>NIVC01001484.1:179345-184345 GCA_002269645.1 Macrostomum lignano
TTTATTATTTGAATTCTTGCATGTAGAAATTGCTTCGCAATTTCGCCTAACGATTCCGATTTTTACAGCATCGATTTTTAGGGACACCACAGCAGGAGCCGTCACCATGACTGACGCCTTCATCGACGCCTACTTCGCCATCGACACTGAGGGCAAGGGCGAGATCACCAGTGCTCAGCTCACTCGCTACATGCGCCAAAACAACTATGATGAAGCTTTCGTTCGGGTGAGATGCGTTTTGTGAAGCATTTTTGGGGCTGAATTACACCGGGTTCAGGCAGTGAATATCGTCACAGAACCAGCGCCTGTACGCAAGCATGCATCATACACACACTCACACAGGGTGTACACCATCCTTGTCTATTGTACATGTACATGGTCACTGTGTCTTAAGGGCTGGAATTCATGGGTGTGAATCGTACGACAACCCAACGACAGCCAATTTTCGTGCAAAAGCCCCAAATGAATTTGGTTGCACACGTAATCGGACCAGGGATCGTGGCGCGAGAGGCCTCTCCCCAATTTAATTGACACCTCTGGTTTAAAATCAATGTTTTGCTTTTAAACAAGTATTCGCAGATTTTACAGACTAGCAGCTTTCAGTTGCAGCTTCTAATCTTTCAATCCGATTTCTTATGGAGAGTCAATTTCAACACAGTTTTCATAGCCAAAAACACCCCATCATGGGACGAATCTTGACGAACAGTATTATTAATAACTACATGTATTCAAGGGAAGATGGTGCAATGAGCAAAATTGCTAACTTTAATTGTATATCGCCACCACTCGGAACAATTTCCATGGCTGCTTCAAAAAATTGCAGAAATGGCTGAAGCTGTTTGACTCGGACAATTCCGGCACCATCACCCTGGATGAGTACTGCCAGACCCTGGGCCTCGAGGCCAAGAAGGTCAAGGCAGATTACATCGCCAAAATGCGCTCTGGAAGCCTGCCAAGCGACATCACGGTGATCTCCTCCGATATGACCCTGGAGCTGCAGCTGCGAATCATCGAGATTGTACGCGACGGACAACGGCTCAACAGCATGGAGAAGGTGAGCAGCAATTATAATCAAAAGCTGCTTAGCGTTAATCATTGTTTTCAGAGTCCGGAGGCTGGTTGCACCCTGGTGAACTTTAAGCGACATTGTCACACAACCGGTGAAAGGCATTACTCCCCTCCCCTGAGCAGGCACACAAGCGCCAGATGCGTACGCAGTCATACGCACAGGTACACACACACAGGAGTGTACAGCAGCCCTAACTTTATTTAACGATAGTAATAATAATAATAATAATTGATTGCACCTGCCCCAGCTGGGCCAGATGTGCAACCGACAGCTCAGCCGCAGCCATTGCGCGCGCATCTGAAGTCTGCGTACGGCTGTTCAGTCCAGGGACTGGGGGGTCGCCACAACCATCCACAATTGCCCCAGCTAATGCTGGTACTTATTTTACAGCTGGGGTGAATTGCACCAGTGCAGAGTTAGTGTCTTGCTCAAGGACATAAATGTTCCAGTGAAATTGGAAATCGAACCCCTGACTTTCAAGTCGTGAATCAATGCTCTCACCACTAGACTACAACCCCGTTATTGTTAGGCATGTACACTTCACTGTGCCTTGAGGTTTGGCCCTCAAGGCGTTTTATGCACGAGCAGAGCAAAGCCGAGATTCAAATTTAGCCCCAAACTAATGCGACTGCACTTGGAATCGAGTCTAGGCCGCTGGCACATCAGAGCGCCGCGCTAGACAACTAGGTTGCGCCCCCCCCCCTACCGTTTAACTTCACAATTAATATAATAAAATCAACATTTCAAACCGCCAGGACATGGCCAAGTACATCAAACAGCAGTGCGACGCCAAGATGGAGCGCCTTTGGCACGTGGTGATCATCAACGGCCAGTTCTGGTGCTGGTACTCGCACGAGCCGGGCTATTCGTTCATTTTCCGCCTGGGAAAGTACATCTTCTGCATCTGGCGCACGCCCGGATACTAATCCGACTGCATGGATCTGCATTAGGGCTGTAGGCAGGCACTACTATTAAATCAACTCATTCAAACAAAACTGCTTTGTACATGTACGTTATTGTTAAACTGGTTTCAAACCCAATTGAAGGGCAATTTAATTTAAGCGATCTTTAATGAAAAAAATGATTTTTTGTGATCTTTGTTCAGTTTTTTATCGATTCATTAACACCCTTGTCATCCATCTAGCTTTTTCTTGATAATGAACAGTTTATAATACAAATACAAAAGCTAAATAATCTCGCACTTGTCTGTGACGTCAGAAATCTGTCGCAATTAATCAAAAGATAAGGGACTTTCTTCATTTTCCTCACGTTTTTCGCAACTCAACTCCTAAATAAGAGCTTTGACACGACTCTACACGGGATCCTCACCTGATGAGGCGGCACAGAAAGTCCTGACGAAGGTTCTGTCAAGCATCTGCAATGGTCTGGAGCAGCTGCACACCTTTCTTCAGTGGACTATTTCTCGTATGCTGCGCTTGAGAAGTCCCAGACAGGCTCGATGGGGTTCACCGACTTTGAGCATTCCAACAGCTCGCCATCATCCAGCATTCATCATTTGCCGCAAAAAATTAGCAATCATGTCTGTAAATTGGACTTTTTACCTTTACACACACAAGCGAAGGCCCTACTAGTGTGACAATAAACTTTAGCATGCCATAAGTTGGGTAACTCGCAGTGAGAACTGCGAAGAATGTCGACTTGCATGGAGGGAGGAACTTTTGACTGTTATTGAGTATACGCCCGATTTTGTAATGTGGGACTTTACGCTCGTACTTCGCTTTGTCAATGCTGGAAAATGAAAACTCAAATCAACATAATAATTAATTAGTGCAGGCTTTAAATTGCAAAAGAAATAAATGGAAATTGTCACACCACCATACGAGGTAACATACGAGGGTGGTTGAAAGGACGAAACGGGAAATCAGGGGCAGTCAGAGATCAGAAGACAAGAGAATAGATAAACCAGCATCCACAGTAGAAGATCCCTACTGTCTTCAAGGCTGTTCTGCTCTACAATCCTGAGACCTGGACCCTGACGGATGCTCTACTAGCTAGACACAACGCACTCTGCGATGCTGCGCTCTGCGTTCGGTGTGCGCTGCGGCCCGGGCTCGTCGTGCTCTACAGTGGGGCCCTCATAACGCGGCATTCTGACCTGCTGCGCAAGAAGGCGACTCAGGCTCGCTGGCCGCGTCATCCGATCGGAGAGTCGCTGCCGCAAGCCGTTACACGACCTGCTATTGTGGACGGCGGCACAGCGGAGACAAGACCAGGGGGCGAACGACGCGCTACGAGCGTACCCCGAGCTTCTTCTGTGCGATGCGCGAGCCCTGCTCCGCTTCTGACTTGGGGAGCTGACTTTTTAGGAGTGCGACCCAAAGGCGTGTGCTCTGACACCCCCTCTGAGGCCACTTGTTGCCGGCGTGAGGTTTGTTTGTTGTTTTTCTTCTTCTTCTTCTTTAACTGCTAAGACGCAACACCAACGAATGGCAGAATAACTAACGGCAGAATAACATCAGAATTTACTGGTCTCTTTGATCTTCTTATCTCCATTCCGGACAACTTTTTCAGCCACTTTTTCAGTTTTGATAATACATTTGGATAGCCACTGTTATAAACTTTTTGAAAATGGTAAAGGCAGACCGAAACCCGTCGCACTAAATACGAGTACAATGTTGCTTTGTGTGTTATTTTTTCTAGTAAATTAATAATGCTCTTGTTTTATTTATCAAGTCTGACAATCGAAAATAAAACAAATATTCTACAAAGCAGCAGTTTAAAAAGCTACGTGACTACTCGTGTAGCGTATGCAAAGAATCAAACGTAAAGCATGATCACTATATGAGCAAAAGGTTAATTCACTTGTCAGGGCATAACTACATGTACATAAACCAGCCCGAAATCACATTCAACAGCTTATGGGCTAATAAGCAGCCCTTGACTGCATCCACAGCGGCCAACGCACAACCGCATGCTGCCACACGAACAGCGGCCTGACCTCATCCGCCTCGGCCGTCTCTGCAACCGCGGCAGCCGCAGCCGCAGCCGCGTCGGCCGCTGTCACGGCCACCACACCAACAGGTGGCATCGTCGTTGCAGCCGCCACTCCGCCTGCTCTCATGAGCATCTCGCTCGGGCGGCCAACATCCACCCGACTGTTGGGCGGCTGACGCGGCGACAGGGTCGTTGATCGCCGATTTGGCTGTTGCGGCTGCAACGTCAGCATTTGCTGGTTACCCTGCATCTGCGCCTCATCAACAGGTCGCTGCTCGGTGCTTCGAGTTTGCACTCGGACTCGAATTTCTGAACCAGCGTCGACGTAAACTTTTTGCGAAATTGGCGGCAAGTTCTCCTGACTGGTTGCAGCGGGCAACGGCTGGCTGGTGGCCTCCTGGCTGCTGCGAATGTAGGCCATGTAGCGACGAGTTGACGCTTGGGTCTTCTGCTTTTGCTGCTGCTGCTGCTGCTGCTGCTGCTGCCTCTGACTCGGCTCTTGCGGCCGTCCGTCAACACGCGACGAGCGCTGGCTTTGGCTGGCAGACCGAGCCCCGATGGGCGGCAACGGGTCGTTTGGATTGCGCAACGCCCGCATGGCAACAGTGGCGGCTGCAGCCGCTGTGGTGGAGGCTCCAGCTGACGATGACGCGACCGCCTGCTGCTTTGACGAAAGCGACGCTGGTGCCGGCGATCGCAGGCCGAGGCGTCGAGTTCTGAGCAGCTGGATGGTGCCGCGGTGAAACTCCTGCGGCTTGCCGTGCGACTGCGATCTGCTGTCAAAATGAAAACGAAAATAAAAGTTACAAAGAGTTCATCGTTTCATGTGCAGAATGCGGAATATACAATTTAATTATCAAGTTGGGTTTCTATCTTCAAAAACGCATTTCGCGTTAAAGGACGGAAGAAAATCGAGTGTTGGCTTCTTTATTTTTTTCCTTGAAACGTACCCAGGGGTGTTGATTCATTTCGTAAG
>NIVC01001484.1:189345-203962 GCA_002269645.1 Macrostomum lignano
ATCAGCTCCTTAGTATGGGTGCAATCAGCTCCTTAGTATGGGTGCAATCAGCTCAATTGTGTGGTGCAATCAGCTCCATAGTGTGGGTGCAATCAGCTCCATAATGTGGGGTGCAATCAGCTCCATAGTGTGGGTGCAATCAGCTCCATAATGTGGGGTGCAATCAGCTCCATAGTGTGGGTGCAATCAGCTCCATAATGTGGGGTGCAATCGTCTCCAAAATATGGGTTGCAATCAGCTCCATATTGGGGTGCAATCAGCTCCATAATGTGGGGTGCAATCATCTCCAAAATATGGGTTGCAATCAGCTCCATAATGTGGGGTGCAATCAGCTCCATAATGTGGGGTGCAATCATCTCCAAAATATGGGTTGCAATCAGCTCCATATTGGGGTGCAATCAGCTCCTTAGTATGGGTGCAATCAGCTCCATAATGTGGGGTGCAATCAGCTCCATAATGTGGGGTGCAATCAGCTCCATATTGGGGTGCAATCAGCTCCATAATGTGGGGTGCAATCAGCTCCATAATATGGGTTGCAATCAGCTTCATTGTGTGGGTGCAATCAGCTCGATAATGTGGGGTGCAATCAGCTCCATATTGGGGTGCAATCAGCTCCATTGTGGGGGTGCAATCAGCTCCATATTGGGATGCAATCAGCTCCAAAATGTGGGTGTGGCTCCGAAATTAGAAACTCTGGCTTATTGGCTAATTGATTGGGGTTCTTTGTCTCGCTAATAAATATGAACTGGATCCCAGCGTTACTCACGCTGCACGGATTCGAGCCTCTGTCCTGTGCGATTTCAGCTGCAGTTAATGTGAGAACGATGGTCTCATCGCGTCGGAAGCAACAAAGACCGAAGTGTCGGCGCCGCGCACCACAAGCCGCACCTGATGTTGAAGACGCTTTGTACTCAGGTAGTGCAATGAGTGTCTTTACGTCTAGGGTATATGAGAGGGTGTCTGCCTGTCTTAAGGTACGTGGAGCATTGGAGTGTGTTTGTCTACCTGTCCTGAGGTATTTGGGGCATTGGAATGGTTGTCTACCTGTCCTGAGGTATGTGGATGGTTGTCTACCTGTCTTGAGGTATGTGGGTGGTTGTCTACCTGTCTTGAGGTATTTGGATGGGTTTCTAATTGTCTTGAGGTATGTGGATGGTTGTCTACCTGTCTTGAGGTATGTGGATGGGTGGATGGGCGTCGACATCCTCCTCGAGTGGATTAAAAGTAACGGGGAAAACACAAAGGGAACCATAAAAAGTGACTAACAGTTCGTGCATATGCAGTCCATTTAAGAGACAGTCAGTAAATCAAGTCGATCAGCTTCTGCGCAGGTCGGGCTCTTTGTAGTTCCTCTCCGGGTCCTTTGCTTGCCGGGGATGCGGCCGGGCGGCGATCGGCTCCATGGGCTCAGGGAGGCCAGGCGGCAAGAGCGGCTTCTCATCGGACTGCTTAGACTGCTCGGACAGCCGCTTGACCTGCGTGGCATGCCTGCGGCAGACGACGTCGTCGCGCTGCATGAGCAGGGAGTCGCCCTGGACCTCGGCCACAGTTTATGGTACTGACTCATAGAAGGCGTCGGTCTTCTGCCGGGATTGCAGACGCCTCAGAACGCGGTCGCCCGGACGGATGGCGTGGTCTGCTGCGACGCCTGTGGTGCAGTGTGGAGTGCGCCTGTACGCTGCCAGGTATTCCTCCAAGGCCAGCGTCCAGTGCCGACCTTCGAGGACCGCCGCGCGAATGGCCTTGTTTAGCCCCTAGTTGCACCGCTCCGTTGCGCCGTTTGCCGGAGGGTAGAGAGGCGTGATTCGATGGTGCCGGGCGTCCTGATCCGCCAGGAAGCTGCTGAACTCGGCCGATGCGAAGGGCGGGCCGTTGTCCGTAGTTACCTTCGTCGGCTGCCCGAAGATGCTAAACCACCGGCGCAGCACCTTGATGACGGCGGAGGCGGTGGTGCTGGGCATGACCTCCACGAGCGGGAACCTGGAGAAGTGGTCGGTGCAGACGAGCAGAGACTTGCCGCTTACCGGTCCGAGGAAGTCCAGCCCCAGCTCGAGCCAGGGGCCCTCCGGTAGTTCGGTCGGCTTGAGCGGCGTGGTTTTCGGCGAGGTTTCGCGGGTGCAGGCCTGGCAGCTGATGCAGGCTGCCACGTGCGCCCCCACGGATGCTCGCATGCCAGGCCACGAGACCTTCGGTTGTAGGCGGTCCAGCGTTTTTCTGACGCCCTGGTGGCCCTAGTGGGCCAGCTGCAGGCACCGGTACCGCAGAGCCGTCGGCATGTACAGTTGGCTGCGGCACAGCAGCAGGCCGTCCAGCTCGGACAACTCGTGGGCCCGCCGTGCAGTCCCTGTAGGCTCAGGTCGCTCTTGTCCCACTGGTTCCCGCGGATGGCGTGCAAAGCTGCTTGGACGGTGGAATCTTGGTCGGAGGCGGCCTTCATGGTGGCCAGGCTGATGGACACCGGGGTGGCCGCCCGCACTGCCGTGGCCACGTAGATCGCATCCGCCTGCTCGCCGACGTTGTTCGGCGGCATTGGCAGCGGCTGGCGGCTCAGGAAGTCGGACGGGCTGATAAACCACTTGGAAGACCAGGTCTTGCAGTCGCAGCGCCATGCGCTCAATGCGGGGCGGCGGCCGCGACCCCGGGCTGAACAGGGATACCAGCGGCTTGTGGTCGGTGATCACCTTGAAGCTGCCGCCGCCGCTGAGGTAGTGATGAAACTTCAGGCCGCCTCTTAATTCACTAATTCACTGCGAGCGCCTCCCGCTCCGTCTGGGAGTAGCGCTGCTCGGTCGGGCTCAGGCTGCGGCTCGCGTACGCCACCGGCCGCGTCGATCCGTCAGGTTGGACTTGGGCGAGGATGGCGCCGACGCCCGTGGGGCTGGCGTCCACGATTAGCTGGATCGGAAGCTTGCTGTTGAAGAATGCCAGCGCCTCGCTGCTGGCGATCGTTTGCTTGATGTCCTTGAACGCGGCCTCCTGTTGCTCGCCCCATGTCCACTCGGCAGCCTGCCGGGTCAGCTCTCGGAGCGGCCGGGCCCTGTCGGACAGGTTGCTGATAAAGCGCGCCACGAAGTTGACGAGGCCGAGGAACGAGCGGACCTCGGTCGCGTTGGTCGGCCGCTTGAAACTGTTGATGGCCGCCACTTTCTCGGTGCTGGGGTGAATTCCGACTGCCGACTATCGACTCGCCTTCGTCCTGCACGCACTGGCGGAATTGGTAGCGGAGAAACACAATGTTGTCGCGACCTTGGAAATGCTTGGTGAGCAGCGTGATCAGCTGGTCGACCGTGGGTTCGACTGTAGGCTCGCCTTCTGTTGTGTCGGTCTCTGTTGCTATGATCTCGCTATACAGGTCGCTTACTTCTTTGCCTGCCGTGTATAGGAGGATCTGGCGTTTCTGTGTCTCGTTCGTGATGCCCGTGGCCGCCAGGTAGCGCAGAAGGTTGGTTGACCACTCCTGCCGGCGCTTACTTGTGGAGTGGGGGTCGTCTCTAATGCTAAAGTTACCTGGGGCCGGCAGTTGTAGGAAGGCCATGGTTCAGCCTTGCGACGCCAATGTAATGACTCAGGAGTCAGGTCTTAACCCTCCAAGTAGGGTGAGACAATATTTATATATTTCCCAGTGGGACAACTAAGTGGGGCGTACAGTGGGCGGTGTGCGCCCTCGCGACCGCCTGTGAGGGCAGTCAGTAAATATTTTTATTTTCACTTTACAATGAAGGATGATCTGATTTTTCAATGAGAAATTGTGATTTTGTAATCGTGATACTTTATTTCGCCTTAATAAGTACGATTTTTTAAATCCTAATCGAAGCCGCCCGGTGATCGCCCGGCGGCCTATGAGGCGGCAACCTAAATTTGGCATGTTTCATGTTCCAGGCAGCTTTATTTAATAGCATTGCCCTTACAGCTTAGCGGGAGAACCGTTTTTTATCACAATAATAGGTGACTACTCTTTACAATAAACGTTAGGGAAATATTTGCTGTTGCCTAGTGCCAACATTGTGAAATTATTTTTCCGGAAAGATGTGTAGAGTTTCATAAAAATTTAAATGCGCATCAGACTACTTTTAGTAGCGTAGAGTTGCAGGCCCCCGAGAACAAATTTTTGTTTACAGTCGAAAGAAGATTAAAAGCATCAAATAGACGATAAATATTAAATATTTGCGCTTTTAGAAAGTGAGCTTGTCTTTGCCATCTATTTTTAATTGCTGCTAAACCTGCTGATCGAACATGCCGGCTTAAAATGCCCCTTAGAAGTAGAATTAAGTGCTCCTCACTGGGTGAAACTACGAGTAGTGTCTGCAATGCTTGACTTCATGCTGTTCCTGTTGGCCAGAAATCCATAATCAATGATCTGAAAAATGCTGCAGCAGCTGTTACAGCTTTGAGTAGTGTCCACTAAAATCGCAGATTTTTTATTCCTGGATGCCGTTGCGCAGCTTGGATATTTCTCTGCAGGCAAAACTAACTATTGATTATTTATATATTTGTTTTGGTGAAAACACGCTGCTTTAACATCTGGAATTTAAACCCACAGAATTTGGAACCCTGTATCTCTTTTGCTTCTTTGATTTAAAATCTAACAAAAAATATTTAAATAGCTAGTGCAATGGAAGTTAGGAAAAACCAAACAAGGTCTACGATTTCGATTCCGTCGGTTTATTTAAGCAAGATTCTACTGTCTCTTTTTCTCTCCATCTGTCCTCTCTCAACCTATTCCTCACAGTCCCTTCTATCTGTCTACTCTCCTCTCTCCCTTTGTTCACACTGTTCTCCTCCCCCCTTCGATCTGTCTATACTCTCACTCTGTTATCCCGGTCTTCTCTTCCGCTGTACCCTTTTTTCATCCTCCCTCTCTTGCATCTGCCCTGCATCCCTTTCATCTGTCCTCTCTGCTGCTCTATCTGTCTTCTTGTCTACTGCTTTTTCATCTCTTCTCTCTCCCTCTGTTTTCTATAGCTTTCTATGTTTCCCTGTTTTCTCTAACTGCTCTACTACTCCACAGGCAAAAGAATAGATAAAAATCAGGCAAACTTCACATGCTCATAGTTTCTGTCCTGTCCTGATTGAGTTATGAAGCTGAGACTCCATGTTTAGACAGAAAACATATCAAGGCGCAATCGACTCAAGTTTGAAATAAATATATTTATTTGGGGCAAAGTTATGGCAGTCTAAATTGGCCAGGGAAGTAAGAGCTAGGTAATCCGACCTATTGGCTCGCTGTGCTGCGCTGCGAGAAGCAAAGCTGACTCAAAGCTTTAACCCAGAGGCTGGCAAACTTTTTTCCTCAAGGGCCAGATGAAAAATCCAGTGCAAGCTCATGAGACATGAGAGACAGAGAGAGATGAGATAAGAAAGAAGACAAGAGGAGAAAAGAGGGAAGAGACGAGAGAAGGGAGAGAAGGAGGAGAGGAGAGAAGGAAGAGAAAGAAGAAATAGGGAGAGAGGAGAGAGGGTAGAGAGGAGAAGGGTAGAGAGGAGAGAGGGTAGAAAAGAGAGAGGGTAGAGAAGAGAGGGTAGAGAGGAGAGAGGGTAGAGAAGAGAGAGGGTAGAGAAGAGAGAGGGTAGAGAGGAGAGGGTAGAGAGGAGAGAGGGTAGAGAAGAGAGAGGGTAGAGAAGAGAGAGGGTAGAGAAGAGAGAGGGTAGAGAAGAGAGAGGGTAGAGAAAAGAGAGGGTAGAGAAGAGAGGGTAGAGAGGAGAGATGGTAGAGAAGAGAGAGGGTAGAGAAGAGAGAGGGTAGAGAAAAGAGAGGGTAGAGAAGAGAGAGGGTAGAGAAGAGAGGGTAGAGAGGAGAGATGGTAGAGAAGAGAGAGGGTAGAGAAGAGAGAGGGTAGAGAAAGAGAGGGTAGAGAAGAGAGAGGGTAGAGAAGAGAGGGTAGAGAAGAGAGGGTAGAGAGGAGAGAGGGTAGAGAAGAGAGAGGGTAGAGAAGAGAGGGTAGAGAAGAGAGGGTAGAAAGGAGAGAGGGTAGAGAGGATAGAGGAACTTCACATTGCCGAGCACGCTCTTACGAGGTACATAAGGTTCGGCCTAGTGAAAGAGAGTGCTTTTCGGCAAAGTGAAATTTTTGCCTAATGAAAGCGCCCCGTGAATTTGTTGCGGTTGTAAATTTTTATTGAGTTTTTAATATTTGTACGTTTGTAACTCACGCTAAAAATATCAACTCTTTCGTTTCAGACGACACACAAATCTCGAAGTATAGATAGTTACAAGCAGATACTGTTGTTCATTGTAGTAAATGTAAGACAGGACAAGTATGCAAAACAGATTAAGCGTTGTTGTTGAAAGGCTAAACTTTGTAATTAAAACGTAAAAAATATAGTTACTGTAACATTCACATGGGTATTAACGGCTTAATAAGCCTTAAAAGAGTTAGTAACCAGTTAATGAAACATATTGATAAAAAGTTAGTTTAATTATTCAAACACATAGTTCTCAACACTCAAATTTGATAAATCTAACTGTCGTTAATGCTGAAATTATTGACACACCTAACTCAGTGTCAAGAAATGAACGAACTTTATTTTCAGAAAAAAGCTCTCTTGACGGTTCGGATCTGTAGTGTCTTGGAAATTTAGCTGGCCTCTCTATTCACTGGTGTACTGGTGTTAACGCAGCAAAAGGGTGACAGGGGATACAGAAAATGCAAGGGAATGGGGAATCGTATATTTTCGATATTGTACAGGCCCACTCCCTCCACTCTCCAAGTGGATTCAAATTTCTGGCTGCGCCAAAAGTGTTCCTTTTCGAAGCCATTCATGGAAGCAGATAGATTTTAGCTCAGTTCTAGCCCACAGACCTGCTTCTAAGTTATATAGTTGTTTACTTTATGGGAGACTGAGTTCGAACAGAAAAGGCCTGTTTGATAGATAGCAAAGAAGCGGGCAGTGTGTTGGTGGGGAAGTATGTATCAATTTTATTTCGAACTGAATTGCGAGAGAGATATATCGTGTAGAGGAGCAACTCAAAGCCTGTCGAGCCGACATTTTTTATGGCCACAACAGCTGCCTCTGTCTCTTTATACCCCACCCCCATAAGAAAAAAGCTTATTTCGAGCCTCTGTTTGATCCAGGCATGTCCAGGCCAGCAGGGTTCACAGACCATGAATAAAATGGGTCCCACGATTTCTATTAGCTATATAGCTATAAATCTTGGTTCAACAAATCAAAACAAAGAGAGCAAAGCAGAACAGAGAAAAAAACAGTCTAGCGTTCTCGATGTTTCAGTCTCTGTCTTTGTGTATTGATATTGCCAGTTCACAGTCGAATAAGCTAGTAGTTTTTTTCGGTAGATGCATGCGAGCCCTGCGAGGCGGAGTCGAGAAATCAAAGCAGCTGATCGATGATTCCAAAACAGCTGTGGGAAATGATACGAGTTTCAATAAGTTAGGCAATACACTTGTTTAGAAACCTTGAAAAAAAAACGTTGGGTTAAAATTGACTTACGAATCAGTTCATATCTAATCTAATCCCTGTCGCCCGTTAGAGGCACAACGTGGAAACGACTTTCTGCGTCAGTTGCTTCGGTATCCAGATTTTTTGAAGGCCAAATCCAGCATTTGCGTTGCGGCACACCACTAGTGACAATCGATGTAAGGCGGTAAATCCCAATTCCAAGCGTGAGGGATTCGTATGGGTACGAGTAAACGTCACTCTCGGGAAGAAGAATCCTGCCAGAAACTAGTCCACTTGCTGAAAGGCTGTCGATGTAGACGCACGTATTGCAGGTTTCATCGACAAAACAGCAGTTGTCACCTGCTGTCGGCCGGTATCTTAGTGCCGGAATGCTGTGGTTTTGAAGCAGCGTTTGCTTTCTCACCTTAAAAACTTGTTGGACGCAATGGGCTGCAAGGTGCCTTGTGACTTTAATGCTTCGCTTCACTGCACCCAGATAGTTTTCAAATGCAAACGTTGAGAAGTAATTAATATCTGCGTGTTGCCGCACGAACTGATCTAAATGAAGCAAAGCATGAATGTTATAACTAACGGACTGCTGTCCAAAAAGTTCCGCTGTTTTTAATACGAATTCTTCAATACATTTTTTAGCGTGGTCATACAAGTCGATCAGCCGCCTATCAGAGTAGACATATAGAGCAAAGTGCAGAAGCAAGAAATGATTAATATATTTTTCCTGCACGAAGCCTCGAAACAGAATCGGTCCCAAATAAAGTAAAAATTGGCGAAATTCTGTTGCTTTCATGTACTGTAAGTTTATATCAATTCGCCGAGGCCGTCTCTGAAACTCTGACGGTGTCCACGAAGCAACCAAAGTGATCTTATCCGACATTCGGCGCAACTGTGTCGGATTAAGCTTGCATTCACCGGCTGGTCCTTTGCCAAAGTATAAGTTCATTAGCTTGCGAACAACACCAAGACAAACAGCATGCTGATAATCAAGAGGAAAAGACGTGACAAAATCTATGCTCGGCAAATCCAGTAGCGGAGAACGAATCCTGCTTTTTGTTTCCTGGTTCCTCTCCATCCCTGCGCGATAGATCTTTCCGCAGCGGCTTTCTCCAGCCGTCAGTGCATAAGTCACACGGTTTGCAACACGAGGCCCTACCGCTCGGCAATAGCTGCAGCCATGATAGGAGTTGTGATTCAAGGTTGCCATTAAAAATGCTCGGCGGGGGCGTCGCAAACGAAATAAATTGTTGATAGAGTAATGGAGACGTCTTTACTAATTGTGACAGGACCAGAAAGAAATTTTGTGGCCTCTTGGCAAAATTCTTGAAGGTAGGGCAAAAGTGGAGGTTTTCCAACGCCGGCCCAAACTCCCACCGGAAAAGGCTTTGCGAATGCGCCAGGAATTTTCATTAAAATAGGCCACAGTCCGAATCCACTCGAATGGTAGAGTGGTAAACCATCGCAATTGACGATTCCTTCGAACTTAAACACTTTAGGAGTGGAACTTTGATCATCACGGTGCTCATTCTCGGGCATCAGTCGCAGCAGACCTTGGCTGAGCAGCAACTGCAGGTTATCAAGAATCGACACATACCGGAAGTGTCCATTGCCCATTGGAGTTGTCTTTCCAGTGGGTTGATCTTCTTTCAGAATTCGCTCGACTGTTTTATAGTTAGGTGCTGGCAAATCAATCGCACGAAGTCCGGCCAGTAGGAAAATAGCCGCTGGTCTGGAATAGCCAAAGATGGTGAAGAAACTGACCAGCAAGTCCAGCAGTTTCTTCTCTGTTGAGCGAATATCCTGGGGTTTCTCTTCCTCTTCATCGTCAGTGCTGCTCAACGACCGAAGCTCATCAAAGCCAGCTTCTTCTTCCTCAACTTCAGCAGTTTCTGTCGGCTCCTCCGTGACATCAACTTCTACAGGGCTAGCTTCAGGCATTGCTTTGCCATAGCCGACATCGTCCCGGAGAAACCTAGTCATTAGGAAATCATCCGCTCTTCTTCGTTTGCTCCTTGATGCCATGACGTATAATTACGTTTCCGTTTCGTTCAATAAAATTTTAAACAAATAATCAAATTTGAATGATCAAGAATTTCTAATCAAAATTGTAAGATGAACAACACCAACACTCTGCCATCGCCCGCACTGAGCGCTTAGCCAATCCAGCGAAAGGGCGGGCCAACCGCAATCGGATCCCATTGGCTAATTTGCTGAATGGTGCCACTGCCACCCCGATATTTGAAACTATGACTTGTCTTCTTAACTTCCAACTGCTCTACTACCTTCCCCGTGCAATTGTCGTGCGATCTGCGTGCTTTGTCAATCCAAAAAATCATTTTTTAAGTTTAAAAATGAAATTTTTAGTTGTTTTTGCAATTGACAGACAAGTAGTTGAGATGATGGAAGAGGATGTGATTCTGCCTTCACATCTAAAAAATCTGACAGAGCAGGAGTGGCTCGATAGGAGCCATTGTACATTAAAATGGAAATGTGAAGTGCTGTACAACGAAAAGTATTACGAAGCTTACATTGTTCAGGTAAGAATTTAACAATATTTTATTGATTTTCTGATTTTCGGTGATTTTAAAAAAAATGAACTAATGAAATTGATGCATAAAAATTCAAGAAATAACCTACAAATCATTTTAGGTTATTATGGAAGACTGTCTGGAGGCCAGCAGCTTCAGCTACGCAAGAGAATTAATTAGGAAGAAGAAACGGCTAGCCGATGTACTAGAGAAAGTGCAGCCACGCGTCTTCACCCGCGAAGATTGGAGAAGGGCCCGCAGCCGTTATCAAATAAGGGTAAGCTGTTATTCCAAGTCAACTAGTGGGTCAGTATGTGGGTGAGTCAGTGGATGAGTGGTTCAGTGAGTAGTTTGCCTTCCACATCCTCCTATTTAGAATGAGGCAACTGGATCAGCCTCAAACACGGATGATTTCTTTCAAAGCGATCCGGAGTCTGATGCTGAATTTGTTGCCACGACGAATTCGACGATTTCGAAAGGCTCTGCATTGCCGCCACTTCCACCGGCATTTGCTGCTGCTAGAAACGCAGAGACCCCAGCAGCGGTTGCGGCAGCGAAAGAGATCGAAGCCTCTAAAAGTGCGGCCTCCACAGCCGCAGCTGCGGAGGCTTTAGCGGCAGAAGCGGCAGCGCCCGAAGCGGCAGCGGCGGAAGCGGCAGCGGCGGAAGCGGCAGCGGCCGAAAGGGCAGCGGCGGAAGCGGCAGCGGCGGAAGCGGCAGCGGCCGAAGCGATAGCGGCGGAAGCGGCAGCGGCGGAAGCGGCAGCGGCGGAAGCGGCAGCGGCAAAAGCAGCACAGGCGGCGGCGGCGAAGGCGGCAGCAGCGAAGGCGGCAGTGGCAAAAGCGGAAGCGGCAAAGGCAGCTGCAGAGGCGTCGACGATTCAAAAAACTCTACTGAGCACTGCTGCTGATGCTGGCACACCTGCTGCTGGCACAGACGATCGGCCAGTCCGCTTGCAGTTCGGGCCGGGCCCAATCAAGAGGCTGCAAGAACAGCTTCAGTCTATTGCGCCAATGCCCTTAAATTCCGCTGACGGCCTCGTATTCCTCCATGTATCTCAGCTGCGAGAGCTGGTCCAGCGGACAATGAAACTGGAGGAAAGCCAGCAGCAGATAATCAACATACTGGCTGGAATTCAGGCCCGTCTGGATCAGCGGGCAGGGCAATCAGCCAGCTTGCTGTTTGAACCTCTGAGTTCACTGGAGGAGTATGCTCGCTTCCTCGCTGATTTGCCTTCTGAGCGAGTTTTGACTTTGGTAAGTTTCAGTGTTAACCTATTTTAATTAAAAAATTCCCCTACTTGCTACTGCTTCTGAGGAGTAAGTAGTAAAAGTAGTTTCGTTTCTATATTAATCGAAATTAAGCTGGAACCCAACTTACTGTCACTTCCCTCAGATTAATCATCTCCGTCTATGCCGGCGCGGAGATTGGGCAACTGCAGTCACCGACATGGTCAATGTCATCCTGACGCCCCGACTGCAAGCACTTGTCAATTTCAATGGACAGGGCATGCGGAACAGGGTGTGCCAGTCTGGTGCAGCCACGGAGCTATCCGATCGGGAGCTCGCGTTTCAATCCAAGTTTTTGGGCTACATCCAAGGTACGATATTCTGTTATTAAGCTAAATGCAGCTAACCCTTCTTGCAATCTGTAACCCATAAAAACAATTATAATTATAATGCTTATTTTACACGGATATAGTCATTTTATACCACAATCTTGTATAGTTATCGACCTATTTTGCATCCCTTGTTGGAATTGCAGATGCCGTCTCAGCAATTTACGGCACCAGAGCGGAGGACGGCAGGCCGTCTCAGGATCTGGTCGCTAGCCAAGTGCGGCAGTACCTGAGGCACGGAGCTGACCGAATCTCGGGGCGGTCGCATCGCCGCAACACAATCGGTGCCATGACGCCATCAAATTCAATCAGCGCAAGAAGCGCAGCCTCGACTCCACAAGCCAGCGGGCTTTCGCAGGCCACCACATCTGCTACGCCGCAGCGGGCCCAGAAGCGGCCAGCTCCTACTCAGCAGCAGAGGGCAGCAAAGCGCCGCAGTGCGAATGTAAACAGAGCTGTTCGAGAAATGGATGATTTGATGGGGTCGAGTGACGATGAGTTTCGGTGTCCTTCCGACTACAGTGACGATTAAATGCGTAATATAGTTAAAATAGTATCAGAAATGTGAAAGCCTATAGGCTAATTAAGGTGCTTTTGTAAGATACTGAGCTTAGAAGAGTTGCTGCTTAGTTATGCATAGATACGCATAGGTCCGGGGTTTCAAGTCGGTAAAATAGGGTGGGGGACCTCACATCGTTCATTTGTTCATTTGTTCCCCTATTTGATTAAAAACTTCTGATCGTTGCACGGGCCGCTACTGTTGCTGGCTGAAGTGGAGGAAAGTTAACAACTGACTCGAAGTGTCGGATCTGGAATTTCATTTCGGGGGGTCCCAGTGTGGGGGCGCCATCAAGAGTATGAGGGGCGCCATTTTTAAGCTAGGGGGCGCAAAAAGTGTGTTAAAAGTAAAAAATGAAGCTATGCACAAAAAACTTAGGTTTTTAAACTTAGGTAAAAAAAATATTTTTATCAAGCTATTTTGATAGGGGGCGGCCGCCCTAATGCCCCCCCCCTCAATCCGCCCCTGCCGACTCGCTTCACTCCTGATTTTGCTAATATTCATTTGTAATTTCTTTTTTAAAGAATTTTGCGCTTATTTATAAAATGTTTTAATGCCTTAAAATACTTGCAAATAATTAAAATACACGAACTACCTATGACTTAAATATACATTACGGAGTTGCCTGCACCAGTAGGAACAAAACGAAGCGAACAAGTCTTTGAATCATTCTAATAGCCTTAATTACGAAGCCAGTGATCGCTAATATCCCAAAATCGAAAAATCCAAAAAGCAGAAAAATCGTGAAAAAAATGCTGAGTGAATGCAGCAAAAAAGAAATTTGTGCTAATTCTACTACTAATAGTAGGCTTATGAGCAAATTTCATCAGGCTCCGCCAGCGGCGCCGCCCCGGACGCCGGGGCGGAGGTCACGTAGCTCCATGGGGCGGCCGTCGCCCAAAAAAGGGCGGAGGCGCGGGCGGACATCGGGGCGGACGGAAAAGTCCCACTGGGTTGGAAGCGATCTGATTACAACGTGCACAAGAGCCGCGTGCCTTACGTACATAAGTTGAGTAGCGACATGTACTTGCTAATAGAAAACAATGTACAAGCTAGCACTGGCCAGAGTGGCATTACAGGTGTTTACCTGTCTTAAGGTATGTGGGTGGTTGTCTACCTATCTTAAGGTATGTGGAGCATTGGAGTGGGTTTGTCTACCTGTCCTGAGGTATGTGGGGCATTTGAATGGTTGTCTACCTGTTCTGAGGTATGTGGGGCATTGGAATGGTTGTCTACCTGTTCTGAGGTATGTGGGGCATTGGAATGGTTGTCTACCTGTTCTGAGGTATGTGGGGCATTGGAATGGTTGTCTACCTGTTCTGAGGTATGTGGGGCATTGGAATGGTTGTCTACCTGTTCTGAGGTATGTGGGGCATTGGAATGGTTGTCTACCTGTTCTGAGGTATGTGGGGCATTGGAATGGTTGTCTACCTGTTCTGAGGTATGTGGGGCATTGGAATGGTTGTCTACCTGTTCTGAGGTATGTGGGCATTGGAATGGTTGTCTACCTGTCTTGAGGTATGTGGGTGGTTGTCTACCTGTCTTGAGGTATGTGGGGCATTGGAATGGTTGTCTACCTGTCTTGAGGTATGTGGGTGGTTGTCTACCTGTCGAGGTATTTGGGGCATTTGAGTGGATGCCTTTTTCCGAACTCAAAATAAATTTCTCTGGCAATTTGATCTTCCCAATTAAATTCTCAAGCCAGCATTAAGTTAAAGCTCACGAACGAAGCCACTGGTCCAATTAATTATCATTCGGATTAAAAATCTAAACGCTTTATTAAGCACAAACAATCCTGTCAAAAGATTTGCCAAAGATAAAGGCGAGGCTTCTCAAATGTCTGATTAATGGGTTGCTTTTGTCAAATGGAAATGCTATTTTTCCACTAAGGTTTATATCGATCTTTTTAATTAACAGTATTTTTCTAATTGGATAGCCATTCTTATGTTGCAGTGATGACTCTACCTATCTCCCTTTTTCTATTCTAATCTACCTATTTTATACTCCCTCTATCTATCTGTTAATCTGTTATTCTATCTCCTTTCTATCTGTTATTCTATCTCCCTTTCTATCTGTTATTCTATCTCCCTTTCTATTCTACCATTTTATCTCCCTATCTATCTGTTATTCTATCTCCCTTTCTATCTGTTATTCTATCTCCCTTTCTATCTGTTATTCTATCTCCCTTTCTATCTGTTATTCTATCTCCCTTTCTATCTACCATTTTATCTCCCTATCTATCTGTTATTCTATCTCCTTTCTATCTGTTATTCTATCTCCCTTTCTATCTGTTTATTCTATCTCCCTTTCTATCTACCATATTTATCTCCCTATCTATCTATTTTTCTCCCTTTCTATCTGTTATTCTATCTACTTTCTATTGTTATTCTATCTCCCTTTCTATCTGTTATTCTATCTCCCTTTCTATCTACCATTTTATCTCTATCTATCTGTTATTCTATCTCCCTTTCTATCTGTTATTCTATCTCCCTTTCTATCTGTTATT
>NIVC01001484.1:212526-237526 GCA_002269645.1 Macrostomum lignano
TAGCTTTGGTGCCTTTACATTAAAAAACCTGAAAATCTGCACAGCACTGTCTCCTCGCTCAAGCGTACTTATTATTAGTTCAAATTTTTCGTTGCTTATCTTGGCCTACGGACCCCGTGCTGCTGCCGCCTGAACTGGTTCTCCAGGAGCGTCCTCCGCGGTGACAAAACTCTCTCCATCCTCCGCCAGAATTTCGTCATCCTCGATGTCGATTGCGTCCATTTCGAGCTGCTATCGAATCAATTATCAATTTATCAATTGCGTACTCGCATTATTTATTTGGTTGCAGGAATGCCCATAGCTTTGACCATAGACTGTAAAATATTCCACAGACTTCTCGTCTCTTTCTTCCACAGACCCAATGGCTTGCTCGCATTCTCTACTAGCTTGCAATATGCTAAAATCGAATTGTCTCAATTTTTCTGCCGAAATTTTCGTCTTTGATTTTAAAAAAAAACATATCTATTTTACACTACCAAGTGATAGAATGCGCGATATCCGTTAATGAGAAGGAATTTTATCCTGAATTTTCAATTACCCAGCAAGACAGTTAAAGTGGAGTTAATATTAACCAAAGCTCTGTGTCTGTGTCAATAAATATATAGCTAATTGTCAGTAGAATTTTAAAATATTTTAAGTAATAACTAATCTCTTAATGCTTGTTGGCACTTTTATGATGCTGAAAAATTTGAATCATAAATTCCGTCTGCAAAATGATTTACAAGGATTTTATGGCTAGCTGGTGGTGTTATAGTAAAGTAATTTGCTATTGTTGTGAAGCATCCACTGAGTCTATTCAGTGATATTTTTTAGCTACGTTGCACGCCTAATAGAGTGAGTCTATGGGTATGCCTATAGATTCAGTCTATGGGTTGCCTATAGAGCCGGTCCATGGGTTGCCTATAGATTCAGTCCATGGGTTGCCTATAGATTCAGTCTATGGGTTGCCTATAGAGCCAGTCCATGGGTGTTCTTATAGATTCAGTCCATGGGTTGCCTATAGAGCCAGTCCATGGGTTGCCTATAGATTCAGTCTATGGGTGTTCTTATAGATTCAGTCCATGGGTGTTCCTATATATTCAGTCCATGGGTTGCCTATAGAGCCAGTCCATGGGTTGCCTATAGATTCAGTCCATGGGTTGCCTATAGATTCAGTCCATGGGTGTTCTTATAGATTCAGTCCATGGGTGTTCTTATAGATTCAGTCCATGGGTTGCCTATAGAGCCAGTCCATGGGTTGCCTATAGATTCAGTCTATGGGTGTTCTTATAGATTCAGTCCATGGGTGTTCCTATATATTCAGTCCATGGGTTGCCTATAGAGCCAGTCCATGGGTTGCCTATAGAGCCAGTCCATGGGTTGCCTATAGATTCAGTCCATGGGTGTTCTTATAGATTCAGTCCATGGGTGTTCTTATAGATTCAGTCCATGGGTTGCCTATAGATTCAGTCCATGGGTGTTCTTATAGATTCAGTCCATGGGTTGCCTATAGAGCCAGTCCATGGGTTGCCTATAGATTCAGTCTATGGGTGTTCTTATAGATTCAGTCCATGGGTGTTCCTATATATTCAGTCCATGGGTTGCCTATAGAGCCAGTCCATGGGTATGCCTATAGATTCAGTCCATGGGTTGCCTATAGAGCCAGTCCATGGGTATGCCTATAGATTCAGTCCATGGGTGTTCCTATATATTCAGTCCATGGGTCCATGGGTATGTCTATAGATTTAGTCCATGGGTTGCCCATATAAGCCAGTCCATGGGTTGCCTATAGAGTCTGTCCATGGGTACGCCTATAGATGCAGTCCATGGGTACGCTGGATACGCGGATACAGAGCTCAAGATGTACATAATTTTGGTGATCTTGTTAACTAGCGTTATTAGTTTATTAGCGTTAGTAGCGAACATGGAAGAGTTACAGCAGCATCACTAAGTGCAGGAAGTGCAGGGGTGCAGGAAGGACTTAATTCCATCCCTGCATTGCTGGCCCAGGCCCTGTCTTACATGATGATCCTGGCTTCATATCCAAAGGAAATGACTTTTTCCTCCGTTTTTACTTTCGCCTCTAATTGGCTTCTGCTTTTGTTGCCCCGGTGCCCTTACGGTATAGTCTTGCTCAAAGCTTTGCTTAGTAGTTGCATGAGCAGCACTACAGCTCATGCGTGCTGATAGTGCGTGATTAACCCTGCAGTGAATCTGGCTATCTAAAACTGCTAATATATTGCTGCTTAATTATGGACTCGATTATGGCGTGACACATTGCAGGGAGGACACGAAGACGCATCAAAACAGCACAGTGTACAGGAATGCTGTGACGAGAGAGATAAATGATTTCTGGCTTCACATCCTGCAATTTGGCTTTTTTCTCTGGCTAGCAGACGGGATGCAAAGATAAAAGTGCGCTTTATGACTGACTGACTGACTGACTGACTGACTGACTGACTGACTGACTGACTGACTGACTGACTGACTGACTGACTGACTGACTGACTGACTGACTGACTGACTGACTGACTGACTGACTGACTGACTGACTGACTGACTGACTGACTGACTGACTGACTGACTGACTGACTGACTGACTGACTGACTGACTGACTGACTGACTGACTGACTGACTGACTGACTGACTGACTGACTGACTGACTGACTGACTGACTGACTGACTATATCTGCTGAATATCAAAAGCAACAATCTTATTAAATTTCATGCCTTGGCTAAACTAGTGTCGCGGTTAAAAAATCGGTTGATAAAAAATACTGTGGATACCTGAAGAAGTTCACGAACAGAGGGAAGCGCAGTCGATGTTAATCAAGTTGATATTCATTCTATCATTTTGCACGCTCGACTTGCGAGCTACAAAATGACGCGAGAGGAGCAATAGACTGAAAAAATAGCAGAGAGACCTGGGAGCAGCCCGGGATGCCTGCGGGTTCTCAAACCCCACCTCAGCTGCTGAGCTGTAGCAGCGCGTACGACATGCCATGGAGTTCTAAAATTTGTACCTGGATTAGAAGTTGTTTTGTCTCAAGATATTTTGTGTTTTTTAAATCCCAAATAAACACGAACACAAAAAACTTATATTGGCATTTGTGGCATTTTGTCAAAATTTTTGCTTACTGTTATCCCAAATTTGACCAAAATGAAACTTTTCCATTTTTTAAAAACTTTTTTTTCGATTTGTTTGCGTGTCTAAACACTATACTGAAGTACAATAAACTAGCTCTAGTCCAGATGTTATTAATTTAGGGCTCTATGAATGCACGCCACTGAGGCTGGGGGGGGGTCAGCAGCGCGGACTCATTAATCATTTTTCATTCCGCTGGGCCAGCAGCGGGATGTACAAAAGCTGGGCCTGATAAATTATTAATAAGTTGCCCTATGAGGTTCATTAGGGCCTGTTTGAGGGGGTGACTCTCCGATGGGTTCTAAAATAATAAGACCCATACTGTCCTACCAGTAATTAAAATAATTGCTTGTGACAATAGAAATAACAAAAATATATGAATGACCGGGTCGGCAAATTGCGGCCCAAAAAGCCTCTCAATCCGGCCCACCGGTCCTTTGAAACTTCGCAATAGCAATCCGGACCGCTCAATGTCCATATCTCTTGGCAATGTCCATAACCCTTACAACTCTTCTCTCTTTTCTCTCGCCTCTCCTCTCCTCTCATGTACTCTCCTCTCTCCCTCTTCTCTAGATTCTTTATCTGGCCCTTGAGGTGAAAAACGTTTCCGACCCCTGGTCAATAGCAAACTATTTCTATTTATCTGCCTAGCTAGTGTGAAATCAACGTGCTAATAAATTTAGTGACTCTGAAGTGCTGCTGGAAGTGTTGCTGTGACATTTTATTCATTTAAATCCGCTGCTGCCGCCTTCTGCAGCCCTTGTTCTGGTGCCAAATGTAAAACGTGCTTTAGAAAAGTACAGAATTTCCTGCAACAGCTGCCGCAACCTCCTGATCGAAATCAGGAGATTGCGCTCGGTTTCTGCATCAGCAACAGAGAAATGGCCTTATAGACAGTCGGATCGCGGGTACTGCAGTGTAAAAATACAGCAGAGGTCAAGAGTGCCAGGGGCCGATATGCAATTCTTATCGTTCGTTATTCTTCCGTCTGAAATTTTTTCCAGAAAATACGATGGTTGCGAATATTTAAGTCTGGTGCTGGTTAACAAAATTGCATTGTCTTGCTTTGTCAGCACCTCGAGCACACGTTTATTAGTCACTGGCATCCCAATTTATTAGTTACTGACACTCCAATCAAATTAGTCACTGGCATCCCAATTTATTAGTTACTGACACTCCAATCTAATTAGTCACTGACACTCCAATCAAATTAGTCACTGACACCCCAATCAAATTAGTCACTGACACTCCAATCAAATTAGTCACTGACACCCCAATCTACTTAGTCACTGACACCCCAATCTAATTAGTCACTGACACTCCAATCTAATTAGTTACTGACACTCCAATCTAATTAGTCACTGACACTCCAATCTAATTAGTCACTGACACTCCAATCAAATTAGTCACTGACACCCCAATCAAATTAGTCACTGACACTCCAATCAAATTAGTCACTGACACCCCAATCTACTTAGTCACTGACACCCCAATCTAATTAGTCACTGACACCCCAATCTAATTAGTAACTGACATTCCAATCTAATTAGTCACTGACACCAATCAAATTAGTCACTGACGCCCGAATCAAATTAGTCGTTGACATTCCAATCTAATTAGTCACTGACATTCCAATCTAATTAGTCTATGACACCAATCAAATTAGTCACTGACGCCCCAATCAAATTAGTCGTTGACATTCCAATCTAATTAGTCACTGACATTCCAATCTAATTAGTCTATGACACCAATCAAATTAGTCACTGACGCCCCAATCAAATTAGTCACTGACGCCCCAATCTATAAGTCACTGACACCCCAATCAAATTAGTCACTGACATTCCAATCTAATTAGTCACTGACACCAATCAAATTAGTCACTGACGCCCCAATCAAATTAGTCACTGACGCCCCAATCTATAAGTCACTGACACCCCAATCAAATTAGTCACTGACATTCCAATCTAATTAGTCACTGACACCCAATCTAATTAGTCGCTGACATCCGATGCCATTTGTAGTAAGTGACGCCCAACCTTTATTAGTGACTGACACCTTCATTTTCGAGTCCCTGACGCCCCATTTCAAAAGCAACTGACACCTCATTTTAGTGTTTCCCGACACGCATTCAATATATTTTAGTAGACACTGACATTACGATAAGCGTCTGACACTATTCTGGCAGACCTGCAGCCATTCTTCTCCCGACAGATAACGAAAAAGGTAAACAGCCGAAGGGAGTCGTATAATCCAGAAGCTTGATGCTGTCCCTAAAGTTTGAGACTTATATTTACTCTAGATAATATTGTGTGTGTGCATTATGATACCACTGCAGAATATACTCTCGCACCTGTCTCGATCGTGACATTTTGATGAAAAAATAGTGCTTTTTAGCATGTCATGGCGAGCAGAGCAGAGTAAAAAATACGTACAGACTTCTATCCAATGCTGGGAAAATTTATCCAAAAATAATAGCATTTGAGGAACTTTGTGACGTGCAGACTTGATAGATAAACAAAGTGCTTGGTGCTCTAAAATATTTGCCAGAAATTCTGTCAAGTTATTTGGTAAAGTGTACGAAGTCTTTGCGATCAATACATTGCGCTTCTTTGTTGCTATTGTATTATAAGCTTTTTGGAATTTGTTTAAATAATTTTTTGTATAGCCTGTTAAAGTTAATAAATAATATTTGCGCACTTAAAGAATAATGTACATCGTGGAGCTTATTAAAATACTCTGTCAAATGTGCATTAGTTCTAGCTGACTTTCTCCCTGCTCTCGCCCCTATAATGTACATTGATGCTCTTCACTCAAAATATCGTCCCCATCTAGAATGTACATGGATGCTCTTCACTCAAAATCTCGTCCCCATCTAGAATGTACATTGATGCTCTTCACTCAACATCTCGTCCCCATCTAGAATGTACATTGATGCTCTTCGCTCAACATCTCGTCCCCATCTAGAATGTACATTGATGCTCTTCACTCATCATCTCGTCCCTCTCTAGAATGTACATCTATGCTCTTCACTAAACATTTCGTCCCTCCCTGGGATGTACATTCCATCAGCACAACTAGATAAACCACGGATATAGTAATTGTCTCAAAAGTTTCAGACTTAGAAGCACATAAAATCCAGCGGGTTCTTCTTGCAGACATTGGTCCAACAGAGCTCAACACCCAGCACGAACATGGCCATAATGTACAGGCCAATCGTGAGGAAGCAGGTCCCACCGATTCCTTCCAAATTGATCGCGGCCGTTGTCATGACAATCTCCGGCACGTGACACTCGGGATTGCTGACCGGGAAGTGCTTTAGCCGGATGAGGTTGGCGATGCCGGTCTCTTTGGCGCGCTGAAGTCTGTAGGGGCAAATTTGGATAAGATCTCACGTGACTGTTTGGAAATTAATTGTTCTATACTCTTTGAGCCTCTATGAGCAGCAATTAAGATGGACTCCATCCTCTATTAGCAGGGCAGAGTAGCCCAGTGTTTATCGCGTCAAAGTACCCTGGTTCCATGCCGATGTTGTGCACGGAAACAGCCTTGAGCTTGTTGTGCGCGATTCTTGCCCATGAGAACCGACCCCAAGCCACACAGAGTGTGCGTGCTCAGGACTGTCGCCATGCTTTTCAGCGGTGCTTAAAGCCCCTCTCAAATTACGAGTAGCTAACTATAGCCTGAATGAGCAGTCACGAAGGCGTAATCCAGCAAGTTTGAGCAGTGATGAAGGAAGGATCACTAGCAATATAATATAACTTATCTAGTCTAGAAATCCTTGTGATGAGGATAGAGTCCAGCTTCTATGTTTTAAAGTACATTCAGTCCTTGAGTTGGGCAAGATGTACTTTTAAAGATTTCAAGACCGCTATTCTGAATTTGAATATTTTTGAGCCTTTAGTTATTAGCATATCTTTTGGGTTGGAATTCTGGCTTCTATCTGGGGAATTCAATCATAGTAAGGATTATCGCTGCTCTACCGCCCATGAACTAATGAAACTCTTGGGTAAAATTTATGCAAGGCCCATAATTCTTACGCTCCGTTGAATGCTGCAGTGTAGAAGGCGTTCTTGGGGAACACGAGTCCGTTGAAACTCGGATTGAAATAGTCATTAGTAACGTAGGCCTTGTTACAGAAGTTGTTGGCGTAATAGGCGTTCATGTTCTGGTCCATGATGCACACCTGATAGGGATTGTCCGTGTACATCACCTGCGGGGAATGCCGGGCCAGTAATTATCATGACACTCTGCGTGATAGAAGGTTCAATTACCTAATTACAATGTTCAAGGACATGAACACAAGAAGGCGAGAATAGGACGAAATTGGCTTTAGCTAAGCTGCTTACTGAGCTCCCACAGTCTCAGCCTAACGGATCAGCTCATGGACTGAAAACATGGATTTCTTAAGCTTCAGAATCGCAGTGCAATTTGTAGTCATTCAGGATGCAAAATTGAAACTCAGTGTACAAGTTCAAAATCAAATTAAAAACTAACGTTTCTGCCCTAGACTTTACTTCAAGTTGTTCAAGTTGATCGATTGAGTTGCCTAGCCCGATAACCTTAATAACCAGCTTTGCATCGCGCGTGTAAAACAGGCTCAATGATATTACACTTCTCAATTGTAAGAACGCGGTAGTGACGGCACGCCTCTGACGCCGATGACAGAGTGCTGCCATTGAATGCGAGTTGGTAACGTCAAACCCCGCTTCATCAATAGCTATTACCCCATTGTCATCAGGACCCTGACTACAACTTACGTATAACCCATACCCAGACCAGGCTCACAAGAGATTATTAAGTTGAGCAGGAACTGTTCCCTACTTAGGCTGCACACTGCATGGTTCAATTGTTGGCCTTCACGAGACCTTTGAGATTGAAATACAAGCAAATAAACTGAAAGAACACCAAGTACCTTTTTCTAATGGAAATTTTCTGGGTCCTTAACAATCGTCATTCTAGAAAATGCACCCAACTATCAGGATAGGTCAACACCTGACACTTTAATGGCAATCGCCCGTTGGATTTTTGCTCACACTTCAATGCTTTCATTATTTGAAATTCTCTCTGAACGTTTTCTAGTTTCCTGTTAACCATTAGTCTTAGCCTCCAGTAAATTAGCGCTCTGCTCTCGGCATCGTCTCGATTCTCGAATCTCCTTAACATGCCTAATCCCGCACGGATGGCCCAGCTCACAGGCTGAGAAATCTGCATTTTAAAAGCCAAGTTCCCGAACCTCTCCACCAACCCCCGACCCAAAAAGGCGATTTCCTCTTTTTCAGCGTATATAACCAAGTAAACAGAAAGCTTAGTTTTTGCCCCCAGTCTCAGGAAGCTGAGCATATCAAGTGGATGAAGCTGTTCACTCTGCATGGGTTTCAAGTTCTATCCTCACAGTCTATCTTATTTCTCTCTTGAGTAGAGATTGACTTCATCAGTTGATGGCAGTCCTAGCCAAAATCTGCTTTTAGACGGAGAGCAATTTTTGCTTTGAATGTGGCTTGAATCTTAGCATGATGCTGGAGACACCATGGCAGCTTCACTTTGCCGTGCTGAAAACGATGGCAGCTGGCATCGTTCACTCTCACATTCACTCTCCCATTCACTCTTTCATTCACTCTCACTCTCACTCTCCCATTCACTCTCAAATTCACTCTCTTGTTCACTCTCCCATTCACTCTTTCATTCACTTTCACTCTCACTCTCACATTCACTCTCAAATTCACTCTCCTGTTCACTCTCACATTCACTCTTTCATTCACTCTCACTCTCACTCTCACATCCACTCTCACATTCACTCTCACATTCACTCTCCCATTCACTCTCCCATTCACTCTCACATTCACTCTCACATTCACTCTCCCATTCACTCTCCCATTCACTCTCACATTCACTCTCCCATTCACTCTCACATTCACTCTCCCATTCACTCTCACTCTCACTCTCACATTCACTTTCCCATTCACTCTCTCATTTTCTCTCACATTCACTCTTACATTAACTCTCACGTTAAATCTCCCATTCACTCTCCCATTCACTCTCACATTCACTCTCCCATTCACTCTCTCACTCTCACTCTCACATTCACTTTCCCATTCACTCTCTCATTTTCTCTCACATTCACTCTTACATTAACTCTCACGTTAAATCTCCCATTTACTCTCCCATTCACTCTCACATTCACTTTCCCATTCACTCTCATTTTCTCTCACGTTCGCTCTCACATTCTCATTCACTCTCTCATTCACTCTCTCATTAAATCTCCCATTCACTCTCTCATTCACTCTCTCATTCACTCTCTCATTCACTCTCTCATTCACTCTCTCATTTTCTTTCTCATTCACTCTCTCATTCACTCTCTCATTCACTTTCTCATTCACTCTCTCATTCACTCTCTCATTCACTCTCTCATTCACTCTCTCATTCACTCTGACCTCTCACATTCACTTTCCCTTTCACTCTCTCATTTTCTCTCACATTCACTCTTACATTAACTCTCACGTTAAATCTCCCATTTACTCTCCCATTCACTCTCACATTCACTCTCCCATTCACTCTCTCACTCTCACTTTCACATTCACTTTCCCATTCACTCTCTCATTTTCTCTCACGTTCGCTCTCACATTCTCATTCACTCTCTCATTCACTTTCTCATTAAATCTCCCATTCACTCTCTCATTCACTCTCTCATTCATTCTCTCATTCACTCTCTCATTCACTCTCTCATTTTCTTTCTCATTCACTCTCTCATTCACTCTCTCATTCACTTTCTCATTCACTCTCTCATTCACTCTCTCATTCACTCTCTCATTCACTCTCTCATTCACTCTCTCATTCACTCTCTCATTCACTCTCTCATTCACTCTCTCATTCACTCTCTCATTCACTTTCTCATTCACTCTCTCATTCACTCTCTCATTCACTCTCTCATTCACTCTCTCATTTTCTTTCACGTTCGCTCTCACATTCCCATTCACTCTCTCATTTTCTCTCACGTTCGCTCTCACATTCCCATTCACTCTCTCATTTTCTCTCACGTTCGCTCTCACATTCCCATTCACTCTCTCATTCACTCTCTCATTCACTCTCTCATTCACTCTCTCATTCACTCTCACATTCACTTTCCCATTCACTCTCATTTTCTCTCACGTTCGCTCTCACATTCCCATTCACTCTCTCATTCACTCTCTCATTCACTCTCTCATTCACTCTCTCATTCACTCTCTCATTCACTCTCTCATTCACTCTCTCATTCACTCTCTCATTCACTCTCTCATTCACTCTCTCATTCACTCTCTCATTCACTCTCTCATTCACTCTCTCATTCACTCTCTCATTCACTATCCCAATCACTCACCGTTTCAGCGCAGGAGGCTTCATTTGCCACCGGCTCCAGTTTGTGCCTCAGCTCAGCCAGGGAGCCGGTCTCAGCCCGCAGGATGGACTGGTGAATGCCGCTACCGGTGACCACGTGCACTTTGTACAGCGGGTCGTCCGCCAGTTCCGAGAGCGACTTGACGGGTCGGCGTTGGACAGTGATGGTCAGCTGGGCTGCCAGCTCACCTGGAACAATGCCCGCATAATAAATATGTGCCATTCCTGAGTGAATCAAATAATATTTGCAAAAAAAGTTTCTAAACGAGTAGCGCAATCTAATAAAACCGAATGTTAGGTTCGAGCGTAGCTAACAAGTGAGTGGGTATCAGTGAGTCTGACATTTGACTTTCGGTGGGTGAGAATGCGTCGTTTATTCCCTGGGAAATCCCTCCCCGAAGAAACACCAATAGCTTCATTTACCCCAGCTAACTTCTCCCATTCACTTGTAGCCATCGCAATATTGTACGCTCGTAACTATCATTTAGCTATCGTTGAAATGCCTCCGTGTTGCGTGACGACATGCAAATCGATCTAAAAATCTAGGTGTGCGTCCGTTAGCCGTAAGACTCTGAACATCGAAAATAAATTTATATTGGACAACTGATGTCTTGCAATAGATGGTCAGCTAATCTGCTTTCCTGAGCTGCAAGGTTAGCCACTGAAATTAGCGACCTTACTTTTTTAATACACCTAACCTATTGGGCCAGATGTGCAACCGACTGAAAGAGTCGCCACACACAGCCTCAATTACCCCAGCTAATGCTGGCACCCATTTTACAGCTGGGTGAACTGAAGCAATGCAGAGTTAAGTGTCTTGCACAAGGACACAAATTGTTCCAAGGGGGGTGAGAATCGAACCCCCGACTTTTCAGTCGTGAGTCCGACACTCTAACCACTAGGCTACAATCCCTTCCTTGTTATGCCCGACTCTTCTCTCTCAAAGATCAGGCGCATTCATGCGCCACTCACCTGTGTAAGTTCCGAAGATGATCACGGTAAAAAGCCACCAGAAGGCCAGGATGGTTCTGGGGCTGGCCGCGAACGGGAAGAAGTCCTGGCCCTGCTGCAGAAAACTGCCAACCAAGGACCAGACGTACTCCTTGTACCAGATCTCATCGGCGATGGCGAACGGCAGACCGAGATTCCAAGCGCTGAACGGATTAAAATAAGCGAGCACGTACAGAATCATTGACACCACGATGAACATGCCCAGCAGGAGGAGCCATACATCGTAGGTGAACGGCAGGAACACGTTCCAAAGGGCGGTGCCCTGGGCAGGTCGCTTAACGAGAATTGTGTGCGACATCGGCAGTATGTCGTTGGAGAACTCAACGCTGCTGTAAGACCCAGAGTTCAGACCGAACAGCAGGGCAATGTCGGCTTTCTGCAAGTATTCAATGCCGTGCAGTTGCACTTTTAGGATGCTGGTTCTGAGAACTATAGATGGATGACAAATACGAGCGTAATGGTGATTAAACTGCTTACTCCGTTGAGAATATCGGCTATGCAGTCTGCCTGACTTCCGCTGGAGCTTGACGCCAAAGATGGGGGTCGAACTAGCGACCTGCAGGTAAAATCATAGATTAGTACATAAATTAAGAGACTGTTGGTATGTCACGTTAGCTGTACATGCATCGAAGTCTTTGTGTGCAACCGCCTCACTCCGTATGTACAATTGGACAATTGAACGTTATTAAGTTCCTATAGCATGACTCACCTGAAGTTCAGAGAGGACTCAAGCACGCTCAGCAAGTCGGCATTGTATCCCTCAACCACTTTGCCGCCAAATCCGTTGCTAGCATTGGTGTAAACTGTGTATGGATTGATCTGGAAATCATTTTAATCGTAAAATTAGGCATGAAATCTTATGCAATTAATACTGGAGCAGGACCGCATTACCATTTTACTCGTACAACTCTCGGTTGGATTCTAAAGCAGAAAGGCTACATTTTTATTGCCACACCAGATGAAATCCCCGCAGCAGGGATGCCATAAATCTCAATAATACAATCCAGACTTGGCAAGAAGGGGAGATAAGTTGGATGCATAGCTACGGCTAAGGGGGGCTTCGTGCTGTCGGGAGAACATTTCGGCAATAGTACGGCTGCACGTCTCAGCTGAAAAAGAACATGCGATGCAGCAGCATAGATTCTTCGCACTTCTGACCGAGAAGCTGGGCATTAATTATGCTGAGGCCAACGGGGGCTGATAAATTGATGGCTGCTTCTCCCAGGGGGAAGCGGGCAGAAATGGCACCCCCTTCTGAAGCGCTGCTGGTAGAGCTGCGGCTTTTCTTTAATTTCTCATCCAGATGGCGCGTGCTCACTCCTGAGACTGCTGCTCATTCATTTGCAGTTCTGCGCCCTTTGACAGTTCTATAACTATAACGCCCTTTGGCTTTCTACAATACATAATACAAAAGTACAAAAGACGACTACAGCTTACAGCTACTACTACTACTACTACAACTACTACTACTACTACTACTACTACTACTACTACTACTACTACTACTACTACTACTACTACTACTGCTACTACTACTACTACTACTACTACTGCTACTACTACTACTACTACTACTACTACTACTACTACTACTACTACTACTACTACTACTACTACTACTACTACTACTACTACTACTACTACTACTACTACTACTACTACTACTACTACTACTACTACTACAACTGCTACTACTACTACTACTACTACTACTACTACTACTACTACTACTACTACTACTACTACTACTACTACTACTACTACTACTACTACTACTACTACTACTACTACTACTACTACTACTACTACTACTACTACTACTACTACTACTACTACTACTACTACTACTACTACTACTACTACTACTACTACTACTACTACTACTACTACTACTACTACTACTACTACTACTACTACTACTACTACTACTACTACTACTACTACTACTACTACTACTACTACTACTACTACTACTACTACTACTACAGTTGCGGTTCAAAAGTTCACAATGACTTAAGTGCCAGCTAGGCTGTTTACAAGTTCGCACACTTATTCTGTGCCTTTTTCGACAGAGAAACAGAACGATCGCTTTGGAGCAACGAATAGAGAAGCTTAAAAGCAGGTGATTTTCTATCAAAGAGCTCAGCTTGAAAAACATTTCGCGGGTGCCTTTTCGCACCCAGAGCAGCCACGAATACATATAAACAAAGGTAACTTTCGCTTCCGTTGCCTTTCATTGGTTTCGATTTTACTGAGAAGCACTTTACGTGAAAGGTTGAAAAGCTCATGGCTCAATAACAAGCAAGCAAAGGCCATTATGAATATACCACTCTCTCCCTCTCCCCTCTCCCTCTCCATCTCCCCTCTCCCTCTCCCTCTCCCTCTCCATCTCCCCTCTCCCTCTCCATCTCCCCTCTCCCTCTCCATCTCCCCTCTCCCTCTCCCTCTCCATCTCCCCTCTCCCTCTCCCTCTCCCCTCTCCCTCTCCATCTCCCCTCTCCCTCTCCATCTCCCTCTCCCTCTCCATCTCCCCTCTCCCTCTCCATCTCCCCTCTCCCTCTCCATCTCCCCTCTCCCTCTCCATCTCCCCTCTCTCTCTCCATCTCCCCTCTCTCTCTCCATCTCCCCTCTCCCTCTCCATCTCCCCTCCCTCTCCATCTCCCCTCTCCCTCTCCATCTCCCCTCTCCCTCTCCATCTCCCCTCTCCCTCTCCATCTTTCCTCTCTCTCCATCTCCCATTTCTCTCCGTCGTCCCTCTCTCTCCGTCACCCTCTCTCTCCGTCACCCTCTCTCTCCATCTCCCCTCTCCCTCTCCGTCATTCCCTCTCCGAATCTCCCTCTCTCCCCCAACTTACGCTCATATAATCCTCATACATCTCATTTCCTTTTGTCGATCTCTCATATTTCACTTCTCCCTCCCTACGCGTCTCCTGTGCCTCATTGTCTCAGTACCCACGCCGTCACTAAGCCTGCGAGTCCCCAGACTATCAGAACCTCACAGCTGGCGAGCAAACGTTGAGCACGCGACCCTTGAAGCTGAGAAACTTGTTGGCAAACAGCAGCTTCTGCTGAGTCTGACGATCGGCGAAGGTCACCGACAGCCGCCCTGTGGCCGGGTTGAAGCGGCCGGATTCTACGAATGTTGGCCTGTCGCCGAAGGCTGCGCTGTGTGTTGAGATCAGCTCGATATATGGCGACAGGGCGTGGGAGTTCGCAGCTGAGTAGGACACGTTGTGACCGCCGAGTACCGGAGCCGTTCCCTGCGATGGGCGGATGGGATGAGCTGTCTATCTATCTATCTATCTATCTATCTATCTATCTATCTATCTATCTATCTATCTATCTATCTATCTATCTATCTATCTATCTATCTATCTATCTATCTATCTATCTATCTATCTATCTATCTATCTATCTATCTATCTATCTATCTATCTATCTATCTATCTATCTATCTATCTATCTATCTATCTATCTATCTATCTATCTATCTATCTATCTATCTATCTATCTATCTATCTATCTATCTATCTATCTATCTATCTATCTATCTCTCTATCTATCTATCTATCTATCTATCTATCTATCTATCTATCTATCTATCTATCTATCTATCTATCTCTCTATCTATCTATCTATCTATCTATCTATCTCTCTATCTATCTATCTATCTATCTATCTATCTATCTATCTATCTCTCTATCTATCTATCTATCTATCTATCTATCTATCTATCTATCTATCTATCTATCTATCTATCTATCTATCTATCTATCTATCTATCTATCTATCTATCTATCTATCTATCTCTCTATCTATCTATCTATCTATCTATCTATCTATCTCTCTATCTATCTATCTATCTATCTATCTATCTATCTATCTATCTATCTATCTTATCAGTCATATTGTCGGCCTGTGTTGCGTTCCGCCAATTAACGTTAGCTATCCCGCTGAAAATCAACGAAGCTGCGCACCCACCCCATCCCCATTCAGAGTGTCAAGCGGAGTTAAACGACCCGGCTGCCTGATTGAACGGATTCAACCAAGAATCAATCATAACAATTGCAATCAATCCTAAATTTATTTTTAGGCAGTTTTTAGCTAGCAAAGCCAACTATTTTAACTTTGCCTGCTCACTGCTCACTCAACTGAAACGCATTCTGCCTGACTATAATCAGATCCTGATAATTAGTGCGCATCGCCAATCGCTTTTCTGTAATTTAGGCTTTTTGAAAGCAGCAATGACAGGAACTGGCCCAAGTCGTTACGCTTGAAAAAGCGGCTTGAAAGTGGCTTTTCCACGTGTAAAAAAGCTTTTTAATTTTCATGGCGCAGGTAACAAAAATAGCGTTCTTAATCCTTAATCTCACCACTTATCGCCGTAGTCGCTCACTATCTCATATATACTCGTAATAGTGAGCGAATAAGACTCATATGTACCCATAAACTCATAATCTCAAAGTAACTACGAGTACAGTTGGGATCGCGAGCTCGAGATCTCGCGAGAATCTGTGTGTAACTCATTCGCTCATTCGAGATTGGAGGCTGAATTGAAGGAGAGGACCCCTGGGATAGGGGGTTGGTGCATGGTGTGCGAAATGAGGGGTCCAGGGCTCGTACAAGCTACACAGAGATTGCTAGATTTAGAAAATCTCTATTCTCTAGAGCGTTATGGACAACCATACAAACAAACAAATATTAGAGATTTAGTATATTTGGAAGTAAAACTTTGACAGAACATCAATACGTTGCTTGTCCGTAAGGGGGGCCGTGGCCCAGCGGTAGCGCAGCTGCTCTGGTGTGCCAGCGACCCAGGCTCGATTCCAAGTGCAGCCACATTAATTTGGGGCTGAATTGGAATCTCGGCTTGGCTCTGCTCGTGCAATTAACGGCCTTGAGAGCCAACCCCCCAAGGCGCAGTGAAGTGTACATGCCTAACGATAATATATAAAGTTAGGGCCGCTGTACACTCCTGTGTGAGTGTGTGCCTGCGTACGTATCCGCGCGCTTGTATGCCTGCTCAGGGGAGTCGGCGGAATGGGCAGTAATGCCTCTCGCCGGTTGTGTGCCAATGTCGCTTAAAGTGCGCCAGGGTGCACACAACCCCCTGCCTCTAATAAAAAAATTGCTTGTGCGTCAGATGACGTCCGATCTATTTGCAAGCTTCGTGAAATTTCTGCCAATCTCCCTATTATCTCGTATCAAGCAATGTCTTGTTGATAGGGAAAATATCCCAATAGGATAGGGCCTGCCATTAAACTACTGGGAGAAAAATTTCAAGGTGAACACCAAATAAGCGGGCAGCAACCTCTCCAAAAAAGCCACCTCAAACAACGCTCAAATTTAGTCTCCCCCAGTTTATGGCTCAGCCAATGGCGAACGAGTTACACACCAGATTCTCGCGACAATTGAGCGTCTCCTCGCGAACCCAACTGTACGATAAACATTGTCACTCCCCCTCTGTGGCCACTTTGTTTGTTTGTTGTTTTTGTTGTTGTTGTTTTTGTTGAATTGTTGTTGGTTGTTGTTATCTTTGTTGATGTTGTTGATGTTGTTGTTGTTGATGTTGTTTGTTGATGCTGTTGTTGTTTTTGTGGTTGTTTTAGTTATTGCTGTTTTATTAACAGATCAATTCTCATCAACTCAATAATTCATGTGAATATAAGCTCACTGATTTCAGCGCCCTGGCAACCGCAGCTCCACCGGGCCAGCTTCCTGGCAGTCCGCACGTGACCCGGCTCTCACTGGCCGGGTCGGAGGCATTGAGGCTGAGCAAGGCGGTGGCCACAGTCAGCACTGAGTCAGCGGCCTGCAGCTGGGCGACTGTCAGCGAGTCGCCTCGACATCCCGGAACAACGGCGGTCAGCTGATCAATGCAGGTGTCCGGCGTGGTTGCGAGGCCCCAGGTGGGACTGCGTACGATCAACAGGTTGACGGGGAAGCCGGCAGTTGGCAGCCAGGAGAGCAACTGAGCCGCGGTGACACCTGGGTCCAGGGCCAGCCATTGGTATTCCACTCGGATGGCGCCTGTGGCGTTGGCCTGTGGGTTTGTGATTGGGTTGTTGGCCTGTGGGTTTGTGATTGGGTTGTTGGCCTGTGGGTTTGTGATTGGGTTGTTGGCCTGTGGGTTTTGATTGGGTTGTTGGCCTGTGGGTTTTGATTGGGTTGTTGGCATGTGGGTTTGTGATTGGGTTGTTGGCCTGTGGGTTTTGATTGGGTTGTTGGCCTGTGGGTTTTGATTGGGTTGTTGGCCTGTGGGTTTTTGATTGGGTTGTTGGCCTGTGGGTTTTTGATTGGGTTGTTGGCCTGTGGGTTTTGATTGGGTTGTTGGCCTGTGGGTTTTGATTGGGTTGTTGGCCTGTGGGTTTGTGATTGGGTTGTTGGCCTGTGGGTTTTGATTGGGTTGTTGGCCTGTGGGTTTGTGATTGGGTTGTTGGCCTGTGGGTTTTTGATTGGGTTGTTGGCCTGTAGGTTTGTGATTGGGTTGTTGGCCTGTGGGTTTTTGATTGGGTTGTTGGCCTGTAGGTTTGTGATTGGGTTGTTGGCCTGTGGGTTTGTGATTGAGTTCGAATGTGAGTTTTTTATTTGTTTAGCGTTTGCCAGTGCTCCTGGTGCTAAAGCTCCTGGTGCTAAAGCCCCTGTGCTAAAGCCCCTGTGCTAAAGACCCTGTGCTAAACCCCTGTGCTATTAAGTGCCTGTTTCTAAAGCCGGTGCTAAAGCCACTGGTGCTAACGCCCTGTGGTAAAGCCCCTATTGTAACTAAATTTGGTGCTCGCACCCTCTTCAAATGCATGAAACACGGAAGGCGCGGCCTTTAATACAAACTCCTAGCCATACCGCTAAAGAAGAGAACCTTTAAGCGCCTTCTTTCTTTAAGACGTTTTTGGCAAGGACAAAGGCAGATCAGAGGGCTATTAGTGGGAAGAAAGCTTAAAATACCCAGGTTCGGTCATGGTTGAAGCAAAATCCAGATTAGAGAATCGATATTAGCGGCATTATCCTTCTATCATTGCAATTCTGTATTCGCATGATGCAGGAGATCATTGTCGCTTTAAATCACGATGCATTTCAAGTATCCTCTAATGCAGTCGCAGCCCTCTTGCTTGTGGGCAAACTTCTCTCTCTACACATGGTGGCATCTCAAGGGTGGTTGTCCTTGAGTGGCCGATCTGTTCAACAACTGATAAGGACAAACTGTCCGAACTCGAAAGGCGAAACGGGAACAATTGAGAACTTTTTCACAAGTTGTTTTTCAACTGCCATGCCTAAAATTAACTATTTTTAATTCTTTTTAGCTCTAATGACTCAACATGTGCCTCATAGCTGGTACTTCGTATATGAAATATGACTTCCAAAATACGACGTCAGGTAGATTATTCTCTAAGCCTTTTGAGATTAAAGAAAGATTTCGCATTTGAAGATAACAGGCGTGTATTCTCTGAGCAGCAATTACCTGCCAGTAGCTTACATTGTGGCTCTAATCAATAATTGCAGCGCCATTCATAATTATCCCTTTTCCGTAATAACAGGCAGGTAGAAGTAATTGAGATTGGGCTGGCTCTAGTTTTTTTTCACCTGTCATCAGGTCCCAGTAGCTTCTGTCGTCTTCTAATTTCCTTATGTCGTTAAACCTGTTTTTCTGGATTGCGGCTGTCTCTCTGTCTCTGTCTGTCTTAGTATCTGTCTGTCTGTCTGTCTGTCTGTCTGTCGGTCTGTCTGTCTGTCTGTCTGTCTGTCTGTCTGTCTGTCTGTCTGTCTGTCTGTCTGTCTGTCTGTCTGTCTGTCTGTCTGTCTGTCTGTCTTTGTGTGTGTGTGTGTGTGTGTGTCTGTCTGTCTGTCTGTCTGTCTTAGTGTCTGTCTGTCTGTCTGTCTGTCTGTCAGTCTGTCTGTCTGTCTGTCTGTCTGTCTGTCTGTCTGTCTGTCTGTCTGTCTGTCTTTGTGTGTGTGTGTGTGTGTTAATGTCTGTGTGTTTAGTTGGACCTTTCGTCAGTATTTTTCCCTCCTTACATGGACCACCCGTTTTAACTGGACCCCTTACGTGGACCACCATATATATTTCTACATGAAATGTTAAACATGTTTTACATAGACCTATGATGGAGTCTAGCAGAAAGCGATCGTGGTCCCTAAAGTTGCTCACTCGAAGTTCTTTTGGTTCCAAGTTACAACGGTTTCAGTTTACCTGGACCTTTTACTCGGTCCACCTAAACCGATTTTCGAGGTCCACGTAAATCGAAATTTCACATGACCCATTTTCAAAAACTGTCTGTTTGGTGTCTGTTTTGTGTCTGTTAGGTAAATTGGTAGCTAAATTTGTCGATTTGTTGTAATCGTGAAAACGTTGTTTTGCGATAAAATAACAAATTTGTAAGCAACAATATGTATAGTGGATTTGGGGCTTGGACGACAGACGGAACTATGATATGCTATTAATTTCAAGACAATTTTTATAAAAAATCACGATATTGCATCACAGCATTGAGTCTCCTCTCCACCTTGAGCTACTAAAAATTCCTCTTAGATCGCAATTGTAAGTGATGCAACTGGCCACCTGTGCTGCAGGGAACGATGTATTTACACAATCACACACTATGAAGTAATGATTGATAACAGGCTGTTTCGTACGAGCTATATACCTGTATCTTATTATGTCAAAGCCAAAACGAAAGCCATATTTGTATCGCTATCTTTGAAAGTCGTAGCTTATCCTAACATTTAAGTGCCTTTAACCAAATTCATTGGACGGAAAATGCAGAGTATATCGTGTGATTGGACTAAGTGAGCCGCTCTTATGCTTAAAGGAGCCTCACACTCCTTGAAAGATAGCGGCCTCCAGTGGTTCCCCTAAAACGATGTCCTGTAGCACAGACTAATCTCTACCCCCTTATTTTAGCATGACTGCTTGTCTCATTGTACACAGCAATGTACACTAGTTGTTTGCTTTTTATTAAAACAGCTGATGTCGGGAGATAAGAATTCTAGAATTTTCTGTTTCAAGACTGTACAGTGTGAATAGACACTGGCCAACCAGTGGGGTATCTCAATGGGCACTGTACATTTGCCAGCCACAGAATCTCGCTAACCAATAGGAAAAGGTCTAATGAAATTGGCGTGGGGTTGCTTGCCTATAGAAGCCTCGCAATCAGGTCCATTTAAACCCAGACTTACTAAGACCAGAGTTTATTTAGGCCCCGTTGCAATTGCAACTGCAAGTATATAGGAAGAATATCCTGTAGCAAACGGCCAAAATATTTTACTTCGAAAGGATTGAGAAGTGCTGCAAAGAGAAGTTTTTTATAAAATGGACTGGCTATCCCAGGTAAAAATTTTCAAAAAGAATTACTTCTAATTCTAAATAATATTTTACTTAACTTGTAAAAAATTTAAGGCTTTACTGCTTTTCATTTTTAACATGCTTTGTAGGAGTAAAAACACATGGGAGCCGAAAAAAATATCCCCGAGAACATACTAAAGGCTCTGCACTCTGAGTGCGGTAAGCTATACTCTACAGTCAATATCAATAGCAAACAATAGCACATTTGCATCAACAACTTATACAGTATTACATTATTTTATACATTTCAGGCAAGTGCTTCCCTAGAACAAAAGCTAAGGAAAAGTCAGTAGGTTTTGTTGTAACGTGTTATTAAAATTTCTGGTCTTTGCGCTTTACTTAAACTATGAACAAATATTGTGGACACAATTCTCCTTTATGTTTTTCTTTGATTCGAAATTCCTATACAGCTACAAAATGATTAGCTTCATACTCGTGCTTCAAAGTAAACAAACAGTAATTGATTAGGGTCCAGCTAACACACCGTGACACCAACAGACAGACGCAGTCAGTTTAAGATGGTGCCCAGATCTGGGGTCCAGCTAACACACCGTGACACCAACAGACAGACGCAGTCAGTGTAAGATGGTGGCCCGATCTGGGGTCCAGCTAACACACCGTGACACCAACAGACAGACGCAGTCAGTTTAAGATGGTGCCCAGATCTGGGGTCCAGCTAACACACCGTGACACCAACAGACAGACGCAGTCAGTGTAAGATGGTGGCCCGATCTGGGGTCCAGCTAACACACCGTGACACCAACAGACAGACGCAGTCAGTTTAAGATGGTGCCCTGATCTGGGGTCCAGCTAACACACCGTGACACCAACAGACAGACGCAGTCAGTTTAAGATGGTGCCCAGATCTGGGGTCCAGCTAACACACCGTGACACCAACAGACAGACGCAGTCAGTGTAAGATGGTGGCCCGATCTGGGGTCCAGCTAACACACCGTGACACCAACAGACAGACGCAGTCAGTTTAAGATGGTGCCCTGATCTGGGGTCCAGCTAACACACCGTGACACCAACAGACAGACGCAGTCAGTTTAAGATGGTGCCCAGATCTGGGGTCCAGCTAACACACCGTGACACCAACAGACAGACGCAGTCAGTTTAAGATGGTGCCCTGATCTGGGGTCCAGCTAACACACCGTGACACCAACAGACAGACGCAGTCAGTTTAAGATGGTGCCCAGATCTGGGGTCCAGCTAACACACCGTGACACCAACAGACAGACGCAGTCAGTGTAAGATGGTGGCCCGATCTGGGGTCCAGCTAACACACCGTGACACCAACAGACAGACGCAGTCAGTTTAAGATGGTGCCCTGATCTGGGGTCCAGCTAACACACCGTGACACCAACAGACAGACGCAGTCAGTTTAAGATGGTGCCCAGATCTGGGGTCCAGCTAACACACCGTGACACCAACAGACAGACGCAGTCAGTGTAAGATGGTGCCCTGATCTGGGGTCCAGCTAACACACCGTGACACCAACAGACAGACGCAGTCAGTTTAAGATGGTGCCCAGATCTGGGGTCCAGCTAACACACCGTGACACCAACAGACAGACGCAGTCAGTTTAAGATGGTGGCCCGATCTGGGGTCCAGCTAACACACCGTGACACCAACAGACAGACGCAGTCAGTGTAAGATGGTGCCCTGATCTGGGGTCCAGCTAACACACCGTGACACCAACAGACAGACGCAGTCAGTTTAAGATGGTGCCCCGATCTGGGGTCCAGCTAACACACCGTGACACCAACGGACAGACGCAGTCAGTTTAAGATGGTGGCCCGATCTGGGGTCCAGCTAACACACCATGACGTGAGACTGACAACTAGAGACAGACGCAAAAAGTCTAGCCAACTTACAAAATATTAGTTCGCAATTAGAGCTTTCGTTTTAACGGAAGGAATTTTTAATATACACACCAAGCAGCAAGACTCAACCAGTCAGTCTTCTCAGCTGCAACAAGACACGGCCAGTCAGCAGAAGCAGCAACAGAACCCGGCCACTCAGTCTCCTCAGCCGCATCAAGACACGGCCAGTCAGCAGAAGCCGCATCAAAACTCGGCCAGTCAGCAGAAGCCGCATCAAGACTCGGCCAGTCAGCAGAAGCCGCATCAAGACTCGGCCAGTCAGCAGAAGCCGCATCAAAACTCGGCCAGTCACTCTCCTCAGCTGCAGCAGAACTCGGCCAATAAGTCAAAGAAGCAACGTCGCTCGACCAGTCAGCAGAAGCAGCATCAAGACTCGGCCATTCAGCAGAAGCAGCATCAAGACTCGGCCAGTTTTTCTCCAGAGCAGCACGAATCGGCCAAGAGAGCTCGAAACAAGTCCAGATCAGTCAAGAGGAAAGGAAGCAAGCAGTCCCGATGTGGAAGTGCTGACTCGTGTGAAGCTGGCTCCTCTCATCAAGCCGCTGCTAAAGGCAACTCTTCTGCTGTAAGTACTTTGTTGCGTTGCACTTTTACGCCTTTGTTCATAACTGCACTGCAACTCGCACAATTAGCTCGTATTTCTCCTAATAGTGTTTGAATTTAAAGAAGACAGTCTTAGATTTTGCCCTTATCTAAGGTCCAGCTAACACACCGTGACACCAACAGACAGACGCAGTCAGTGTAAGATGGTGCCCTGATCTAGGGTCCAGCTAACACACCGTGACACCAACAGACAGACGCAGTCAGTGTAAGATGGTGCCCCGATCTGGGGTCCAGCTAACACACCGTGACACCAACAGACAGACGCAGTCAGTGTAAGATGGTGCCCTGATCTGGGGTCCAGCTAACACACCGTGACACCAACAGACAGACGCAGTCAGTGTAAGATGGTGCCCTGATCTGGGGTCCAGCTAACACACCGTGACACCAACAGACAGACGCAGTCAGTGTAAGATGGTGCCCTGATCTGGGGTTCAGCTTATAAGCTCTCATTCTCAGACTCTCTTAAGGTCCGATATTCCGCCAGTTCTGATTATCTCTTTAAAATACGAGCGTAAATTGAAATGTAGTGCCTGTGAATAGTATAAGAATTTTCCCTTTTGTTTTGCTTTGTCTGTTTTTAGTGGTACTTACATTTTAGGCAGTCGGCAGCAGAAACGAGTTTTCAACGAATTGGTTTCAAGACAAAAAGTTTTTTCGCATATCCAAAGGCTTTTAACCGTGATCGGCTATGTGAAGAAGGCGTGAAGTATTTTGGTGGCACTATTGCTTCGTTTGTTTCAAATCAGGTAAGCGACTTTAGTATTTGTTTTTGTCGAAGTTAGTTTTGGTAGTAAACGTTAAGTTGTTTTTTAGTTCTATTGTTGGTATCAATTTAAGTGAGCGTATTCGAGCGTATCTTTTAACGCTTCTTAATCCTAATGATAGAACAATTTGATTGCATTTTCCTGAACGTTATACAAAGTATTTTATGTAATTTAATTAATTTCATAGGTGGACTTCGTCGTCTCAATTTCAACACCTGCGAACTGTTCGGAAATGTCCATTTCGAACATATCGGCAACAGTGCAATTGCCACGGGGATGTGCGATGCAAAAAATGGCTACCGCAGCCAGTGCATATTCTGGCTTTTGCTCTGCCGATGACGATGTTGCAGAAACAAGGCTCCTCGGAATTCCAAATATCAGTCTACTAGAGGTTCGAGACTATTTACGTGACCGCGGCTATATTGCTAGTCGAGCCGACTCAGCTAATGCGGCAGGTTCATTTGCATTAAATCACGGCAAAATCCTGTCTGGAACAGCAGTTGTTATTGGGGATGCAAGCCGTCGGGGTGGACCAATTTTTTCTGAAAATCTACAAGTGTTCGACTATTTTACTAATCCGGATTTATACGGCCTTCGAGAATCCGAGGAGCAGGATCAACGAATCCGGCAAAAAAATTCAATGTTTTGTGTTTCTTTAAAATTGTTTCCTTTACGTTAAATCGATTATTTCCAATTGCCTCGGTCTGTGTTTAACCTTAGCTGTCAGTGTTAGGTTTACGCTAAATTTGGTCTATGATTTTGAATCGGTGTGAAGGTCCACCTAAAACACGTTCTGTCGGTGTCCATATAAACCGGTCCAGTTTAAGTAATAAAAATACTGGTGCAATTTCCACTAATGAGAGCCTCTGGCAGCTTCAAAAGTAAACAAACTTTTGAAGATCT
>NIVC01001484.1:240026-327526 GCA_002269645.1 Macrostomum lignano
ATGCATACTTGTTGTCTTGTGACAACTGGAGTTGCGACCCTGAGTCACGTGGTAGATGTATGCTTGTTGCCTTGTGAAAATTGGTCTTGTGACCTTGAATCACGCGCTAGATGCATGCTTGTTGCCTTGTAACAGTTGGGGTTGCGACCTTGAGTCACAGTAGATGCATGCTTGTTGCCTTGTGAAAATTAACCTTGAGACTTTGAATCACCCATTATACGAGAGCGGGTTTTACACTGTTAAACTGTTTAACTGTGACCTTTGAACCCCGCACTTGACGCATGTCTGTTCAGATGATGTGTTGCTAGTCTGCTGGGCCTTTGAGACTTGAAAGTCGTGACCCGGGATAAGCTACGTCTAAATTGCGAGTACATTACGATTCGATGGCCGCAGAAAATTAAAACTGGTTCTCACCCTTCTGAACAGCTTGAACGGTTTTACCAGGCGGCACAGCGGCAATCTCCAATACCATCCGGCGATTGGAACCGGCGGAAAAGTACATCCAATCGTCGTTAACAATCCGACTGACCGTTTTGTTAATCAGGTCGGCCGAAACAGATGAGCCGTCTTCTAGCAGAACGCCAAGCCGGAAATCCATGCCGTGGGCTGGGCCTGGGACAGCCGACAGAGCAGCCAGCAGTAGGCAGAGATCTAACATTCGCCAGAACACTGACATGTTTCTCTATCGTTGTAAAAGCAAAAAACCTCAAATGTCTCAAAGATCTGCTTTGGTAGCCAGCTTTTATATCTGTCATACGGATCGTTATTGCCAATTATCTGCGTTGGGAAACATTCAGGCCGGCTTCAGGTAATCCGAGAGCAATTTCTCTCCCGTAATTAATCGCCCGGATCATTAGGACTCAAGTATAACTTGTTGGATAGCAACTAAAATGATGTAAGAAACTCGAGGCAAAATATCGATCTTGGATTTCCTTGTTGGTGCTAATGAGATGCAGAATTCGTCACCCGAATCCCAAGATTAGCGGTCTTTATCGACGCGTACCCACTGGAAATATTAGAAGCCTCTTCATCAATAGGTGGTGCGCTTTTATTATGAATTTCTAACAGCACAAAATCACCTTTTGATAATGTCAATGCATCATAGATCGACCCCGTATTCAGATGATGTATGCCCTCACTGAAGCCTCTGCGGCTGACATGACGCCTCGGTTCTGACACGACGCTTCAGTTCTGACATTGTGCCTCGGTTCTGACATGTTGCCTTGGTTCTGACACGACGCTTCAGTTCTGACATTGTGCCTCGGTTCTGACATGTTGCCTTAGTTCTGACATGAAGCTTCAGGTCTGACATGATGCTTCGGGTCTGACATGATGCTACAGTTCTGAAATTGTGTCTTAGTTCTGACATGATGCTTCAGTTCTGACATTGTTCCTCGGTTCTGACATGAAGCTTCAGTTCTGACATGAAGCTTCAGGTCTGCCATGATGCTTCGGGTCTGACATGATGCTTCGGGTCTGACATGATGCTTCGGGTCTGACATGATGCTTCGGGTCTGACATGATGCTTCGGGTCTGCCATGATGCTTCGGGTCTGACATGATGCTTCGGGTCTGACATGATGCTTCGGGTCTGACATGATGCTACAGTTCTGAAATTGTGTCTTAGTTCTGACATGATGCTTCAGTTCTGACATTGTGCCTCGGTTCTGACATATGACGCCTCGGTTCTGACATATGACGCCTCGGTTCTGACATATGACGCCTCGGTTCTGGCATATGACGCCTCGGTTCTGACATATGACGCCTCGGTTCTGGCATATGACGCCTCGGTTCTGACATATGACGCCTCGGTTCTGGCATATGACGCCTCGGTTCTGACATGACGCCTCGGTTCTGACATGTGACTCCTCGGTTCTGACATATGACGCCTCAGGCCTTCAACTACTTAACTAACCAGTTAGTGGTAAAATCCTGTTTTTAAAGTAAAAAACAACAACAACAAATTACGTTTCTGATTCAATAAAATTAAAGCAGGTTTAAGATGAATAAATATTTTATACTTTTAGCAGGATCATTTACTTGTGTAGCACAAAAACATACCAATTGAATATATTAGCTAGTTACAGTGCTTACTAAGTAGTATTATAATATTTAAAAACAGGAATATTCAGAAATGAACAGGTAAGTACCGACAAAGAGCAATTAAAAAATGTAATAGTGTGCTTTAATAAGTCGATTTTATGACCAAAACTAAGTATGATTTTTAATAAATAATAGAGACAAGTTATATGGGTACGACTTATAGCAACTGAGAGCCCAAGATGAACGGTCAAAGACGGTTTAATAGCATGTTTTTCTAAGAAGTCCAGCAATTTTGCTTTTCCAACTAAGCAAAGGTGAATCGTTTCTAGATGCAAATGGAGCTTATAGCCCATGAACTAATTGTGTTAAGATTCATGGAAAATATGCTGTAGATTAGCGAATGGTTTATAGATGTGTGACTAATAGGCCATAGACTAATGTTTTGTAGATGTGTGACTAATAGGCCATAGACTAATGTTTTGTAGATGTGTGACTAATCGACCATAGACTAATGTTTTGTAGATGTGTGTGACTAATAGGCCACAGACAAATGTTTTGTAGATGTGTGACTACAAATTTTTCCATTCTATTTTGGCAAACGTGCAATCAAAGTCAAAATCTTTTCATTCAATTCAGAAAGTTTATGGTAGTACTTGGCCGGACGAGTATTCAATTCCGACAAATGTGCTTTCAAAAGCGACAATTTTCAAACAAAGCAAACAAGCTACCACGAGAAACCGACACTTTGCAATCAATTCAAACAATTTGCAATCAATTCCGACAGTTTTTTTTTCTCTTCATGATGTGTCTATGGCATTGAGTCATGGCCCCATCTAACCTCAATAGTTGGAAAAAAGTTTCGTTTCTGTTCGTTGCAAAAGTACAGAAGTATATGTGCAAGGCTAAATCTATGGGTGTTCCGAATCTCCAAGTTTCTCTCCATGATGTGTCATTTAGCCCTGGCCTTGGAGATGGCATTTAGCCCTGGCCCCACCCAAAGTAAAAAGTAGCTTGTCTAAATAGATTGAAAGGGGATGTCAACTTAAGCACCAGAATGGAGCCCGAAGTTCAGCTCCGGACCAAACCGACTGCAATCGATAACTTGTCGGCCCAGACGACTAGAATCGCCGAGACATCCCATCCGGCTCCCTTCCTTGGGGTCCCAGGGGATAAAGGGGATAAAATGGGGATCTCATGTCAACTTAAGGCTCTGGAATGGAGCCCGAAGTTCAGCTCCGGACCAAACCGACTGCAATCGATAACTTGTCGGCCCAGACGACTAGAATCGCCGAGACATCCCATCCGGCTCCCTTCCTTGGGGTCCCAGGGGATAAAGGGGATAAAATGGGGATCTCATGTCAACTTAAGGCCCTGGAATGGAGCCCGAAGTTCAGCTCCGGACCAAACCGACTGCAATCGATAACTTGTCGGCCCAGACGACTAGAATCGCCGAGACATCCCATCCGGCTCCCTTCCTTGGGGTCCCAGGGGATAAAGGGGATAAAATGGGGATCTCATGTCAACTTAAGGCTCTGGAATGGAGCCCGAAGTTCAGCTCCGGCCCAAACCGACTGCAATCGATAAGTTGTCGGCCCAGACGACTAGAATCGCCGAGACATCCCATCCGGCTCCCTTCCTTGGGGTCCCAGGGATAAAGGGGATAAAATGGGGATCTCATGTCAACTTAAGGCTCTGGAATGGAGCCCGAAGTTCAGCTCCGGACCAAACCGACTGCAATCGATAACTTGTCGGCCCAGACGACTAGAATCGCCGAGACATCCCATCCGGCTCCCTTCCTTGGGGTCCCAGGGGATAAAGGGGATAAAATGGGGATCTCATGTCAACTTAAGGCTCTGGAATGGAGCCCGAAGTTCAGCTCCGGACCAAACCGACTGCAATCGATAACTTGTCGGCCCAGACGACTAGAATCGCCGAGACATCCCATCCGGCTCCCTTCCTTGGGGTCCCAGGGGATAAAGGGGATAAAATGGGGATCTCATGTCAACTTAAGGCCCTGGAATGGAGCCCGAAGTTCAGCTCCGGACCAAACCGACTGCAATCGATAACTTGTCGGCCCAGACGACTAGAATCGCCGAGACATCCCATCCGGCTCCCTTCCTTGGGGTCCCAGGGGATAAAGGGGATAAAATGGGGATCTCATGTCAACTTAAGGCTCTGGAATGGAGCCCGAAGTTCAGCTCCGGCCCAAACCGACTGCAATCGATAAGTTGTCGGCCCAGACGACTAGAATCGCCGAGACATCCCATCCGGCTCCCTTCCTTGGGGTCCCAGGGGATAAAGGGGATAAAATGGGGATCTCATGTCAACTTAAGGCCCTGGAATGGAGCCCGAAGTTCAGCTCCGGACCAAACCGACTGCAATCGATAACTTGTCGGCCCAGACGACTAGAATCGCCGAGACATCCCATCCGGCTCCCTTCCTTGGGGTCCCAGGGGATAAAGGGGATAAAATGGGGATCTCATGTCAACTTAAGGCCCTGGAATGGAGCCCGAAGTTCAGCTCCGGACCAAACCGACTGCAATCGATAACTTGTCGGCCCAGACGACTAGAATCGCCGAGACATCCCATCCGGCTCCCTTCCTTGGGGTCCCAGGGGATAAAGGGGATAAAATGGGGATCTCATGTCAACTTAAGGCTCTGGAATGGAGCCCGAAGTTCAGCTCCGGCCCAAACCGACTGCAATCGATAAGTTGTCGGCCCAGACGACTAGAATCGCCGAGACATCCCATCCGGCTCCCTTCCTTGGGGTCCCAGGGGATAAAGGGGATAAAATGGGGATCTCATGTCAACTTAAGGCCCTGGAATGGAGCCCGAAGTTCAGCTCCGGACCAAACCGACTGCAATCGATAAGTTGTCGGCCCAGACGACTAGAATCGCCGAGACATCCCATCCGGTTTCAAGTGACGAAGCTCTATTCAATTCGAATATCGCATTAGCGGGTGTATTTTATTTCAGCTATTATACATTGATTGTTAAGTAATAAAAATGATTTGCTCGTATCGAAACCTGTTAAAAATGCTGATCTGGAAACTCAGTTTGAAAAAATTAACTTGTAAATTCGTTTGGTTATTAGTAAGCAGAACTTTTGACGATAAACCGAAACCATGTATATTGGTAAAATAAAGAATATCACGCAAGGCTGTACAAGTTATGACGTAATGGATACAAAGCATATCATGCAAAGCTGTACAAGTTATCAAAGTAATAAAAACAAAGCATGTCATGCAAAGCAGCACACGTTTTTAAGCAAATAAAGTAACGCCTCTCACGCAAAGCTTAGTAAAATCATAATTGCAAAAGTTTCTCAGTCCTAAGAAACGGTTTTTGGGTTTAAGTTCTTTGCTTCAGTAAAAAATACTTCCAATTTTTAGTTAATTGTGAGTCTAAAAGAAATTGAAACAACTAATTCAAAGCTTTTGTTATTTGATGTCAGTCTGAATTATCTTCACATGTAACCTATGGTACGTAAAGAATGCGTGAGATGACATTGTTTCTTAATCTGCATGTCCTTTAAAATCTGCAATACAAAACGTACAGTACACTCGCTTAAAACAATTGTATTTTCGCTAAAAATGCTTTTACGAGTTTAAAAGTGCAACGAGCACGATGCACTCAGGCTCACGTACGAACGGGTTATAGTCTGACGTAACTTTCATGTCGTCAATTCTCGTCCACACACAGCTCAGTACGCTTGCTGTGAAATGTCCCGATTTCAGTCGGTTTCCATGGTGTGATATTGTGGCCACTGGCTTACCAAGTGTAGAAACACCCCCTGACCTTGAAGAAAAGCTTACAGGAGTTTGAAGCTTAAGGTGGCCATCCATACTAGCACGATCAAGATATATCAGGGTAAACTTTCCAGGTGTTACTACGATCTCTTGATTACAATCGCCCAGGCAATTGGCGTCCGAACATTTCACTACCTGAGGAGCGACAAAAGCGCAGAAGATTTTGTCTAAACTGACAATTGAGCGCTCAAATTGACAGAGAGGAATGCAAATCACTCTGTTATCGATTGTGCCAACAGGAACTTCAGCACTTGTGCGCTGGCAATCCCGACAAGTTTGAATGAGTGAAAATTCTGTGAAAGCATCTGATGACAGAAATTCCAGATGTATTAGAAGCGTTTGAACAAATTCGTTGACGCAATGGTGCTGATTTGTTTGAAATGAATCTGGATGTTGCAACCGAACTGCCGTTAACAGTGGAGTGACTGTTGCAGACCGCTGTTGCATCTCCGTCAGAAGACGAAGCAGCTCTCGATGGACTTGGTCGTTGCTAGTCTCTTTTAAAATGCATCCATTAGAATGCAGGCAGAGAAACAATTGCACTGCTGCATTTGCGTAGCACTGCAGGCCATTATTTGGCAACCCAAATAACTTCTTCGGCGAATTCAATGAACCAGTAGCATTTGAACTGTGCCTCTGTTCATCTTGCTGCGATTCAGCACTGTCTCTGCGAGGTGCATTTGGAGCTGGATGACCACCAGATTGATCATTGTAAAGATTGGCAATCAGTGCTTTTGGCAAAGCACTGTCAATAAATCGGAAGCTGCTGCCACACATGTTGTAGCTTTCGGGGTGATATGCATAACAGCCTAGCATTCTAACCACAGCCATAACATGACTGTCACACCCTGCTGTCCTGCTTCCGGCCTTTGAGGATGAAAAGTAGCCATGCAGACGCAGCAGCCCCGAGTCACGAAATCCGAATCGGTTACCACTTGCAGTTTCGCAAATACGAAGGACAACTCGGTAAGTTTTTGACCGATGACGGGAATGAAGAACGGCTAAATATATCCAAGATGGCCTCCATTCTCCAAACTTACTGCTCCACCCCTTTGGTGGCGCTCGCTGATGAAACTTCCAGCATTTTAAATGGCTTGGCAGTTCAGAAATCAACAATTCGAAATCGCGCCACGAGTCTCCAGCGTAGCTACTGAGCACCTCATGAACTCTGACGTTTTCGATGTAGCGTTTTGACTGAAGAACGTGGTATGGGCCGATGCTAAGCTCTTCCAGATTTCTTTCGTCAACGCTGGGGAACCCTGAACTTTCAGGGTCCAGGGGATCCACTGCTGTCCATTTTCGGGTAGAACTCGTTGGTATTCGAGTCAAATCGCAATTGTACTCAAGTTGCTCAATTTCGTCTAGCTCATTCGCAATGAAAAGACGTTTAGCAAAGTTCCGTCCGTATTCGAACATGGAGCAATCTGACCATGACGGCGGCAGACTCCTTGTAGCTTGAAATCCTGGATGCGAACGGTTGAATTTTGCCATGGAGTTTTCAATAACAACATCGAGCCGGCTGCGTTCGGTAAACTCTGGGGCATGTAGCCATTGGTACGGCTCCTGTCGCTCATTTATGCATTTGTCCTGCTTGATTGCAGCAAAGCTACATTCTACGAGATAACGGAAAAGCGTAGCGCAGCGACTTGTATTTGCTTCGATTGATGTAAGCTTTCCTGGTATTGATCGGTCACCAACAGGAGCCTCATTATTTACAAATTCAAACTGCTCGTTTAGAACTCGGTCACCTGGACTGGTCGGAAATAGAAGCGTCGTGCAGCCTTTACTATTAGTCTCTATAAAGTCGCGGAAGTTAACCGAAGTTGGTGAACAAAGTTGGTGGCTGTAACCTTTGTCGAAAATGCCAATAACGTGATAATCTTTCTGTACAGAGCACAGAATGCGCAACAAAATGGGCTCTATTAGTCCTTCAGCCTCCATGTCAACTTGCATTGCAGTCAAATTCCCATCGCCCATTGTTGGCGAGATAGCGGCGGTAAGGGGAGCGGTGTAGATAATTTTTCCTCTACTGTTGACAACCGCCATTTTTTTGTTCACATTCATTTTCTTGCCGGAAAAGTAAGTTCGAATTTGCGTGTGGTGTGAGCTGCTCTTAGGGAGATAAAAGTAAGTATGATCACCCACTAGAAGAACAAGCTTCTTGCCTTTGAGTAGCGTGTGAAATACACCGAGAATAAATTGATCGCGTACTACATTTTCCTCAAGCAGAGTCTGAATCGGAGTCGACGCTATCGACCTCGGTTGATATGGATCCCGTAGGTACTGCTCCTTGGCAATCTCCCAAAAAATGTCGCATGCTCTTTGGGCAGAAATGTTGAAATCGAAAGCTAATGATTGAAAGCTGCAACCTTGGCGAAGCTTCTTCAGGTACAAAAATATTCGAGATGGCTTTGTCAAAATACGAAGGCGAGATACTTCTGGTAACATTTCTGAGAAGCTATCGAAATCACTATAGCTAAGACCGCAAATACGTTTGAACTCCTTCTCATTTGCGGTTCGTGGAAAAAGGTTTGGGTTCAAAAAAACTTTCACATACTTACCACCGACCGCAAGAAACTGAAGCGCCTCTCGTGCGTTTCTCGGAGGCGCGAAGGCTCCAGACGATTCAGATGAGCAGCGACCACATCTAGTCGTTTCGAGATGTCGGTTCAAATTGGCTGCTTTGCTGAATTGATGACCACATTGAGAGCAAGTAAAATCGGACATTACTAGCAAGTATAAAACGCAATCTGCAACAAATCTGCACCTGTCATAAAACTAAGTAAGAAAAACTGACCAAAACCTTAACTTCATTAATATATCACTTAAAATATATCACTTAAACTAATGCTACAAATACTTGACGCACAGTATCAAAAATCTCTCGCCTAAAGTGGTCAAATCAAAACCGCGAAAACATTCTCAAAAATCCGGAAAAATTAAACGACGGAAATATTACAATGCAAACAATATATAATAGCTAAAATAAAATACACCCGCTAATGCGATATTCGAATAGAATAGAGCTTCGTCACTTGAAACCGGATGGGATGTCTCGGCGATTCTAGTCGTCTGGGCCGACAAGTTATCGATTGCAGTCGGTTTGGTCCGGAGCTGAACTTCGGGCTCCATTCCAGAGCCTTAAGTTGACATGAGATCCCCATTTTATCCCCTTTATCCCCTGGGACCCCAAGGAAGGGAGCCGGATGGGATGTCTCGGCGATTCTAGTCGTCTGGGCCGACAAGTTATCGATTGCAGTCGGTTTGGTCCGGAGCTGAACTTCGGGCTCCATTCCAGAGCCTTAAGTTGACATGAGATCCCCATTTTATCCCCTTTATCCCCTGGGACCCCAAGGAAGGGAGCCGGATGGGATGTCTCGGCGATTCTAGTCGTCTGGGCCGACAAGTTATCGATTGCAATCGGTTTGGTCCGGAGCTGAACTTCGGGCTCCATTCCAGAGCCTTAAGTTGACATGAGATCCCCATTTTATCCCCTTTATCCCCTGGGACCCCAAGGAAGGGAGCCGGATGGGATGTCTCGGCGATTCTAGTCGTCTGGGCCGACAAGTTATCGATTGCAGTCGGTTTGGTCCGGAGCTGAACTTCGGGCTCCATTCCAGAGCCTTAAGTTGACATGAGATCCCCATTTTATCCCCTTTATCCCCTGGGACCCCAAGGAAGGGAGCCGGATGGGATGTCTCGGCGATTCTAGTCGTCTGGGCCGACAAGTTATCGATTGCAGTCGGTTTGGTCCGGAGCTGAACTTCGGGCTCCATTCCAGGGCCTTAAGTTGACATGAGATCCCCATTTTATCCCCTTTATCCCCTGGGACCCCAAGGAAGGGAGCCGGATGGGATGTCTCGGCGATTCTAGTCGTCTGGGCCGACAAGTTATTGATTGCAGTCGGTTTGGGCCGGAGCTGAACTTCGGGCTCCATTCCAGAGCCTTAAGTTGACATGAGATCCCCATTTTATCCCCTTTATCCCCTGGGACCCCAAGGAAGGGAGCCGGATGGGATGTCTCGGCGATTCTAGTCGTCTGGGCCGACAAGTTATCGATTGCAGTCGGTTTGGTCCGGAGCTGAACTTCGGGCTCCATTCCAGAGCCTTAAGTTGACATGAGATCCCCATTTTATCCCCTTTATCCCCTGGGACCCCAAGGAAGGGAGCCGGATGAGATGTCTCGGCGATTCTAGTCGTCTGGGCCGACAAGTTATCGATTGCAGTCGGTTTGGTCCGGAGCTGAACTTCGGGCTCCATTCCAGAGCCTTAAGTTGACATGAGATCCCCATTTTATCCCCTTTATCCCCTGGGACCCCAAGGAAGGGAGCCGGATGGGATGTCTCGGCGATTCTAGTCGTCTGGGCCGACAAGTTATCGATTGCAGTCGGTTTGGTCCGGAGCTGAACTTCGGGCTCCATTCCAGGGCCTTAAGTTGACATGAGATCCCCATTTTATCCCCTTTATCCCCTGGGACCCCAAGGAAGGGAGCCGGATGGGATGTCTCGGCGATTCTAGTCGTCTGGGCCGACAACTTATCGATTGCAGTCGGTTTGGGCCGGAGCTGAACTTCGGGCTCCATTCCAGAGCCTTAAGTTGACATGAGATCCCCATTTTATCCCCTTTATCCCCTGGGACCCCAAGGAAGGGAGCCGGATGGGATGTCTCGGCGATTCTAGTCGTCTGGGCCGACAAGTTATCGATTGCAGTCGGTTTGGTCCGGAGCTGAACTTCGGGCTCCATTCTGGTGCTTAAGTTGACATCCCCTTTGTCGGAATTGATTGGAAATTTCGCAGTATAAGCCATAGATAGGAGGACAGAAAAAGCCAATTCATAGCCAACTGTCGGAATTGATTGCAAATTGTTTGAATTGATTGCAAAGTGTCGGTTTCTCGTGGTAGCTTGTTTGCTTTGTTTGAAAATTGTCGCTTTTGAAAGCACATTTGTCGGAATTGAATGCACGTCCGGCCAAGTACTATACCATAAACTGTCTGAATTGAATGAAAAGATTTTGACTTTGATTGCACGTTTGCCAAAATAGAATGGAAAAGGTGTAATAGGCCATTGACTAATGTTTTGTAGATGTGTGACTAATCGCCCATAGACTCATGGTTTCTAGATGTATGGCTAGCTAATACCCAATAGAATATAGAGGCTATCAAAGATGCAGCAATTAGCCAACATACAGATAAAACACGTAGGCTATAGGCTTTGTTGGACATTTGAAAAACAAAAAAACTTTTTTCAATTATATGACAACAACCGTTTAGTACTATGAGTAGTTAGTCATAAACAGAATCTTAAAGCTGCGTCACTGCTGCGGACCATAGTAGCCGCCTTCGGTTCGCCAGTCAGGCGCTCCGGTCCCACTGGTACCTACTGTGGAGTTTTGATGGTGCGACTGCTGCTGCTGAGGCTGGTTGTTGCTGGTGCCTCCGCTGCCCCTGCCACCAGTGAAGACGGTCAGAATGAGAAATGCTCCGGAAATCAGGGCGCACAGGAGCGACCAGCCGAGCTTGTCTGAGTGGGTCACGGTTCGAGCAATGCTGGCCGCGATCAGGCCGCTGATGCCTAGTGGGGAAAGTGAGATTCAGGAAGTGGCTTGGCAGTTTGGGCTTTGGCGGAGAGTGACACAAGGGGTGAGGTGGAGAGTGATACAGTGGGTGAGGTGGAGAGTGATACAGTAGGTGAGGCGGAGAGTGACACAATGAATGAGGCGGAGAGTGACACAGTGGGTGAGGCGGAGAGTGACACAATGAATGAGGCGGAGAGTGACACAGGAGATGAGGCGAAGAGTGACACAGTGGGTGAGGCGGAGAGTGACACAATGAATAAGGCGGAGAGTGACACAGTGGGTGAGGCGGAGAGTGACACAGTGGGTGAGGCGGAGAGTGACACAGTGGGTGAGGCGGAGAGTGACACAATGAATAAGGCGGAGAGTAACACAGTGGGTGAGGCGGAGAGTGACACAGTGGGTGAGGCCGAGAGTGAAACAGGGGGTGAGGCGGCCGGCCCAGCCCTCACCTGCCAATATCATGCAGCCGGCATCCACAAGCAGCACAATATTATTGCCCTCGAAAATGTCGAGAAAGGTACAGGCAAACGTGAACGCCAATCCAATAAAGTAAGTTAATAAACCGATAATTAAAAAGGCGGTCTTCGCGTCATTCTGTTGAGCGTCGAGCAGGAAGACGTCGTTAGCCGACAGCCAGACAATGAAGCCGATTGAAGACAGAATGAAGGCCAACCGAAGCCACAGCGGCCGTTCGTGGAAGATCATTTGAGGGCCCGATCAGAGTGCCAGCTTTAGCCAACGGAGACGCGCTAGGAGAGTGCGTTTTCGCTCCCGCTGTTTTGGGATTTTAGACAGCCGGATTGCTGTTGACACAGCCTTGGAGGAGGGCCGCAGCAACTCTTCCTGCCTGCTCGGTGGAAAATTGCTCCATTGGACGAGGGCAGGTGTACTTGGCAGAACACTTGGGAAGGAAGGTGGCTGGCCACCGGGCGACCACCTCAATTCTGACGCGTGCCGTACTTCCTTCTGAGCTAAACCTGCCCTCTACCTCCCCAGTCCTGTGTCCGTGCCCCTCTAGCTTAGGGGATTATAGTTAGACACGAGCCCCGCCCTAAGCTGCCCACCCCAGACCATCTGCCAGGTACTGTACGTGCCAGCAAAACCCAATTCTGTACTCCGATCTGCTGCAAAGATAGCCGCGTTGCACTCGGGTGAAGAAATCAATGCCAACTGTTCATTGCTAAAAACGAGTTCACGCTTTTTCGGACTCACTATAAACTAACTAACTAACTAACTAACTAACTAACTAACTAACTAACTAACTAACTAACTAACTAACTAACTGACTAACTAACTAACCAACTAACTAACTAACTAAATAACTAACTAACTAACTAACTAACTATCTATCTAACTAACTAACTAACTAACTAACTAACTAACTAACTAACTAACTAACTAACTAACTAACTAACTAACTAACTAACTAAATAACTAACTAACTAACTAACTAACTAACTAACTATCTATCTAACTAACTAACTAACTATCTATCTAACTAACTAACTAACTAACTAACTAACTAACTAACTAACTAACTAACTAACTAACTAACTAACTAACTAACTAACTAACTAACTAATTAACTAACTAATTAACTTAACTAACTAACGAACTAACTAACTAACTAACTAACTAACTAACTAACTAACTAACTAACTAACTAACTAACTAACTAAATAACTAACTAACTAACTAACTATCTATCTAACTAACTAACTAACTAACTAACTAACTAACTAACTAACCAACTAACTAACTAACTAACTAACTAACTAACCAACTAACTAACTAACTAACTAACTAACTAACTAACTAACTAAATAACTAACTAACTAACTAACTAACTAACTAACTATCTATCTAACTAACTAACTAACTAACTAACTAACTAACTAACTTACTAACTGACTGACTAACTGAATGACTAACTCAGTATAAAAGTGGCACATGACAGGCACCTAATTGCATAAAAATGAAGGAAAGCTTTAAGAACCAGTTCGGTCACATAACTGCGCATATAAATAAGAATTTTGAATAATTAATGCCTTGACTTGACATAGCGAAAACGCGTCTTTACTTGTATGTGCATACCAATTCTTGATTAATTCGCTTTTTCAGCTCGCAAGTCTCCTGGCAAAAATCTAAGACGGAAATTGGACTGCAAATGAGCTTTCTGCCAGGGTTTCAGTACTGAACCTGCTGTGTCGTACCTACGAGCGTTAAATGATTTTTTGTTAAAGTACACCAATATTCATTTTTCAGTCTCTGCTGCTACCACACGGTCACCTCTATTTCATAACGGATCAATTTATATAGTTTTATAATTTTTCTAATAAGTTTAGAAGTGGAATGTACTCGCGGTTTTCTGAGACATAGTTTATTGGTTGAATCTTTGTTGAAATCAACAAGAATGTTGTTCTTTTAAAAGCAAATTTCTCAATAGTTTATTTGTGATGCAAGTTTTAAGCTGTGCATCAAACTACAAATCCAACACTTAAAGTATCCTATGTTTTAATGAACAATCAGCCTACTAACAAGTAGCAAATATGAGACATGCAATGGGCTGCCTAGGAAAGACTAAGTTAAAATTGAACTGCCATAGTGCAGAACAATACTCTAATTGAAGTTAGTCCAAGGCCGAATCTCTCAACAACTATGAAAATTATTTGAAGGCTTAACTTCGTACATTGGATGTGACCACGCATAAACTCTGTCAAATTTAAATATTGAAAAATAAGTCTACCAAAGACTGGAAAAAGCAAAATTCAAGTTAACAAACGTTGATAAAGAGAGCCGAGTTCGATCTGTGGCTGTAAATATTACAGAAACTTATGCACTGTAAGCATGAGATGAAGAGCAGAGATCAGAGACACAGTGTGAGACACAAGGCCGAGATCAGAGACACAGTGTGAGACACAAGGCCGAGATCAGAGACACAGTGTGAGACACAAGGCCGAGATCAGAGACACAGTGTGAGACACAAGGCCGAGATCAGAGACACAGTGTGAGACACAAGGCCGAGATCAGAGACACAGTGTGAGACACAAGGCCGAGATCAGAGACACAGTGTGAGACACAAGGCCGAGATCAGAGACGCAGTGTGAGACACAAGGCAGAGAGGCACTGCTATATTGCTTTATCTGTTAAAATAAATCGAGCCTAGACAGAATCAAGTCAAATGCAATATCGATGGGCAGCCTACTCACTTGACAACCCCCCAACCAGCAGCCACAATACGCCACCACGTTCTACTTTATTGCTCCTGGCCTGCTGACGTCAGTCGATTTGACTGGAACCTAGTTTGAGTCAATTATTTTAATAGATAAAGCAGTCTTCTTTTAATTGAAGCAAATAAAAGCCGTGAATCTCCTGGTCCACCTCCATAATTGCGGACACGCCTCGGTCTTTAATAGGTAGCCTCGATTCCCCAAATCACACCTGCTCTGCAGTGGGTGTAATTGCAGCATTTCGTTGGATGAAATCTAATGCTAATAATTGAATAATTTTGCCTATCAGGCAACTGCTCAATTGAGCTTCTGAGCCAAAAGTCTATAAAATGCGGCACCTTTTCGCAGCTCCTGACCATCGAACCAATCGACTTACGGGTGCCTCATCGGTTCTCCAGACTCAACCCAGCTTCCTACCTGCCTGCCTGCAGCTCAAGCCGCATCTCGCCATGCTCAACACGCCTCTCCATCTGCTCCTTCTGTGTCTGACGACCGTCGCTCTCCCCGAGTCGCTCCGCCTGACGGCCACAAGTGGCGAAGGTCTGGAAGCTCTCGTGGCTCAGGTGAGTGGGTCATCCCACAAGATTAGCACTGCCCATGCATGCAAGCACACGCAGCTTTGTCAGCAGCCTCAGCCTCAAAGTTTTCAGCCCACAGTCGGCCACGGCAGCCCGAGAGACCGCCAGTCAGTCACCGAAGTCTACCAGCCAGCTGTGAAGAAGTGGCACGAGATGAAGAGAGGATTCTGGGGTCCGTACAAGTACTGCAGCAGCTTCTACCAGCCGCTCTCGTGCTGGGGACTGCCTCGCTAGCGGCTGAGCCATCCACAGACCTGACAAGAGGCCTGACACTCCTGACGAGAGGAGTCTGACAATGCTGACTAGTTTTTGTGTTGTGTGCAAAGCTTTTCCTTATTACAGTAGGGACTAGCGGGGCCGTAGCCAAGAGGTCAATGGGGTCCGTGACCCCCATTGGCTGACTAAAGAATACGGCGTCCCCTGACCAGCGGCTTCAATACTTCTTCTCCCCACTGAAACTCCTGACTGCTCCTGCAGCCAGTGCGAATACTCATACAAGTGGTCTCAAGCGCGCCAGAAACCGTCTCTAAGCTCTCAAACGCTCCCACACCGAGTCTCAGTGTCTCAAACTACTTTAAATATTTTATCAAGTGCAATCAGCAGCCCCAACGTACAGGCTTTTGTGTCCTAATAAACTCTCGCTTTTGTCCACCGCAAATGTGCAAGGACGACTTTATGTTCATTTATTGGCATCGAAACAAGTGCCTCAGGTACTTTATGCACACCTACTGATATGAAGGTAGAGCTTGTGTCCCGTGCTCAGTAGTGGCTGTGTCTTTGATCTCTGCCTTGTGTCTCAGGCTGTATCTCTGATCTCTGCCTTGTGTCTCTGATCTCTGCCTTGTGTCTCAGGCTGTGTCTCTGATCTCTGCCTTGTGTCTCTGATCTCTGCCTTGTGTCTCTGATCTCTGCCTTGTGTCTCAGGCTGTGTCTCTGATCTCTGCCTTGTGTCTCTGATCTCTGCCTTGTGTCTCTGATCTCTGCCTTGTGTCTCTGATCTCTGCCTTGTGTCTCTGATCTCTGCCTTGTGTCTCTGATCTCTGCCTTGTGTCTCTGATCTCTGCCTTGTGTCTCTGATCTCTGCCTTGTGTCTCTGATCTCTGCCTTGTGTCTCTGATCTCTGCCTTGTGTCTCTGATCTCTGCCTTGTGTCTCAGGCTGTGTCTCTGATCTCTGCCTTGTGTCTCAGGCTGTATCTCTGATCTCTGTCTTGTGTCTCTGATCTCTGCCTTGTGTCTCTGATCTCTGCCTTGTGTCTCAGGCTGTGTCTCTGATCTCTGCCTTGTGTCTCAGGCTGTATCTCTGATCTCTACCTTGCGTCTCTGATCTCTACCTTGTGTCTCTGATCTCTGCCTTGTGTCTCTGATCTCTACCTTGCGTCTCTGATCTCTGCCTTGTGTCTCAGGCTGTGTCTTTGATCTCTGCCTTGTGTCTCTGATCTCTGCCTTGTGTCTCTGATCTCTGCCTTGTGTCTCTGATCTCTGCCTTGTGTCTCTGATCTCTGCCTTGTGTCTCTGATCTCTGCCTTGTGTCTCTGATCTCTGCCTTGTGTCTCTGATCTCTGCCTTGTGTCTCTGATCTCTGCCTTGTGTCTCTGATCTCTGCCTTGTGTCTCTGATCTCTGCCTTGTGTCTCTGATCTCTGCCTTGTGTCTCTGATCTCTGCCTTGTGTCTCTGATCTCTGCCTTGTGTCTCTGATCTCTGCCTTGTGTCTCAGGCTGTGTCTCTGATCTCTGCCTTGTGTCTCAGGCTGTATCTCTGATCTCTGTCTTGTGTCTCTGATCTCTGCCTTGTGTCTCTGATCTCTGCCTTGTGTCTCTGATCTCTGCCTTGTGTCTCTGATCTCTGCCTTGTGTCTCTGATCTCTGCCTTGTGTCTCAGGCTGTGTCTCTGATCTCTGCCTTGTGTCTCAGGCTGTATCTCTGATCTCTGTCTTGTGTCTCTGATCTCTGCCTTGTGTCTCTGATCTCTGCCTTGTGTCTCAGGCTGTGTCTCTGATCTCTGCCTTGTGTCTCAGGCTGTATCTCTGATCTCTACCTTGCGTCTCTGATCTCTACCTTGTGTCTCTGATCTCTGCCTTGTGTCTCTGATCTCTACCTTGCGTCTCTGATCTCTGCCTTGTGTCTCAGGCTGTGTCTTTGATCTCTGCCTTGTGTCTCTGATCTCTGCCTTGTGTCTCTGATCTCTGCCTTGTGTCTCTGATCTCTGCCTTGTGTCTCTGATCTCTGCCTTGTGTCTCTGATCTCTGCCTTGTGTCTCTGATCTCTGCCTTGTGTCTCTGATCTCTGCCTTGTGTCTCAGGTTGTGTCTCTGATCTCTGCCTTGTGTCTCAGGCTGTGTCTCTGATCTCTGCCTTGTGTCTCTGATCTCTGCCTTGTGTCTCTGATCTCTGCCTTGTGTCTCTGATCTCTGCCTTGTGTCTCTGATCTCTGCCTTGTGTCTCTGATCTCTGCCTTGTGTCTCTGATCTCTGCCTTGTGTCTCTGATCTCTGCCTTGTGTCTCAGGCTGTGTCTCTGATCTCTGCCTTGTGTCTCAGGCTGTATCTCTGATCTCTGTCTTGTGTCTCTGATCTCTGCCTTGTGTCTCTGATCTCTGCCTTGTGTCTCAGGCTGTGTCTCTGATCTCTGCCTTGTGTCTCAGGCTGTATCTCTGATCTCTACCTTGCGTCTCTGATCTCTACCTTGTGTCTCTGATCTCTGCCTTGTGTCTCTGATCTCTACCTTGCGTCTCTGATCTCTGCCTTGTGTCTCAGGCTGTGTCTTTGATCTCTGCCTTGTGTCTCTGATCTCTGCCTTGTGTCTCTGATCTCTGCCTTGTGTCTCTGATCTCTGCCTTGTGTCTCTGATCTCTGCCTTGTGTCTCTGATCTCTGCCTTGTGTCTCTGATCTCTGCCTTGTGTCTCTGATCTCTGCCTTGTGTCTCTGATCTCTGCCTTGTGTCTCTGATCTCTGCCTTGTGTCTCAGGCTGTGTCTCTGATCTCTGCCTTGTGTCTCAGGCTGTATCTCTGATCTCTGTCTTGTGTCTCTGATCTCTGCCTTGTGTCTCTGATCTCTGCCTTGTGTCTCAGGCTGTGTCTCTGATCTCTGCCTTGTGTCTCAGGCTGTATCTCTGATCTCTACCTTGCGTCTCTGATCTCTACCTTGTGTCTCTGATCTCTGCCTTGTGTCTCTGATCTCTACCTTGCGTCTCTGATCTCTGCCTTGTGTCTCAGGCTGTGTCTTTGATCTCTGCCTTGTGTCTCTGATCTCTGCCTTGTGTCTCTGATCTCTGCCTTGTGTCTCTGATCTCTGCCTTGTGTCTCTGATCTCTGCCTTGTGTCTCTGATCTCTGCCTTGTGTCTCTGATCTCTGCCTTGTGTCTCTGATCTCTGCCTTGTGTCTCAGGTTGTGTCTCTGATCTCTGCCTTGTGTCTCAGGCTGTGTCTCTGATCTCTGCCTTGTGTCTCAGGCTGTGTCTCTGATCTCTGCCTTGTGTCTGAGGCTGTGTCTCTGATCTCTGCCTTGTGTCTCTCTCTCCACGCCTCTCTTTCGCCCTCTCTTCATCTACCTCACCAACTCCCCCCCCTGTAGGCGCCTGCTGCCTAGTGCGTGGTAGCTTTCATGGCAATGATTTTACTCCTGGTATTGCTTATGCAATGTACATCCAGTGTGCTTTCTCGCCGAATAATTTGTCCCAGGGTGGCTGGAGTCCTGCGAATTTTTTGCCTTTTCCAACTTCAAGTAGTCTAAAGACCCACATCCATCGCAATGCATTGTACAAATAAGCCTGAAAATCAGTATAATATAAGGAGAAGTGAGCCTCAAAATAAATTTTTATAATTTCGTAGTAGGACGTGCACTGAGTGCCTCACTCTTAAGCCCCCTCCTCAGATCAAGCGGCGGATCTGCTGCAGCAGAGGGCCAGCTGTCTCAGCTGTCGCTGCGCTGCGTAGACGCGAGGACGAGAGGAGGTCGCCGCTCCTTGAAGCCTGCAGCTGGATGCCAGGAGGAGAGATGAAGCTGAAAGAGTGGTTAGGGAGAGAATTGTTGAATTGTTGGAATTCTGCTTTAAAATAATATAAAATTTGACTTTAAAGTCTTCCTTACACTCTACCTCATTTTTGATTAGCACTCTCCCCTACTGGGGGACGGAGCTATCATGTCACCCTGTCTCCAGCACCCTCTCCGATGTTCCAGCACCCTCTCCGATGTTCCATCACCCTCTCCGATGTTCCATCACCCTCTCCAATGTTCCATCACCCTCTCCGATGTTCCATCACCCTCTCCGATGTTCCATCACCTTCTCCGATGTTCCAGCACCCTCTCCGATGTTCCATCACCCTCTCCGATGTTCCATCACCCTCTCCGATGTTCCATCAACCTCTTCCGATGATCCATCACTCTTGGCCAAGTGAAATTTTTATAATACACAAACCAAAATGTACTTCTATTAGGGCCTAGAAATTCCCCGCTTTTCTTGCCTCCGGTTCTATCCAAGGAACCCTAACCGAAGCTGAGGGCAGACCGCCTACTTTACAAATTGACATTTTAGAACTAATCTAATATTTCTGATCACCGAAGCGAATTTATGTAAATACAAATACACTGGCACACTTTGGAATACGTTGGTATCAGTACTCAAGAGACTCGAGCAGCACAACATCCCAACGGTCCTATCCTGTACACCAGCACAAATACCAGTCAAACTTGTTATTGCTTCTGACTTTGCTGTCTACTAAGCCTGAGGTGGGTGGAGATTAAAAAGAATAATTCTTTGAAATTGCGTGCGAGATCGACTTCTACTCTATAGCAGACTCCGACTCCTCAATGGCAATTTCCGATCTCATTTCAAACAGCCTCTCTCCGTGAGCAGAAATCCTTCGCAGCCGCGTCTCCCTACCCGGGAGGCTTTAATCCGAGGCCCGTTCCTGCCTGCAGCTCATTCATAACTCTTCCTCTGCTTCTGAGAGCTGCCTTGTACCAGCGCCGCTCTTTGCTTGCAAACTGGAGAGTTGGGGGCCTTGCTATCGATCTGGGACATCGAGAGGGCGGGGCGGCCGCTTTGGCTGAGGCGAATATTGAAAGTGATAAGAATGCAGCCATGCATGGAGATGGGCACAGTGGGGGAGCAGGGACCACTAGATGTTACACACATTCGTACAGACAGACAGACAAACAAACAGACACAAACAGACAGACAGACAGACAGACAGACAGACAGACAGACAGACTGACAGACAGACAGACAGACAGACAGACAGACAGACAGACAGACAGACAGACAGACAGACAGACAGACAGACAGACAGAAAGACAGACAGACAGACAGACAGACAGACAGACAGACAGACAGACAGACAGACACACAGACAGACAGACACACAGACAGACAGACAGACAGACACACAGACAGACAGACAGACACACAGACAGACAGACAGACAGACAGACAGACAGACAGACAGACAGACAGACAGACAGACAGACAGACAAACGGACAGACAGACAGACAGACAGACGAACAGACAGACACACAGACAGACGGACCGACAGTTAAATAGAGGCATGAAAAGCGGCAGTTCGGATGTCGGAGGCACACTCATTCATACGAGTATAGCGTGCTAAACAGCAATTATTTCGATCGTCATCATGCCAATTGAAAGGGAAAGCGGTTATGCTTTTTTGGTAACTAGTAGAGTAGAGCTCGGGTTGCTTTACTAATTTTTTAGCTCCAGTCCGCATCGCAGTAATTGCGAGTAAAGTAATTACTCGATCGAGAAAAGCAATCAAGTTATAAAAAATATCAGTGAAGTTTTGCTTTTCACTGAACTAACAAACAAATCAACACTTAGTTTTAATAGTTTTTGAAATTTTTGTTTCTTCAAAAACATTTTAGCGCCAATTTAAACAAATATTCAAACATACCCGACTGGGAAATCTCGCTGGTCTCAACTTCGGCCAGTTTTGCCGCCACCGCAGCTCCGTTGCCGAGGGGCTCAGAGGACACCAGGGACCAGAGCAGGTCCCCAGCTTGATACCACTGCTCCTCCTCGAGGAAGAAGTTCTCGTCGTCAATGTACGGAATGTCAGAATCCTCAGCTTGATGACCATCCAACTGTCGGAGCCCTTTGACCTTCAACGGCGTGAGGGAGTCTGGATAAAGTCGGTCAAGACTACTCCCATCTTCTAGAACTGGGCCGTTTGTAACAGTCCGGTCGATGCAATGGTTGCCATGGAGACGAGACGACGTCACAGCTTGTCTGTTGCCCATAGTCAGTAGGCAGACTGGCCCGACAATCTAAACTCCTCTATGCCGCGAAATCGTTAGGCATGCTTTGTAAAGCCGCTTCTCTGGCCGCGTTATAAAATAGAGGATGGGAGAAAAAGGAAATTGGGGAGAGTCTGGGAGAGAGACAGGAAAGGATCCGATGAGGAACAGGCTGGCATTGCTCGCGAAGGGGCGGACTCGTGGGAGCAGAGGAGATTGGGCCGCCTGGCTGGCTGCTGTTCGCCCCTCTGCCAATCCACAGCTTCTTCATTAAAACCGATCGCCCATTCAAACTGGGTGCACGCGTTCGGTGCTTCTGTCCCTCTGCACATGGGTATAGGCCTTCTCAATCTACTGGGACATGAGAGTTCTCAGACTGCTCATCATTCATGCACTCTCTTCCTGTACTATATTATACACCTATTCCTGACAAACAGATGGAGAATGACTTGGAATGGCTGTTTTCATGATCGATCATTGAACAGCAAACGGTGCTTGAATGGAGCAACTTAGGCGTATGTCGAGACTTATAAAGTTGGGCTTATTTTCCACAAATTTTCAGAGCAAGGTGACAGTTCTCATTACAAAGCAGAGGCAGAAAGACAAGTCAAGTACTTGTGGATCTCGTGGAAGAAAACTCATTTCTGAAAACTGAAGTCACTGTAACAAGCTCCGCGAACGACTGCCGAACAAGTCTGTCGTCATCGCCCAGACGGCAAACGTAATAACATAATTGCAATATAGTTTGCAAAATAAACACATAACTTTAAAGTGAGAAGTCAGTTCTGTGGCTTATACACATTTTATTCCCATGACTTGAAAATACAGCAAAGTTTTGCTGAGGTTGGAAGTCCCAAGGCTGTGCTATATTAGTGTTACACTAGAAATTTGCATACCATACTAGCACTAGCTATGCTCAACTCTGAACTACACTTACTGAATTTCACAACAGAGAGCCATCGTTTTAAATCATTAATATTCCTTGTTTTTGCATTCGATGCCGCATTATGACAACGGCGTTGAATCGGTTTTCATCTGACGGAGGGAACTACATGACGGATTGCGATGGTGGCCAAGGCTTCTAAGTGATTTGTCAATATATATCAGTCTCTGTCAGCGAGGCTTTGGGATGGGAAGATTCCGTGATTTGTTGCTTAATTCTAGAGAATTCCAACGAGTTCAGACGAGTCGACGACGTAACAAGCAGCAAGCTAATGGATGATTTTTGAAGACAACTAATAACCATTTTGTTGAGTGGGGATCTATGTCTGGGGCGCCAAGGGGCTTTAGCATTAAGGGGCTTTAGCACCATGGGGCTTTAATACCAAGAGGCCAAGAGGCGCCAGCACCATGGGACGCCAGCATTAAAGGATGTCAGCACCAAGGGATGCCAGCACCAAGGGACGCCAGCACCAAGGGACGCCAGCACCAAGGGATGCCAGCACCAAGGGATGCCAGCACCAAGGGATGCCAGCACCAAGGGATGCCAGAACCAAGGGATGCCAGCACCAAGGGATGCCAGCACCAAGGGGTGCCAACACACCAAGAGGCGCCAGCACCATGGGACGCCAGCACCAAGGGACGCCAGCACCAAGGGACGCCAGCACCAAGGGACGCCAGCACCAAGGGGCGCCAGCACCAAGGGATACCAGCACCAAGGGATGTCAGCACCAAGGGGTGCCAACACACCAAGGGACGCCAGCACCAAGGGGTGCCAGCACCAAGGGACGCCAGCACCAGCGCCCCTAGATCAGCAACCCTCGTCTGCTTGACACGGATGTCCTCATCCAGAAGCAGTTCGCCTTCAGAAAGCGGAACCTACGGCCGCACGACGACCTCAGCCTGCGAGACCTGGTAGCTGCGGGAGGCCAGCTGACTCTCTCGGACAAAATCCCATTGACCTCCACTAAAATCCAAAAGCATTATTCCACTACGTCATGACGTAAGAGGCAATTGGAACCACTGTGAAATCCACTGCTTCAATGACGGATCCCAAATCAACTCCGCCTCTGGCTACAGCTACTGCATCGTGTCTGGAGTGAGACCGTGGCGACCTTCTCTCAACACACTGGTACCTGCTCTACCGTCCTCCAGAACGGCGAGATCAGCGAGTCTATGGGAAGGAGATTACCCTCCACTCGGACAGTCAAGCAGCGATCCACGCCCTTGAGCGCACCACAACCTGCTCGTGTACAGTCCTCGACTGCATCGTGCACCTTAACCGCTTAGGCGCCTCCAACAAGGTGTCCCTGAGGTGGATCCCCGGGCACTCTGGCCACCCCGGCAATGTGTCAACGATCGCCTGAACAAGGCTGGCTCAACCGTGCCTTCTACTGGTCCCCGTGTCCCGAGAGTTTCTGCCAGCTCGTCCGCAACTTAAGAGCTACGTACCGGGCGAGCAACCATCCACCTCCTGGACTCTCCAGAATAGGTATTTTACTGCTGGTTTGTCTAATAATAATATGGTCATTTTCTCTGACACGAAAATACGTTAAACTATTTTCACGTGGAATTCCCTACAGCGTGCAGTTGTTTAGCTGCAGTTTGCTAAAAATAGAAATTACACACCCCCGGCCTCACCTCGCTTCGCGAAAGTTCGCTTTTAAACGTACTGTACAGTGCACTATGCTAAATGGCAAATGCAATGCGTTAGTGTTTATTTTAAGCCATGACCAATAATACAATTACTTCCTTGTTAGTTTGTCAGGACTGCGGATTACCTAATTGCTATTATTGTTGATGACTTCTTAGCGCAGAAAACAAGGCACTTTACCCTCGGAGTATAAAAATGGTGCTAGTTAGGTAAGTTTAGCATCATCAAGACCTGTTAAAAACGTTGCCTGCAATATACGATCTAGTTTAGTTTCATAATTATCATGAATTGCCTGCCGATTGCAGAGTTGGTGCTGCACTCCACACTAATCTGTGTGAGCACAGTCTGCTTGTGCATAGAAAGCCAGCTCAATGAGATATTCGATGGACTCAACTCTGAGTACAGCAGATACCTCGGCTACATCTGCCCCGTTGTGGTGACGCTACTGAGTTTACACAGTCTAACTGTCCTCATCTTCAAGAACTGTTGCGAAAGAAGTTTCGCAGAGAGCGCAGAGAGAAGCCGCGGCTGCAGCTGGTGCGCGTTGATGCAGCTTCTGGCTTGGCTCGCCTGCGCCGCCGGCTTCTTGGCCATGACCGTGCTCATCACCATCGGCCTGCCGCACATTCAAGGCGTCGCCTCGTCGGCGTCATCAACGACGGTGTCAGACTGTCCAGGGATCAACTTGGCCATTCGACTGTGGCGATTTCAAGCGGCAGTGGCCGGAGTGGCGGCTGGCGAGTGCCTGGCTCTCTTCGGCCTGAGAATTGCTGGACTGGTGGCGGCCCCGAGACCAAGGGAGGAGGATGGCGTCATTTTCCAAGAAACATGGTCGTTTAAACCGGGAGCGGCAAAAAAACAAATCCCTGTGTAAAATTTGTTTGTTACAGTTAATGTTTGCAGTGATGTTACAAGTAGTTCTTACCGAATCTTGTAAAATACAAACATTTAAATGATTTAATCCATGCTTAATCTGTTTGACTAAGTGCCTGTGACTTTTGCTGGCCAAAAGTTACAAACGAGGATTTTAATGGCTCAGTAAATTTTTTATAGCTTTAGTAAATTAGTTCTATTCTTATGTCATTTAACTTATCTACAGACTTATTCATTATAACTAATTATATGCTATATTTAGAATCGTTACGAGTTACAATGATAATAATAATACATAAATTTAGAAATACTATAGTTATAATTATCATGTTGAATTATTAGGGTACTAAACTATTAGCGCTAGACTATAAAATGTAAATTATTATGTAATAAAACAACTGGCATACAGTATAATTGATAACACTTGTAGTTGAGAAATAATACTAATTTCCAATACACTAAAAATGGGAAGTCAGGATTTTAGAATTGTTGGTGCTCAAAACTGACGGGTCATAATAGGAATCTGCTGTCTGACTTTAGACATCTCTCTTAGTTCGTAAAGTGTACACGAGTACTTTATAATCGCTTCGATAGCCAGTCAATTGACGTTCTAAAGTTTATCTGAAAAAAAACTAAAAATTTTGTCTATGGCACAGAGAAGGCGAATCTTTTCTGCGTTGATGTCAAATTTGAAGTCAAAAGAAGAGAGATCCCGGCCCAGCTTCTTTGTTAAAGCTGCTTTAAAAGAAATTAAAGGTTGCTCTAGACGCATTTTGATTATAATAAAGACAGGAAAGATGGACCAGCAAGAGGACTCAGAAGCGACAGTCGATCTGAAGCAAACATTCTGCTTCGACTTTCTGTCCGGGCCAGAAACTACGGAGGCGGCCAGTCATAGCAACCAGAGCAACCGCACTGACATCATGAAGAAGTACTTAGTCTACATGGAGCTACCCAAGATTAGAGTGAGTGTCTGATATCTCAACTAATCTACTGGTAGTAGTTTAGATTTACCAAAAACTTTTGGTATTAAAATTTTTTTATCACTGTTCTTACCAAGTCATTTTTATCTACACTGTACAGATTGGAGACTACAGAAAGTCGAGCTGCGTCTCCGGCAACGTGATCCGCTTTCACTTTCTGCTTCGTATCGCTCGCGATGAAGAGAATATGGTGCTGCGACTGCAACCCATCAAGGCCTACAAAACGCCCGTGGTGAACTTCGCCGTCATCCATCGGCCTTTCCTTGACGATGACAGCGCTAAAGGTCCAATTCCAAAGAGTCCCGGTGTGCGCAGCCCGCTGATCAACTACGAAGGCGAAGAGACCAGTCCAGGAGTGCCCGACAGTCGTACCGATGATATCATTGAAGACTTTCAAAGCGACAAAGCTCAGGCGCCTAGTGTCGATGATGAACAAAAGCAACAGGGACAGAGGCGATCAAGCGATGCTAGCATCGGTAAATCTCAGCCTAAACTGAAAGAAAGCCCGAAGAGGCGGTCCAGTCAGGCTAGTATCGACAAAGACAAAGTACAGCAGAAATCCTCCGAGAGCCCGAAGAGGCGGTCCAGTCAGGCTAGTATCGAAAAAGACAAAGTACAGCAGAAATCCTCCGAGAGCCCGAAGAGGCGGTCCAGTCAGGCCAGTATCGACAAAGACAAAGTACAGCAGAAATCCTCCGAGAGCCCGAAGAGGCGGTCCAGTCAGGCGAGTATCGACAAAGCTCAACAAGAGCAGGCAAAGAGTCCCCAGAAACATTCGAGTTCAGAAAAGACCCAGACCCAGCCGTCGGAGAGTCCCAAGCGACGATCTAGTCAGGCAAGCACCGACGAGCAGCAGCGGTTAGAAGTCGAGGCGCCTGTGAGGCGGCCAAGCCAGACAAGTCTCGACCAGTCTAAAATGGCGAGCGTTGATCAGAGACGTTCGAGCCAATCAAGCACAGGTGCTCAGCAGCAGCGATTTGAAGTTGAGGCGCCCGTTAGGCGGCCAAGCCAAGCTAGCGAAGATCTGCTTCACCAGGCCGGGGCAGCCAGGCAGCAAGAGAGTCAAACCAGTTCGGAAAATCGTCAGTCTCAGGTACCGGAGACGTCTCAACAGAGACCTGTCCAGGGCATCTTGGCTGAGTCTCCAAAAAAGGCCCGACTTGAGATCGAGTCACCGACACCTCGTCAGGACATTTCCCCAGCTAGACTTCTCTCAGACGATAATGCAACCACTCGCACAGATACGACCGGTCGTCAAAAGCAGCGCCGTCCAAAGAAGTATTTTGTCTACTGCGAGATACCGAAGATCCTCCTTGGCGACTATCGCAACTCCAGCGTCATCTGCTCTGAGATTATCCACGCGCATTTCCTGATGAAAATTGCCAAAGATGAAGAAAGCAACCAGCCGCGTCTGAAACCGATCAAGCGGTATCACCGGCCAAAAGTGAACTTTGCAGTCATTCACCGGTCGCTACTGGTTGACGACGACGCAATCGGGCCGATTCCTCGCAGCCCGAACGTTCGGTCACCGATGATCCGCGAGGATGAACCCGAGGAGGAAGACGACGTTCCGCCAGACAACGTGATGCACGCCACAATGGGCTTCTGCTACGGTCGCCTGCCCCGCTCTAAGTACGAGCTGATCACGCAGTGGTCTTTGGTCAATGGAGACGGTGGTGGACCGCCACTTCCTGAGCTCGTGCTCAGCAAGGCCGATGTGTGATTTTGTCAAGTGCCATTCGGCGTGCTTAGCGGTGAAATCAATAACCACAGCGTTCATTTTTGTTCAGCGTCAGTCATCAAGCGACCGATTTTTCAGTTTTACTTCTTTGGAACACTTCAAACATTTTTTCGTCTTTACAGACACGTTTTTTTCGGCCTGCGCACTGCAGGTGCAATCAATCGCCCAGAAATTTCCTCTGCAATTTATACTAATCCTCTTTTACTACCTGTGCCCATACATTGTTAGACAGAAGCGACCACTAAATTAAACCGGATTTTTAATTTCAACTATACACACTTGCTGAAACAAAAGAAGTCGTTGATGCATCATTTTCACATAAATAGGTCTTGCACTTTCTATTCCGTAAATTTTTAACCAGCCTTGATTACTTAGATTATTTAAGTTACTTAGCCGATAAGTATAATTAAGTCCGTAAACTATTATTTTTTAGATCAATCCGATATTTTATTAGATAAATTCTTTATTCGATAAGATTGAATAGCTACAAAGAAAACTTTAAATTACAGCGTGTCAATGTCCACATGGACTTGATTATACATCATTCTAGGAAATCGTAATATTGGGTTGTAACAAAAGTTTCGAGCATTTTCTTTGAACTTCTAGCGCTTTCTTTAGAGAAATTTCTGGAATGTTCTATGGGGGTATATAAGAGTGACCAGTGCGCACTACCGTATCCACTTCAAGGATATGCTCAACCTTCAGCTACAATGGCTACGAAACAACACGATCAACGTCACCTCATTCGAGCATCTTTACTTTTCTGCTTCAAGCTGTGCAACTAAGCAGCTGAGGTGCATTGCAAGTTATGTCAGGCATGTGCCGAAGACTGTTTGAGCGATCAACGCTGCCATGTCTGGTTTGCGCAGTTCAAGAAGGGTGAAGGAATCACTCGAAGACAAGTAGCTCTCCGGTCGCCCACCTGAGCTCGATATCCAGCAGCTAGCCCTGCTTTTCGAAGCTGAGCCATATCTTACAACACGTGAAATTGCAGAGTACTTCAAGGTCTCTGCCATGACCATCGACCGCGGCCTTCATCAACTCGGCAAAGTGCACAAGCTTGGTCGATGGGTTCCGCACGAACTTTCCCGTGAGAACAAGGATCAGCGCATCATCACATGCAACCAACTCCTGTCCTATCGTCGCAATCCAGGATGGCTCGATACTGGTTACTGGCGATGAGGAGTGGGTGGCCAGTTTCAACACCACGCGCAAGCGCCAGTGGCTTGGCATGGCGGATCAGCCACAGCCAACGCCCAAACCTGATCCACACCAAAAGAAGGTCATGATGTGAATCTGGTGGAATTCCAGCGGAATCGTCCACTGGGAGCTCCTGCCTCGTAACACCTACTGTGAGCAGCTGGACAGACTGCACCAGGCTTTTGTCAAGCAGCAGGGCGCTGGCGCTAAAATTCGATTTCTCCACGACAACGCCCGATCTCATGTGGCGAAGAAGACACTGCGGAAGCTGCTCGAGCTGGGCTGGGAAGTGATGCCCCACCCTCCCTACTCGCCTGATCTTGCGCCATCTGACTACCCCCTGTTCCGCTCTATGCAGAACACATAAATGGCGTGACGTTAAAAGACGCGGAGGAGGTGACAGCCTGGCTCGAGCAACACTTCAAGTCGCTGCCGCCTGAGTTCTTTAAGAAGGGCATCCACGATCTCATAGCCAGATGGCAACAGGTCATTGATCAAGATTTTGGTTATATCCTGGAAAAGAAACTGTTATGGAACTGGAAAAATGAACTCAAAGATTGAGTACCAAAAACGCTCAGAACTTTTGTTACAACAACAATAACTTAAGTGACCATTAAATGTAGCGACTTTTTTAAATGAGCCCAGTCTTCAGTTTAACACTATATGCGATATCAATCTGACGAACTATAAGGGAACTTCAACAGCCAATAGAACGGAACGGGGGTACCAGCAGGATGTCAAACGTAAAAAACGAGGAAAACAAACAGTAACTCGGTCAGATTAGCACTCCATCATTCTTTTCTTTCCGATCCATGAATACACACAGTTAACAAATTTTTTTGACTTTAGCAACACAGGAGCAGCAAGTAGCTTTCACTATAAGTTGACAGTAGATAGCAAACAGCTAAATTAGTAATAGTCAGAGTTAGTTTTTACAGTTACAATTTGTTAGTGCAACACAAAGCAGCGAAGGCAGCAGCTCAAACCGGAAAGTGTGTGACGTCACATTTTTTCAAAAAGCGAACCGTGACTGGCAACTATATTCTGCATTTAAAACAAAACTTAATATTTCACTATATACTTACCTTGCCTAATTGATAGTGTCTGAAAATGTCTGAAATTGCTAACTACTTTCTAAATGAATACTTTAGAAATACTTTTAAACAGAATAATTAGATAACTCGTGGAAACTAAAATATTTGCATCAAATTCTCACCAAAATATTTTGGCGATTTTAATTTTTCATCACATTGAACACCCACTGAGCGTCTAGTCAATGTTTCAGAAAAGTCGGAATTATTTTGTCGACCTAAACTTAAAGAAGCTTGATACCCCGTCTATGAACCCGTCTGTGTGCCGAATTCTGCAATGCTAAGGCTACTCAAGGATTTGTGCAAAACTGCATGGTTGCCGCGTGAGCTGACGGTGGAGCACAGGACGAGCTGATTGAGCGCTATTTATCAAGTGGTTCAAAATCGTTCATAACTTTGGAAAAATGCAGCCAAGCCTAAAATTTTATGGAACCACGACACTTCAAAGTCTACATATTTAAAGTTTCATTCAAATCAGACGCTCTGGACGTGAGCAATAGTACAGAAAGTTTTGCAGCTTTATCTTGGACACACAATATCTTGGAGACGTCCAACTGATACGTGTCTAGGAAGTTGCTGGCGCATCACAAAACACTTGTCTGCAGCGTCACGGATATCGATACGTATTTTTGTCTTAAGGGTCTGAACTACGGTGAAAATGCACATACAGGATTGGGAGTCTGAAAAAGCTGTGCACGGATGCATCATCTTTGGCTTTTATGTTTGGCGTCCTTTTACTTCTAATTTATTACATGTACGTGTCAACAGTTCTCAACAGTATACGAATTCAAACTCCGACTCCAAATACTCCGAATGGAAAGAAGATTGTCAGTCGTGCACTCGAACTTCTCTGAGCAATATAAATATTGCCGTGTATTTGATCATAGACTGATGCGTTAGGCAAAATTTTCTGGTCAAAGTAAATATTTCAGTCTTCGGATTGACTTCAGTTCTCAAGCAGTTTGATCTTCGCAGTGCTCAGCTCCTGAAGACAACACACATCGGTTCGAAACACGAATTGGCGAATTTTGCTGATTTCTCTCAGAGTCTGGAATTCAAAATAAAAAAATGTTTTGCGCTGATTGTCAAAGTAGTGCCAGAAGAAATCAGGACATATCTGATCAAAATTTTCAGAAAAGTAAATGTCCAAAATCTTGTTTGAAACAAACAACCAGGAATAGCAAATGGCGTAATGGCACTTTATACACATACGAGTACTTTTTGAATCTGCGAATCCGGGATCCTCATCCTTGATCAAAATTCGAACTATAGGACCCAGATTCTAATTTAGAATTTAAATCCGGAATCCTCATCCAGGACTGAATTCAGAAGTGCTATGAGCAGAGTATAAAGGAGCAACAGAGCAGCATCACCCACCGCCAGACGTATCGATCCTTTTTCGACGCTCGTCGCTCAAGGTGTCGATAGCGTTTGAGCAGCGTCTCGCGAGCAATTTCGTCATCATAGGGCTCGACGGTCTCGAAGCGCCGTTTCAGCGTGAACATGTTGCTCCAGGGACTCTCGTCACCTCCGTCGTTCGCGGGGACGGCATTGACAACGGCGTCCTTGGCAACGAGGCTGCCGGCAAGGAGCACAGCGCCGGACAGGACCAGCAGGGAGGCGAAGGCGTTGTTGCCGAGCATGAGTTCCACTGAGGACAGGAAGATTGCGATTGGATAGCTATCTATCTATCTATCTATCTGTCTATCTATCTATCTATCTATCTATCTATCTATCTATCTATCTATCTATCTATCTATCTATCTATCTATCTATCTATCTATCTATCTATCTATCTATCTATCTATCTATCTATCTATCTATCTATCTATCTATCTATCTATCTATCTATCTATCTATCTATCTATCTATCTATCTATCTATCTATCTATCTATCTATCTATCTATCTATCTATCTATCTATCTATCTATCTATCTATCTATCTATCTATCTATCTATCTATCTATCTATCTATCTATCTATCTATCTATCTATCTATCTATCTATCTATCTATCTATCTATCTATCTATCTATCTATCTATCTATCTATCTATCTATCTATCTATCTATCTATCTATCTATCTATCTATCTATCTATCTATCTATCTATCTATCTATCTATCTATCTATCTATCTATCTATCTATCTATCTATCTATCTATCTATCTATCTATCTATCTATCTATCTATCTATCTATCTATCTATCTATCTATCTATCTATCTATCTATCTATCTATCTATCTATCTATCTATCTATCTATCTATCTATCTATCTATCTATAGATATTTATATATAATATATATATATATATATATATATATATATATATATATATATTTATCTATTAATAAACTATTCATACTGTACAGACTCACCTTCTAATTAGGAGTTTTCAGTTTTACGAATATATCAGCTGGTTTTGGTGAAAGTCACTGCGAACAGCTACAGCTTGATCCTCTGTTCAGTGCCTTATATAGCAACAAGCTACCAGTATTCGAGCTTGAGCTCCCATTGGCTGCTCGGAAGGGCCCTGGCCCGTGTCTAATTCGAGATTCAGTCTCGAATGGATCACGCAGCGAGTTTTAGCCCCAAAATTTGAATAAATATTTCAGAGCAAGCAGCTCGCGAGTTTGACCCAGTGACACCCCAAATATGGCCCTTGAAATTCTTGAGGCCTCATCACTTGAAACCCCTCGAATTCCCACGGGATTGAGGAGCAGAACAAAAAGTTTATCCAGAGTGAAACTTTGACTCCGTCACTGTGGAGCTGACGTATTTCACCGATACGTGGAATCTTGAATGCGTTTTGTTCGTTTGCATAATTAATTTTGTGGGCATGTCAAGCGTGCTCAGCCTGGGCTGAGTTGGCTCAAATGTGGCTCTGGATGGCTAATCGAGTTTCTGGAGCGAGACTCGGACTGTGTGGCAACCAAAGCCAGCGAAGCTGGAATGGCGATGCGGCACAAATGTGTCGCGAATTGCGAAGGCCCTGCTGGTTGGCTTTGATTGACCTATAGGGATACGACCAAGGAGCGGTAGAAGTTGCAGTTGTATCGCGACTTAAGTAACACCCATGATCAATGGAAAATTGTTTAAAGGCTCAACTAAAACTTTCATTGGTCCTTTGGCGTGACCGTGGATAGACCTACAACACCTTCGAAGGAGGACAACGTCCCACAATCAGCGTGGAGGCAATTCATTAAGGAAACCACGCCACATGTTGACTTCATGTTACTGATAATCAATCACCGCAATAAACTGTTTTCAAATTTGTTTGACACACAAAAATAAGATGGTTCCAAAATCATGTTTCCTCCCTGAGAGAAACAGAGCGCTTATTACAAAAGTGGATGACTAGTACAAGTTTTCTCTCGCTCAAGCTGTCTCTTCGCACGCAATTCGTCAGTTTACAACTTAATTTATGCGAGCTATAACCACCTTATTTTGAGACAGCACTTCTCTGCAAGTCGCTTTTAAACCTAAATGATACTGCAGACTAATTTCGACTATTTTAATTGGCTTAGCCAAAAAATTGTTTAAAAGACTTTTGTCAATCAGGGACGTGGTAAGGGGTAGGGCTACCAAAACTATGGCGCCCCTTGGTGCTGGCGCCTCTTGTTACTGGCGCCTCTTGGTGCTGGCGCCTCTTGGTGCTGGCGCCTCTTGGTGCTGGCGCCTCTTGTTACTGGCGCCTCTTGGTGCTGGCGCCTCTTGGTGCTGGCGCCTCTTGGTGCTGGCGCCTCTTGGTGCTGGCGCCTCTTGGTGCTGGCGCCTCTTGGTGCTGGCGCCACACCCCATAGTCCAAGCTATGTCAACACAAAAATTACCTTAGCAAAAATATTTCAGTAGGCGAAATGACAGAACATACACAGCAAGGACCCCCAAAAGTTACCATTTCGCAAAATTTTATTTCCTTACATACTACCCCTCTGATGGCGTTCTTAGTAGTTCGACTAGCAATCTAGTGCCCCCCTTCGGGGCAGCCAATAAGCAAGGGACGAAAATTCTTTTTTTATGAATCCTTTTTGCCTCGACATCGAACCAATTCTCCCAGTAAGAAGCCTTGACATCTCAGCAATCTTCAAATAAGTTAATTTTTGCATATTGAAGCCAAAGGGAGCTATAGGCCTGATCTAAGTCGAAGTCGGAGAAGGGACACACATTGTTTTGCAGCAGCCTCTATGTAAAAAACCTATGCGACGTCGCTCACACGTGCCGATCGAAAGTGACTAGATTCCCTTAAAAATATTGAGGCTTGCATGGTTGCCAATGGTACGAGCGTAATTCGCAAGTGTTTTTGCTATTTTCTAATGATTTAAACCGGCTTTAGTGTGTCTGTGGCTAATAATATAGTAGTACAGTGGTGTATTAGCGCCTTTTTTTAGAGGCAGGGGATTGTGTGCACCCTGGCGCACTTTAAGTGACATAGGCACACAACCGGCGAGAGGCATTACTGCCCATTCCGCCGACTCCCCTGAGCAGGCATACAAGCGCGCGGATACTAAAGCCCTTAAAATATGGCTATATCAATGATATTGTGCCATAGACATTTTTGCCAAAGCTACGCTCGTATCAATTGGAAAGTAATCGTGACGGGGCGGAGCCATACTCACTACCATAGACATATTTTTGTTTTGCCCATCGAGTAATTAGAGTTTGGCCATAGACAGCTGGTTGTATCAACAAATTCTGGTGCTTCTCTCTACCGCTCGATTAGCAAGCATTATTTAATGGGCCATCTATGGCTATTAACAGGCACCGATATTGGCCTACCAGACAAAAGGGCCATGCTATTGAACATAATCAGTAGTGTTGAGTCAGGCTGTAGCAAATTTCATAGTGTATTAAATGACCCCAGAAATTTAGTTTTTGGCCGCTTAACCACCCACTGCTTGGAACCAAAGAGTCTTTCGAACGAAAAATCATTTTATATTTTCAAAACTAAAAAAATAATGTTAGCTAGATAGTTATAGAGAAAAATATTCTATTAATTAATTGCTCGTTTAGGCTTCTAAATTATCTGAAGCTAATGCAACTTTTCATCTTGCAAGTCATGCACTCTCCAGTTGCCTGAGACAAAATTGATTGCTACCTAGGGGGCTGGGGGCAGAGCAGACTATTGTTCCCAACTCTGCAGGTACTTCTGGGAAAACTGCGGGAGCCTCTTCACCCGCAGCCTTCCCGTCGCCTGCATCGCCTTAGCCCTGTCGTCACGCTGCGCGCCGCGGGAAGAAACGGCAGGCTTTAAAGCCTAATTTCTTTAGCAGGCAAAGCTCTTCACGCAACAATTGCCTGGCATTGTCTGTCAGGTTGTTGCCATTCCTCAGCAGCTGCGACTCAGGTGCCGATAGAGCCGGCTGCTTTAAAAAACAGAATCACTCCGTACTGAGAAACGCGCGTGTGAGATGATTTTTTTAGAATCTCTTTACTCGCGTGGCTGCAACGACAGGTGCCTGTATTGTAGCAGCCAGTTTTGTTATTGGTAGCGGTTGCTATTGACAACCGAAATGCTGCGCGCGACTGCCACCTCCTCCGCCCCTGTGCAGCCTGGACTGAAACCATCTTGAATGAAGAGAGGGAGGACATGCTGAGGGAGTGAGGGAGGAACCAAAGAGAGAGAGGGGGGGGCAGAGAAACGGGGGCCACAGGATTGCACTGGTCGACTAGCAACTCAAGTCATCTGCTTCAGGTGCGCCATTCCCAAGCATTAATTAGCAGTTGCGGTGGGAGAGAATATGCTACTGGCATGGACTGGGAGAGTTGGACGGCTGTTGCAGCAGTTTTGGGTGGTTGGCAACAAAACGGATGGGGTGTTTTTTCAACTGGCAATATTAAGCGCGCGGTGGCCCGAGAGCCAGGCTGCATCCAGCTGCCTTGTCGTTAGTTTGAGCTAAAAAAGAGCCAGCAATCATTAACCGCAGGGTAATAAAATTGACTAGCAGGACTCAGCCAGATCTGTACCGCCTGAGCCATGCCGGAGCCCGCAGCTGCTGCAAACGACGCCGCTAGCAAGCGGTCGACCTCCCAATGCCGCCAGTTAGAAACTCCAGCGGAGGCGCGTCGGGGCGCGGCGGTGGTGGCGGTGGCGGCGGCATCACCGAAGAAGTCGACGTGGTATTTCTGGAGAGTTTGGACAAGAAGTACGAGTGCCCCGTGTGCGGCCAGGTGCTGCGCTATCCTGTACAGTTCGAGGAGTGCGGACACCGCTGCTGCAGCTCCTGCCTGCCCGACCTACTGAGGTTGGTCTTTGTCAGTTTGGTTAATATTTGGTTTGGTTGGAAGTTAATATGCTGGATGGGAATAATTATTTGATGAACAGACTGTCTTACTGTCTTAGCCCATTTGCTTTTCACCGAAGGGTGGAGAATAATCAATAAAGTATTATCAATAAATTCTTTTCAATTGGCAGGAAAAGGCAGAGGTTGTTATTAATACACATTTATAATTTCTTTAAGCTGCCGTTTCAACAATTGCACGCACTGTAGAAGAAGTAGAGTGACCTGTAGGGCTTGTGTAGGTCTACAGTTAAATTGAATTAGTCCACAACTTGAAGCTTTACCACTAATATAAGCTGCCTCTGACCTCTGTCACAGGGTCTTTAAAGTTCTGCGAGTCTTGAACGGACTTAACCCCTTAACTCTTCAAAAAACTGACAGGGTGGCGCCTCGATGCCCGATCGACCAGCAAACAATCGACAAGGACAAGGTGTACGCTGACAAAGCCTTCCAGAAGGAGACGGACAGCCTGGGCGTTAAATGCTCTTTTTTTGAGCGCGGCTGCAACTGGACCGGCGTGCTCTCTGAGCTGATGGTGAGCTATTAGATGAGCAAATTATCTGTTAGCTTTTCTGTCCAAGAAAACGGATTGTCATGCTGATCCAGGGTCTGTGGTGTTTGAGCGGACAAACGCGACGATTCGTGGAGTTCACGACTCCAAATTGGGACTTTAAAATGAGCTTACATGTAGTAAGGGATAGCCTGATAATATTCAGACGAATAGGGACTTAAAAAGGCCCCATATAATTTGGGTTAAACGGTGACGAACAAAAAATTTGACAGGCACCAAAATTAGGGACTTAAAACCTGCCTTTAAATGTCAAAATGGGACCTAAAGAAATATCCAAATGTAACCTACTCGTATGTAGGGTTGAGAGAGTTTAAAAGACAAAGGTTTCCGAAAAAGAGAGTGAGGAAATAAACTCACCAAGTACTATTTCCGTCCATTTACAATCCACAGTCGCATATCGAAGGCTGCGACCGCATGCTGACCACATGCCCCATGCGCTGCGGTGTGGAGTTTCAAAAACGTTTCCTGGAAAAGCACCGATTGGAGGACTGCCCTAAACGGGACATTCAATGCCAGTTCTGCGAGATTGGCCTCGTGGCCGAACAGGAGGCCGGGCATCTCGAGACCTGCACGAAGTTTTTGGTGCCCTGCCCGAACAAGTGCAAGAAGAAGGAAGTGGCCAGGGAGATGATGCAGGAGCACCTGGAGAATGAGTGCATGCGGCAGGACCTCTGCTGCCCGTTTTCCACGTACGGCTGCGACTTCAGCGTAAGTCTGTCTGTCTGTCTGTCTGTCTGTCTGTCTGTCTGTCTGTCTGTCTGTCTGTTTCGGTGTCTCAGTGCCTGACTTAGTGCATGTCTGTTTGTCAGTTCGTCAGCCACAGCCACTCCCGCGCTCCTTCCAGGGCCGCAAGAAGCAGCTGAAGGAGCACATAGCCGAGAAGCAGCTCAACCATATGGAAATTCTGTGCTCGGCCGTGAAACAGGGCGACAAAAACCAGGAGAAGCAGCAGAAGCAGATCTTAGAGATGGAGAAGAAGCTGGTGGGTGTGGAGCGCCGTGTTGGCGGCCTGGAGAATCTGTTCGGACCGCAGCTGGTGTGGCGCATCGACAATTACCAGGAGAAGCTGGCCGAGGCCAAGGCGGGAAAGAAAGCCACCATTTTTAGTCCGCCGTTTTTAACAAACCGGCATGGCTACAAACTGGCCTTGTCCGCCTGCCTATACGGCGATGGGAAATGTGAGTGCATGCTTGGTTTGCATGTTGTCTTTTAGTTATGTAAGTTCGCAGGATGGGAGCCTTTGGCAGCTGTCTTTAGTATCGCGGGCGGGAATCGCTCGACCAGCCAAAGGAAAGTTTGCCTGCGAACCACGAATTGGTGTGGCTTTGCTAGAAATCGAACTACACTGTACGGCGTGTTGCCGCTCCGCTACTCAACCCTCGTGTTAGTAATTTTGTTATTTGCAGTGGGGAGCTAATTTGAACAGTGCCGCAAGTTAAGGCGACAGTCTACATGCAGCCAGCGATCGGAGACAAGCTGTCCTTGTCCTTTCTGCTGAGCACACCCACGGATACGTACGCAGTACGCAACGTCCCACGTACGATGATACGTACAGGGACTTATTCGTAATCAGACAGGTGTACGTCCCTGTACTTAATTGGTTAGCCCAAATTGCCGTGATTCGCACAGCAGAAAAGCCCCATGTCAATTTTCGTGACCGACGACTAAGTCGTATAGTAATATATCGTCTATCTATTATAAATCGGACCCAAGTACCCAGGGACTTGGGCGGGAACACGTATACCGATCGGTACTCAATGTTCTATTACACACACTTTATAGTTAACAGCAGAATGGAGCTTGAAAAATCATGAGCTCATGAAGATGAATGTATATGACGTGTCACCACACCGCATAGGTAAAGATGTTTGATTAAACGCACCCATTAGACATGCACAGCTCAAAGTGAAAACCTGTACTGGTGCAATTATAATAATCGCACTTACTTTTCTTTATGCTTAAGTTTTGCCCACCCTAGTAGAAGTATGAATAGCACAGCCGTTTTTTAGCCTAATGCTACAAATCGTATGCGATGCAATTTTAACTTCCGCAGTCCGAGGCCAGTATATGTCCCTGTTCGCCTGCATCTGCAAGGGCGAAAACGACGCCCTCCTTGCCTGGCCGTTCGCTTACAAGCTGACCTTCCAGCTCATCGACCAGTGCGAGGATGTGTCGGCCAGGAAGAACATTGTCTACACCGTGACACCGAACCCGTGCAAAGAGAATCGACCATTTCTGGGTCGACCGCTTGGCGAGAGGAATGCGAGCTTCGGAGCGGCGAGGTTCGCCGAGCTGGACGCCATCGGGAAGCTGGACTACATCAAGGACGACACCATGTACGTGAAGGTGACGGTTGATCTGGAGAATCTACTGCCGCTGTGATTTGAGGTTTGAATTCTGAGGACATTGATTTTGAGTAGCCCTGTAGCTAAGACTAGAACTTGTACTCGAAAATATTATTCCAAGGACCACTAGAAGTTACCGTTGTATCAGGATGTTCAAATAATTTTGCAATATTTACGAGTGTTTCGTCCTGATACAACGGTAACTTATAGTTGTCCTTATATTATTCTCGTACAAACTAAGAGGTGTATCTTAAACGGCTTAATAGAAGTGCACTCTCTACCCTGATCCATGAGCACAGCTGCGATGCGTAAAGCCTTACACAGTTACAGCTTTGTGAGGTGTGAGGCCTCACACTGCGAGGTCGCACGTTTAACCACGTTTGCTGTTCCGTATCGTAGAGAAATGTATCCTCTGACGCGAATCGCATATTTTTCTGCATGTTTTACAACTGTTTTCGATGTACATGGATCGTTACTGCAGTTTACTGCATGTACATGTACATGTAGCTTAATACTGACTCAATTTTTTTTTCTACAGCAAAAACCGGGACTATACCGGGACCGGGACCGGGAACCGGGACCGGGACTATATATGAGCATCATATATTTTTGTGATCCGCTATTTCTATCGATGTTAGCTTAACAAAAACTGCGAGCCTGGCCATGAACTAAATGTGGAATATTTTTGTTACTCTTAGCTTATCAGAAAAAGCACTCAAATTAATCATTTTTAAGTGTATAATTATTGGACGATCTGATTTTAAAATATAAAAGTAAATACTCTATAGAGGATCCCAACTTTAACGATCAATTTTCTCATATCAACTAAATGATAAGCACGCTAGTAACATGTTTGTTATCGTCTTTTAAGATCATGATCATTTACAAGTACGTATATATATATTTCCTTTAATTGCGATCAAATATCTGTAGTAGTGGAGCTACATGTACATGTATACTGAACTACATGCATGTGCTGATCATGCAAACAAAGAATACAGTTACATGTAATTTTTAGCTTAGCGCACTGTTACATCTAAATGTACTTGGCGAAGATCAGAGTACATGTAGCTCAGCGATAAAGTCTGGCTTGCACTACGAACCCCTTAAGTTAGTTTGAAATTACTTCGACGACCATATCTATTAATTTGTGGCTTGTTGTGCACAAAACATAGGCCGCGGGTTGCAATGCGATTCATGCAGCCAGCTGCGGGAGGCCGCGGGCCATGCAGCCCCAAAGGCGCAGGGAGTTGTACATGCCTATAGCTGATTATTAGAATCGATCGAGAATCCTTAACATACATATCTATATATGCACATGTGGGATAAAAAGATGACGACCCTAGAAGACATTGACTTGTTGATTCAACAGATCTTATCTATCTTCTTGGGGCTGCGCAATGCAATGGTTTACCCCCGATTCGCCGAATCCTGATTTGCCGATTCCCAGCTCGCCGAATCCTGATTCGCCGATTCCTGGTTCGCCGAAATTCCCGAGTCGCCTATTCCCGATTTGCCGAAATTCCTGATTTGCCGAAATTCCTTATTTGCCGAAATTCCTCATTGCCGAATCCCAACTTGCCGATTTCCTGATTCGCAAAAATAATATGAAACTCTAAAGTTTATTAAATTAAATTAAAAAAATTGCTAAAATAACAGGTTGCTGAAATAAAGCTTCCGGCTTTGTTATATTAACAAGAAAATTTAAAGTTTGTGACGTTCTATTTTTTGCAAATAGCTAATGCTTAGCTAATATAAAAACGCGAGCGTGTGTGCGCGGAATAACCACGGTCACAGAAGAGGAGTCTTGCTGCGGAACCACGGATTCTGTCTGGTGCTAGGGTCGTATATATATTAAGCTATGCAAATAGCAATTGCTAATTTCTAATTAATAATTGAGCTATCTATAACTTTCCTTATTCTTTTTATTGATTATTGTTAATGTATTGAGCCTTTGTAAATAAATTAAATACAATATTATAACATTACAAAAAGCCATTTTGATTTTATTTTGATACAAATCTTGAGAATGGTTATTAACATTAGGGCCTAATTGCAATAAAAGAGCAATATAAAAAATAGTAATGGATGGAAATTTGGTTTTGATTTAAATAATATTTCAAATTTTGAACCTTATTTTGTATTAAAATAATTTCAATTTCAAAGTTTAACACTATTCATTGAAAATCATTTCTAAATTTGGTTATGTTTTAACAATTAAGCATTCGAGACCATGTTATATAAAAGAATCTATAGAAAGTGAAAAGAAGTGCAATTCACTGAAAGTAAAGAGGCAAGAATCACCTTTTTATATGGGCATATATACAAGAACCATTGTGCACACAAATTTTTCTAGGCCTTGTGGTATACCCACCTCAACCTCTATAAAAGAAAGCACACTGGCTAAACTTATTAGCATAGATTTGAATTGGCTAAAGACTAAAAATCTTAATGAAATTGATATTTAAAGTCTCTTATAACATGAATTATAAAAGTCGTTCTATTCTAAGTACAATATATAATATTAGCTTTTTCTATTTCATAGTTTTTAAGTAAGTAATTCCATGTATTTTGGTACAAAAACCAAGATATTTTATAAAAAAACATGTCAGCTTATACATGTAAATGCAAGTTGTTAAACTTTTATTGTAAAATTTGCAAAAATTTGAAACTGTTTAACCCAAAAAGATTTTGATTCTGATTTAAATTTTTATTTTAATCTTAAATTCAGTTTTAATACAAAAAAAGTAATTTCATTCTTTCACTATAAAAAGTTGGCCAATTGTAGATAAGTAGAATTAGAAAGCATGTTAAAAGTATAGAAGATCAAGACAAACAACATATTTTATTATAGGATCTTAATTTAATAAGTTAGATAATAAACAAAGCCTTAATTGACTGTGATTTGATAGACATTAATTAAACTAATAGATTGCAGCTTGAAATAAAATATTGATTATATTATAAGACTAGTTTAATATAGTGAGTAGGTTTTGTCTTTGATAGATTTTGGTTTTATATGGAGAATGCTAATAGATTTTTTTATTACAGAGCTACTATTTCTATGAAATATCATAATATATATGATAAATGATTTTTATGTTTCTATTTGAAAAAACTATATATAGATATTGATATTAATATGGAAACATGTTAAAGCTAAATTTTAATATTGGCATTTGTATGATATATGTATATTTTGAAATCATTTATAAAATATTTAATTTAAGAATATCTTTACCATGGATTCTGTTCCTTGCAGATGTCTGTCTTGGAATTATATAATATATTTTCAAAATTTTGTCAACAGTTACAACAAATTTCAGAGACCTTAAATTAATGTGCTATTGATTTTGCATTAAAGATCAATATATAAACCTTTTCTGTCTGTAAGATGTCAAGCCAGCTTGATAAAAGTTCAGTTGCATTGGTTGCCAAGTGCAAACCTGGATTATGGAGCAGGTAAATAAATTATAAATTATTTTTTTCAAATTAGTTTTAATTGTCGTGTATTGCTCTTAGGTTAGAAGTAAGATGTCCTTTGATTCTCAGACTGGGCTATCATCATCCTCTTAAATCCTCAGCTGCTTTGCAAACCTCCCATATCCTCAGTTGCTATGCCAGCCTCCCAGATCCTCAGTTGCTGTGCCAGCCTCCCAAATCCTCAGTTGCTGGGCCAGCCTCCCAGAGTGTCAGTTGCTGGGCCAGCCTCCCAGATCCTCAGTTGCTGGGCCAGCCTCCCAGATTATCAGTTGCTGGGCCAGCCTCCCAGATCCTCAGTTGCTGGGCCAGCCTCCCAGAGTGTCAGTTGCTGGGCCAGCCTCCCAAATCCTCAGTTGCTGGGCCAGCCTCCCAGAGTGTCAGTTGCTGGGCCAGCCTCCCAGATCCTCAGTTGCTGGGCCAGCCTCCCAGATCCCCAGTTGCTGGGCCAGCCTCCCAGAGTGTCAGTTGCTGGGCCAGCCTCCCAGATCCTCAGTTGCTGGGCCAGCCTCCCAGATCCTCAGTTGCTGGGCCAGCCTCCCAGATCCTCAGTTGCTTGGCCAGCCTCCCAGATCATCAGTTGCTGGGCCAGCCTCCCAGATCCTCAGTTGCTGAGCCAACCTCCCAGATCTTCAGTTGCTGGGCCAGCCTCCCAGATCCTCAGTTGCTGAGCCAACCTCCCAGATCCTCAGTTGCTGGCCCAGCCTCCCAGATCCTCAGTTGCTGGGCCAGCCTCCCAGATCCTCAGTTGCTGGGCCAGCCTCCCAGAGTGTCAGTTGCTGGGCCAGCCTCCCAAATCCTCAGTTGCTGGGCCAGCCTCCCAGAGTGTCAGTTGCTGGGCCAGCCTCCCAGATCCTCAGTTGCTGGGCCAGCCTCCCAGATCCCCAGTTGCTGGGCCAGCCTCCCAGAGTGTCAGTTGCTGGGCCAGCCTCCCAGATCCTCAGTTGCTGGGCCAGCCTCCCAGATCCTCAGTTGCTGGGCCAGCCTCCCAGATCCTCAGTTGCTTGGCCAGCCTCCCAGATCATCAGTTGCTGGGCCAGCCTCCCAGATCCTCAGTTGCTGAGCCAACCTCCCAGATCTTCAGTTGCTGGGCCAGCCTCCCAGATCCTCAGTTGCTGAGCCAACCTCCCAGATCCTCAGTTGCTGGCCCAGCCTCCCAGATCCTCAGTTGCTGGGCCAGCCTCCCAGATCCTCAGTTGCTGGGCCATCGCCGATCTTCAAGTTTAGTTACTTATTTTTTCACATGTATTTTATAATTTTTACGAGGAAACGGCAGGAGCAAGAGTAACTATACCTTAGTGTTGAGTGAAAAAATGCTTCGTCATCTGATTAGTAGTGCTTCCATAATTCCATACTTATTTTCACCCTCAGACAGGAACGCAAGCAGTGGATGGGGTCCCTGCTGATTGGGTCGGCCTGCCTGTACCTGAGTCGCACCATCATGCCGCTGTGCAACGTGCCAATTAGCACCGAGCTCAACTGGAGCAAAAGTACATCCGGTATGGTTCTTGGTGCATTCTTCTGGGGCTACACCTGTACTCAGTTTCTAGGCGGCTATTTAGCTGATCGAGTCGGCGGCGAGTTCGTTGTTACCATGGCAGCATTTGGCTGGGCCGCTGTCACCATGGTACATCCACTGTTGCCATGGCTATCGGATGATCCAAGCGTTCTACTGTCGGCTTTCCTATTGTGCCGCGTGCTCACTGGCGCCTGCCAGGGCTTTCACTATCCCGGCATGAGCAGCCTCATGGCTCATCGGGTGCAGCTCAAAGAGCGAGCCTACACCTGGAGCGTCGGCAGCTGTGGAGCGCATGTTGGGTGAGCTGCGTAAATATCAAGATATGTCACTTGTAATTAAAATTTTGAAAAAAGCAGAGCGTCTACTCTTTTTTCCAGTAGTTTGTCTGCGCAGTGTAACTAAAATTTACATCTGAAATTTTCTTTCCATTCTCCGGGTTTGCGGCCTCAGGAGTATACTCGTATTGGGGTTAAGAATGAACTACAAGCATTCAACTCGATGTGTTAAAAACTTTAACATGGTGTATGAGTATATCAGTCATTGTAGTGACACCTCAGTCATTAGAGTCATTAAAGTGACACCTTAGTCATTAGAGTAGTGAAACCTCAGTCATTAGAGTAGTGACACCTCAGTCATTAGAGTAGTGACATCTCAGTCATTAGACTGACACCTTAGTCATTAGACTGACACATTAGTCATTAGAGTGACACCTCAGTCATTAGAGTGACACCTCAGTCATTAAAGTGACACCTCAGTCATTAGAGTGACACCTCAGTCGTTAGAGTAAAAGACTGACCCTTAGTCTTTAGAGTAGTGACACCTCAGTCATTAGAGTAGTGACACCTCAGTCATTAGAGTAGTGACACCTCAGTCATTAGAGTAGTGACACCTCAGTCATTAGAGTAGTGACACCTCAGTCATTAGAGTAGTGACACCTCAGTCATTAGAGTAGTGACACCTCAGTCAGTAGAGTAGTGACACCTCAGTCATTAGAGTAGTGACACCTCAGTCATTAGAGTAGTGATATCTCAGTCATTAGAGTGACAACTCAGTCATTAGAGTGACACCTCAGTCATTAGAGTGACACCTCAGTCATTAAAGTGACACCTCAGTCATTAGAGTAAAAGACTGACCCCTTAGTCTTTAGAGTAGTGAAACCTCAGTCATTAGAGTAGTGACACCTCAGTCATTAGAGTAGTGACACCTCAGTCATTAGAGTAGTGACACCTCAGTCATTAGAGTAGTGACACCTCAGTCATTAGAGTAGTGGCACCTCAGTCAGTAGAGTAGTGACACCTCAGTCATTAGAGTAGTGACACCTCAGTCATTAGAGTAGTGATATCTCAGTCATTAGAGTAGTGACACCTCAGTCAGTAGAGTAGTGACACCTCAGTCATTAGAGTAGTGATATCTCAGTCATTAGAGTGACACCTCAGTCATTAGAGTAAAAGACTGACCCCTAAGTCATTAGAGTAGTGACACCTCAGTCATTAGAGTAGTGACACCTCAGTCAGTAGAGTAGTGACACCTCAGTCATTAGAGTAGTGATATCTCAGTCATTAGAGTGACACCTCAGTCATTAGAGTAAAAGACTGACCCCTTAGTCTTTAGAGTAGTGACACCTCAGTCATTAGAGTAGTGACACCTCAGTCATTAGAGTAGTGACACCTCAGTCATTAGAGTAGTGACACCTCAGTCATTAGAGTAGTGACACCTCAGTCATTAGAGTAGTGACACCTCAGTCATTAGAGTAGTGACACCTCAGTCATTAGAGTAGTGACACCTCAGTCATTAGAGTAGTGACACCTCAGTCATTAGAGTAGTGATATCTCAGTCATTAGACTGACCCCTTAGTCATTAGAGTGACACTTTAGTCATTAGAGTAACACCTCAGTCATTAGAGTGTCACCTCAGTAATTAGCATCAACCCTGCACCTGCCGCACTGCTCAGCACGCTACTCTGCGGCAGCGTTGGCTCTCTCATAGTCGGCAGCTACGGATGGCGCGCCGCCTTCATAGTGATTGGTCTGTGCGGCCTCACCTGGGCGTTTGTTGTCAGATCTACTCTGCTCCGGCGTCGGCAGAGGGTGATCGACTACGCCGTCACCGCCGATCAGCCTGTCGGATCTTCGACCTCGGGCGGTCAGCAGGCTGCTGTCGCCTCCCCAATTGATCAGCACCAGCTGCTTCTAGAAGACACTATGCAGCAGAAAGAGAGAGAAGCTGACAAGTTAGCTAGAAAGTTGAGCACCGAGTCGAAAGCAGTTGCCGCTGCCGCCGCTGGCGAGCGCGAAGGTGTGCCCTGGGGCGCCGTGGTCAGGTCGCCAGCGTTCTGGTGAGTAAACTGAAAGCATTTGTCAGTGTCAATCGAGGAGTTTCATGCCCTCAAAAGCAGTTTCATGACCTTCCAAGCAGTTCCATGACCTTCCAAGCAGTTTCATAACCCCAAAAGCAGTTTCATAACCCCACAAGCAGTTTCATAACCCCACAAGCAGTTTCATAACCCCACAAGCAGTTTCATAACCCCACAAGTAGTTTCATAACCCCACAAGCAGTTTCATAACCCCACAAGCAGTTTCATAACCTCACAAGTAAATTCAAGACCTCAAAAGCAGTTTAATGACCTCACAAGTGGTTTAATGACCTCACAAGTGGTTTCATGACCTCACAAGCAATTTTATGACCTCAGCAAGTTGTTTTTAAAGAATCTTAACAAATTTTTGCCTAATGTAAAACTTAATTGAATGCTCACAAAATGCCACCCCACCCCCGCATCGCAGGGCTATGATCGTTGGTCACTTCGCCCACGCCAATTCGTTCTTTATCCTGCTCAGCTGGATTCCCACCTATTTTCACGACAACTTCCCCGACGCCCGAGCCTGGGTATTCAACGTCGTACCCTGGATGGTGACCATTCCCGCGTCGCTGGGGTCCGGACTGCTGGCGGATTGGTTGCTAAGGAAACGATTGAGCGTCACCACTGTTCGCAAGCTGCTGGAAGGCACCAGCCTGTTGCTAACCGCCCTGTTCCTCTACCTGCTGTGCCACACCCACTCCTACGCCCAGTCTCTGGCCTGCATGGCGTTGGCAATTTGCGCCTGCGGCTTTCACAATTCCGGAATTCTGGTGAATCCGCACGACCTCCTGCCGGCGCACGGCGGCGCCCTGTTCGGCGTTATGAACATCTTCGGCGCCGTGCCAGGCTTTGTAGGCGTCTACATGGTCGGGCACATCCTGGAGACCACTAAGAGCTGGCCGGCTGTGTTTCTCAACACGGCCGCAATCTGCGTTGTTGGCGCCGTTGTTTATCTGGCGTTCGGCTCGGGCAAACGGATTCGGTTGCGGTAGCGAAGCTTGGACTCCGCGCGCGTGTATTTTCTCTTTCATGTTTTAGTATTATGGACTAGCAGTTTTGGCCCCCCACTGGGGCCTGACCCGGCTTTGTGGATGGAAGCAAGTAGGACGGGAAACTCCGATAGTTTTTTATTATGCTCGTCTTTCGTTAGTTTGCCTTCGTCAGTTAGTCATAGCCACACGCTGTCCTCCCCCACCACCCTTACCGACCGTTTCTTTTATGGCGACATTTTTAAAGCTTATGTGAAATTTTACGATTCAAATCTTTATTCGTCTACTTTCTTCAGTAGTCTAAAATGAAATTCTCACAATTTTTTACAGCTGTCCTAAGACAGAATTTCCTAAAGACAAAAAGCCTTTACTCATTTAACGTTCTAATTTATCAGTAGATAAAGACACGGCAAATGGAGGAACCTTTGTTGTCAATTCAAGAATTTTATTGGCTTCGGACATTGTGCACGAAGTCTACAAAATTTATTTGAGCAATTGAGGATTTTGGGTTCCCCAGCCCTCTAGTATTTTCTAAGAAACTATGTTTCCCGTCCTACTCAGAAGATGCATGATCTTGTATAAAGGGATTTCTAACTGTAATCCAAATAGATTAATTATAATATTTAAGCCAGCCCAGTTTTTATGTTTGCACTTATTTTATTCGCTATTTAGCTGATAGATTGCTAAATGATTCATTTCACTCCGGGTAGATAATGTAATCGTGTTTTATCATCTCTTATCTCTCTCCGTTCGGTACTTTCTTTGATTTACGGTGATTGGAACTGTCTATTTTGAAGTGCAATGCAGTCTACCCTGTGGTTTATTCCACAATAAATAATGCTTTGTAATTCTATGCTGCAAAGCGAACGACAGAAAGAATTGCTTAATTTCAAATGTCGAATATTTTCGTGATTTTGTTATTATTGTTCCTCACCAGTTTTGAATGCTGAATTTTTCTTAAAATTTATTTATGTGAGTTCAACCCGAATCAGGAAATATTCTGAATCTGAATCCAGCGCCATTCAGACTAAAATATAAATGTTACTCATACCATCCGAGCTACTGACAGTAGCCACACGAGATCAAGTTCTTAACTAAAGCAGTTAAGGCATTAAACTTAAAAGTTTTAAAACTCTTTGCTGTTTCAAGCAATGTCAAAGATACAGGCATTTCATGTTTGTTAAATTTGTTTTAACTGCTCAATACTCATTCAGTGGTGAATATTAATTTCAGTATATTTTGTTTACTAGCATCGGCATGAGCTCACAATGAAATAACACGCACGGAAATAGGTAAACGGTACCAAAATAGTAAAAGCACAATCGGATACTTGCAATAACAAAACTCGATGGTATTCAGAACTTGAGATGTTTGACTGAATTGTTTACGCCCAAGTAAGCGAGAGTTTTAGACAACCTTCTCAAACTGCCCTGGACTGTTCTTAATCCACGTCCGAGATACTCTTACTCTTTTCAACTGGCCGAACCAGCCTTACAACCCTTAAACCGAAATACCTTTTAACTGTCCGAAACACCTTTTAACTGTCCGAGACAACCCTTAAACTGTCAGAGACAGCCCTTTAACTGTCCGAAACACCTTTAAACTGCCTGAAACACCCTTAAACTGTCAGAGACAACCCTTTAACTGTCCGAAACACCTTTTAACTGCCCGAAACACCCTAAACTGTCAGAGACAACCCTTTAACTGTCCAAAACACCTTCAAACTGTCCGAAACACCTTTTAACTGCCCGAAACACCCTTAAACTGTCAGAGACAACCCTTAAACTGTCAGAGACAACCCTTTAACTGTCCGAGACAACCCTTTAACTGTCCAAAACACTTTTAAACTGTCAGAGACAACCCTTTAACTGTCCGAGAAAACCCTTTAAACTGTCCGAAACACATTTAAACTGCCCGAAACACCTTTAAACTGTCAGAGACAAGCCTCAAAGCTGTTGGAAACACCCTTAAACTGTCCGAGATCTGAGACACAAACTGCCTGAACCAACTCGTTCAAATGTCCGAGATCCCCAACCAGTCCCAGAACCCTTTAGCCGTCAGCAGGTCACCACTCGCCAGCAATGCGCAAAAGTTCGCCAGCATTGCCATCGGACAGGAATGCCAGTTCAGCCCGCCCAGCATCCGTGGCAGCTGCTTCGCTGGTTAGCCAGCCGGACTCCGTGTACCAGTTGAGCATATTGCTCATCTCGGCCGGTCCGTACGGCTCCACGTACACGGGCACGAATGGGTCCAGATAGGCGAAGCCTTCATCTCCCAGCAGCTTGCGCGGCATCCATTCGCGCAGTCTGTCAAACAGGGCGCCCTGCGGCGACACGGACATCACGGCGGCTCCGTTGTTCCAGTCCGAGTCCAGCAGCTGCTTGAATGCGTCCAGCAGGGTGAGCTGCTTGGCTGTGATGTCCGCCCGCCATGGCGGCTCCTCGCCTTGTCTGCAGGTGCGGGACGGTGGGAAATACATGCAGTTGCTACCTTTACCGCTCACGGCTCACCCGTAATACCCTCTCTGTTCACCCATAATACCCTCCGCTCACCCATTAATACCCTCTCCACTCACCCATAATACCCTCTCCATCTCCACTCAGCCATAATACCCTCTCCATCTACACTCACCCATATTACCCTCTCCGCTCACACCCTCTATTCACCCATAATACCCCTGCTCACCCATAATACCCTCTTCACTCACCCATAATCCCCTCCGCTCATCTATAACCTTCTCCGCTCACCCATAATCCTCTCTGCTCATCCATAATACCCTCCGCTCATCCATAATCCCCTCCGCTCACCCATAATCCCCTCCGCTCATCCATAATTCCCTCCACTCACCCATAATCCCCTCCGCTCATCCATAATTCCCTCCGCTCACCCATAATCCCCTCCGCTCATCCATAATTCCCTCCGCTCACCCATAATCCCCTCCGCTCATCCATAATCCCCTCCGCTCACCCATAATCCCCTCCGCTCATCTATAATCCCCTCCGCTCATACATAATCCCCTCCGCTCATACATAATCCTCTCCGCTCACCCATAATACCCTCCGCTTATCCATAATACCCTCCGCTCACCCATAATCTACTCTGCTCACCCACAAGACAGGGACTGCCAGGGCAGCTGTACACTCTACATGAGCGTGTGCATGCCTGCTCAGGGGTCAGGTTGACAACGCCCTCCAGAGAGCTAACTAACAGAATCTAGTTCAACCCAGGCAAACTTATAAGCAGCTCAACTCACAGCGGAGTCCGTCGAATAGCGTCATTCTTAATACCGGACCGGTGCCACCAGAGGCAGTTGGCCACCTCGAAGCACACCAGAGTAGGCATAGGCAAGCTGCCCAGCTTGATCTCGTCAATCAGAAACTGCACAGCCGCGCAGCTGTACCTTGGCCTGGCCAGAGCGTAGTCGATAACCTCCTTCCAGCTGGAGCCGGCAGGCGTGGACTCCTTAGCGTTCCAGCTCAGCTCTTTGGTGACTCGAAGGCCGGGCAATATTTCCTGATTCATTGCGTAGAAATGACGCAACCAAATGCAGCCGTAGCCAGCCGTGTCGAACATGCCAGGCCTGTGGGCGCTCTCGTGCAGTTCGCGACTGTGGCGCATCCACAGGTGCGCATTGTGCACGGTGACTAGCAGCCAGCCCCGCCTGCGGCAAGCAGAGGCCACGTGACCCATCTTGAGTAGGGGGCAATTTTTTGAAAGCGGTGTTTAGTTTCCATGGTGATATTACTGAAGCGTCACACGTGCACTTTTGAGTGAGGGTTTCAGAGGACATTTTGTACTTTTATGTGGGACTTGAAAATCTGAATCGTCGTCCAAGGAATTGATTATGAACAGCGATTGAAATGACAATTAACTATCAAGGACTACCATTAGAGACTCATAGGAGATTGGCAAGGACAACCATGAGGGACTCGTATGTGATTGTCAAGGACTACCATGAGATCCTCATTGGAGATTGTCAAGGACAGGACTACCATGAGATACTCATTGGAGATTGTCAAGGACTACCATGAGATCCTCATTGGAGATTGCCAAGGACTACCATGAGATCCTCATTGGAGATTGCCAAGGACTACCATGAGATCCTCATTGGAGATTGCCAAGGACTACCATGAGATCCTCATTGGAGATTGCCAAGGACTACCATGAGATCCTCATTGGAGATTGCCAAGGACTACCATGAGATCCTCATTGGAGATTGTCAAGGACTACCATGAGGGACTCGTATGTGATTGTCAAGGACTACCATGAGGGACTCGTATGTGATTGTCAAGGACTACCATGAGATCCTCATTGGAGATTGTCAAGGACAATTTAAGATAGCCAATGCGCTGAGTTTCCAGCTGCCCACCTGCAACGACTTGCCGCTGCCCCGTCGGCCGTAGAGCACAAACCGAAGGCAGGGCCGCCCGTCGCCAGCGTGTTCGGCCAGCCGCTCGCCAATCTCCAACGCCGGGCGTCGAACCATCAGCGCTCGCTGGCCGAGCGTGTCGAACAGGCGCACCAGCTCGGGCCGGCAGAAATGCCTGGTGACGGCCTGCCAGTCGGCCTCCTCCGGTCTGTACAGCAGGCCAACGTGTCGATCTAGCGAGTGCCGGTCAGGCGCAGATTCGTCTGTCAGTAGCGCGGCGCTGGCGCCTCCGCGCCGATTGACGCACGCGCCAAAAGGCGAAAGCTGGCGCCGCCGAAGCAGCCAGTTAGCAATGGAGCGGGACAGCAGCAGAAAGGGGAAATGGGATTGATCATGTGATTCTGAACCGGTCTGGGGAAAATAGACTCGTCTTATTAGTACATTGCTTGTCCACCAATTAGACTCGGGCGATGCTGATCTACCAAGATTAGACCTTAAGGGGATGCAGACCTACCTGATTTAATCCCAAAGCTACCCAATCAGAATCCCTTAACCTACCCAATTAGAATCCCTTAACCTACCCAATTAGAATCCCTTAACCTACCCAATTAGAATCCCTTAACCTACCCAATTAGAATCCCCAACCTACCCAATTAGAATCCCTTAACCTACCTATTTAGAATCCTTCAATCTACCCAATTAGAATCCGCAACCCACCCAATTAGAATCCCCAACCTACCCAAATTAAAATCCCCAACCTACCCAATTAGAATCCCAAAGCTACCCAATTAGAATCCCCAACCTACCCAATTAGAATCCCCAACCTACCCTATTAGAATCCCCAACCTACCCAAATTAAAATCCCCAACCTACCCAATTAGAATCCCAAAGCTACCCAATTAGAATCCCCAACCTACCCAATTAGAATCCCCAACCTACCCTATTAGAATCCCCAACCTACCCAATTAGAATGCCCAACCTACCCGATCAGAATCCCCAAGCTACCCGATTAGAATCCTCCAACCTACCCAATAAGAATCCCAAAGCTACCCAATCAGAATCTCCAACCTAACCAATTAGAATCCCCAACCTACCCAACTAGAATCCCCAACCTACCCTATTAGAATCCCCAACCTACCCGATCAGAATCCCCAAGCTACCCGATTAGAATCTGCAAGCATAAAAGAGGCATAGAAAAGAATTATAATATGAACAATAAATAAACGCCAACTAAAATCCACGTTTATATAAAATTCCAAACTGCAGTTACAAACTCGAAATTTCTGTTGCGCCAAGTTAAAGCCAACAAAACAATTTAAACAAGTTTTTTTTGCAGACCAGGGTATCAAGTTGAATTTAAACACAGCAAACTTCAGTCTGCTTGCACCAATTATTTACCTGCAGAACCCCACATTGGAACTCTAAGGTCGGAAATTTATATTATTTTTACAAACGCAAATATTTTTATTAATCTCAGCAACTGTTTAACAATTCCCCCTTATCCCAATAAAAAGTTACAAACAATAAAAATTGAACACAATCGGAACAATTATATATAATATTGTTAGGATGGACAGTAATGAAACAAAGTATAAATAAGCTTCTCAGCGAATGGCAAATGAAGGAGCTAGCATTGGCTAGAATGTCTCAATAGTAGCATGCGAGTAGCATTTAGCACAAAAAACGCTACAATACTTTGTACAACTTTTAATCAAATTCTCACTGACTTAACTTGTGCGCGGAGAACAGGCAAGGTTGTATAATGCAAAATTATTCTTGCAGCGATATACAACAGTTGAACACTTAATGGACGCCAGAAAGTAATTTAAACTATGCTTATTGAGCTACTCATCCCATAGCGATCCCATAGCGATATATATATATTAGGATTACTACAATAATAGTTGATGCTATGGGATCAGGATTGATGCTTTGGGATCAGGATTGATGCTTTGGGATCAGGATTGATGCTTTGGGATCAGGATTGATGCTTTGGGATCAGGATCGATGCTATGGGATCAGGATTGATGCTTTGGGATCAGGATCGATGCTATGGGATCAGGATTGATGCTTTGGGATCAGGATTGATGCTATGGGATCAGGATTGATGCTATGGGATTAGGATTGATGCTATGGGATCAGGATCGATGCTATGGGATTAGGATTGATGCTATGGGATCAGATCGATGCCATGGGATCAGGATTGATGCTATGGGATCAGGATTAATGCTATGGGATCAGGATTGATGCTATGGGATCAGGATCGATGCCATGGGATTAGGATTGATGCTATGGGATCAGGATCGATGCTATGGGATCAGGATTGATGCTATGGGATCAGAATTTATTCTTCTTTGGGATCAGCATTGATGCTTTGGGATCAGCATTGATTCTGTGGGAACAGCATTGATTCTGTGAGATCAGTATTGATTCTGTGGGATCAGTATTGATTCTGTGGGATCAGTATTGATTCTGTGGGATCAAGATTGATGGTATGGGATCAAAATTGAGCGAGTCTATTGGATCCAGATTTAATTACTTAAACAGTATGTACCCTAAATGAATCCTATATAATTAAAAGTACGTGTTGCACCAGCATTCGAAAACTTGGGAAAACTGTTTCAGGATCTTCTAGTTTTCGAGTTTGTTGTCGTCGAAGAGGGCGGCGGATTCGTTGCCGGGGCACCGTAGCCCGCAACGCCGAGAAAGCTGCCATCGTCGGCTGCAGCAGACGATTCAGTTGCTGCTTTGGCCTGATTTTGCTGCTGCTGCTGTTTCTGTTGCTGTTGCAGCTGTTGCAGACTCTGCTGTTGCATCATCTGGCGTTGCAGATTTCGTTGCACATCGCCCAGACTGTTGGCTACAAGGCGAACAATGCCGCCTAATAGGGAGCTGACCTGCGGCTTTACAACAGCAACCTGCGCAGTGGATGGTCAATGCGTTGCAATTTTAACTACCGATATGTTTTGAAACTCATGTGATCAAGGGCGATTCCTAATGATCAATAGCGATTCCTAATGATCAAGAGCGATTCCTAATGATCAAGGGCGATTCCTAATGAGCAAGGGCGATTCCTAATGATCAAGGGCGATTCCTAATGAGCAAGGGCGATTCCTAATGATCAAGGGCGATTCCTAATGATCAATGGCGATTCCTAATGATCAAGAGCGATTCCTAATGATCAAGGGCGATTCCTAATGATCAAGGGCGATTACTAATTATTAAGGACGAGTTATAATGATCAATGGCGATTTCTAATTATTTAATGGGTGTTTGTACTTAATGATGAAACTGTCTGATATTTTTTCACCTGACGCTGCTGACCAGTCGATTGCGTAGCAGTCGTTGACGTGCGACCTCCAACTCCGTCTCCGCCGCTGCTGCTACTGGCGACCACGCGGTCGATGAAGGAACTGCTGACTGGCACAATTGGCTGGGCGATGCGCTGCTCGACGGCGCCCTGCTCATCGGCGTAGAGGAAACTCTCGGCCCGTTGCACCTGCGACACGTGGTTTTTAACTATAGCAATGTTCTTGCAGACCAACATAATCAATTCAGTATGAGAGTTCAGGCTAGAAATCTACCAGAATCTCATCTGATCTACCAGAATCTCATCTAATCTACCAGAATCTCATCTGATCTACCAGAATCTCTTCTGCTCTACCAGATTGAGACTAGAAATACACCAGAATCTCATGTAATCTACCAGAATCTCGTCTGATCGATCAGAATCTCATCTGATCTATGAGATTTCAGACTAGAAATCTACCAGAATCTCATCTGATCTATGGGATTTCAGGCTAGAAATCTACCAGAATCTCATCTGATCTATGAGATTTCAGGCTAGAAATCTACCAGAATCCCATCTGATCTACCAGAATCTCATCTAATCTACCAGAATCTCATCTGATCTACCAGAATCTCTTCTGCTCTACCAGATTGAGACTAGAAATCTACCAGAATCTCGTCAGTCGTCTGATCGACCAGAATCTCATCTGATCTATCAGAATCTCATCTGATCTACCAGAATCTCATCTAATCTACCAGAATCTCATCTGATCTACCAGAATCTCTTCTGCTCTACCAGATTGAGACTAGAAATCTACCAGAATCTCGTCAGTCGTCTGATCGACCAGAATCTCATCTGATCTATCAGAATCTCATCTAATCTACCAGAATCTCAACTAATCTATCAGAATCTCATCTAATCTACCAAAATCTTATCTGATCTACCAGAATCTCTTGCTCTACCAAATTCATACTAGAAATCTATTAGAATCTCATCTGATCTACCAGATTCAGACTAGAAATCTACCAGAACCTCATTTAATCTACCAAAATCTCATCTAATCTGCCAGAACCTCATCTAATCTACCAAAATCTCATCTAATCTGCCAGAACCTCATCTAATCTACCAAAATCTCATCTAATCTACCAGAATCTCATCTAATCTACCAAAATCTCATCTGCTCTACCAGATTTCAGACTAGAAATCTACCAAAACCTCATCTAATCTACCAGAATCTCATCTAATCTACCAGAACCTCATCTAATCTACCAAAATCGCATCTGCTCTACCAGATTTCAGACTAGAAATCTACCAAAACCTCATCTAATCTACCAGAATCTCATCTAATCTACCAGAACCTCATCTAATCTACCAAAATCGCATCTGCTCTACCAGATTTCAGACTAGAAATCTACCAGAACCTCATCTAATCTACCAGAATCTCATCTAATCTACCAGAACCTCATCTAATCTACCAAAATCTCATCTGCTCTACCAGATTTCAGACTAGAAATCTAATCCAGAAGCAGAACAGCGGTGCCTTCAGCTGTACCTTCTCTCCTTCGCGCAGCTCAAGTTGCCTTCGCAGAACTTCGCCAGTCTTCGAGTTGGACCCAGCCGAGCTCAAACGATCAGCAGCTGCGGCCGCCTCCTTGGCCGCCTGTCGCTGACGCATGCGACTCATCTGACGTTCAACGAAAGCGTCGAAAGAATGAGCAGCTCGTCGACTATCGGAGTTGCTGCCAGCGCCAGCACCGCCGACGCCGCCACTCTCTTGACGATGCCGACTGTGATGGCCGTGATGATTACCGCGACGCTCGTGTCGATGTCTGCGATGACTGCTTGACGAGTCTTTATGAGCATTCCGGTCGTGGTGACGATGGCGTTTGCGGTGCTTGTGCTCTGAGCTTTTATGCTCCTGAGCACTTCGGTGCCGTCTAACCTTGTCCTCGTGTCGACCTTTGGACTCGGATTTTCTATGCTGCTTCTGTTGCTGCTGCTGAAGAACGAACTCTCTGGCGTCCGTGGCTTCGCCTAGCTCGTCAAACTGTGGCAGACAGTCAGCAGCGGCTGTTAGAGTCCTACTCGACTGCAAAACTTCCTCGCCTGCCAAGCCTCCTCTGTCTTCATCAAAGCCGGCAGTCTCCGATTCGAGATTATTAGGCGGAGTCGAAGGCAGCAGCATAGCGCTGTCATAGTACGCGCCAGCAAAGCTATTGCGATCAGTTTCGTCTGGCCCGTAGCCAGAGTTGGTTTCTAAATCCATGGAAACATTGCCCGGGTCGTCCGCTTCCACTGCGGGATCTAAATCTGGGTCCGGATCCTCGGAAGCAGTAGTTGCAGAAGACTCCGCGGCATTATTAATCGAGTTAGAATTGTTGCTAGTCTTCTTTTGATAATATTCGCTCAATGAGACGCGCTTCTTCTGCGACTCCTTGTGCTTTAGCTGCATCATCAGGCGCTTCTTCGGCGGCATGGCGCCATCTGGCTCGGCTGGTGGCTGCGGCTGAGGCGCCGTTGTTGCCGCGTCGGAGACCAGATCCTCTTCGCCAACCATGGAGAGCCAGCGCTTCTTTGCCGCCATTGAATCAATAAATAGGGGCTTTAGTGAAACTATATTCAGATCTGATGCAACAATTAGTCAGATGACTGCTGAAATCAATAAATTTACAACCATCAACAATACTAGATGGAATCGAATAAAATGGCAAAAATAGTTGCGATTGCTTGCAACACTTTGCCTTTGCCCCAATGTCCAATGGCATTTTGTTAATCAATGACATGTACTGTGTATAGAGTACAGTGTATAGACCTCTATACATAGAACATTTGTACATGCATCAAATTTAACAATCTTGAGTTTTAAACCTGGACCTTTTTAGCTAGATGCCATTAAATTAAGTTTCACCACGAACTTCTGCGATATAAACTTGCCATAGAAAGAAGGGGCTGGAAACTTGGGTTTAGTGAGTAAGAAGAAATGTGGGGGCTGGCTGACTTCAATGTATATGTGCATTTGTTAGCTGAAAGGGCTTAGGTAGCGAGACCATCTTAGGCCATGGTGAGAAAGGGCACGGTTTTCGGATGCTCAGCACACTATGATTTCAATATCCAGAAAGCAATGCTATGCCAATTTATCACCATCCTATGGAAAAAGTGGAGTGTCGGTGCTGGTTGATTGCATTGCTCAATATCATTAATGGCAATGTCAAAATCTGGGGATCTGCATTGGCATCCGGGAGCCAAAATGGTAAAAAAGAATGGGCAAAAGTATCCAGCTGATCAACCAACCAAGTTTGCTCATTTGCCACCATCAATGTTTAGTTAAGTAAACCTCCCACTGTAGAAAAATTGAACATAGGCTTGTTTCAGCTGAATTGCACACAACTGCTGATGATAATCAAGAGCTTGAACTGTTTGGGAAGATGGATTCCATTTCTGCTGAGTTTTCAGTTTTCTGTCAAGAGGCAATTGAGAAGTTCAGTGGCAGCAAGGATTTATTCAATAAAAGAAACTAGGTCAAGTTGAGTTCAGCGTCAAGATCCACATCTGACTTTTATGTATCTGCTAGCAGGCATGGGGTCATTGTAGATGTACCACGTCCAAAGACTCTTCAGAAACAGTTGGGTTGCTTTATGACTGTTGCATCTCAGAGTGAAGCAAATCTTTGCACCACTTCCTCCCATTAGTAGGAATTGTCTTCTAGCATTTGATAAAATGCACATTAAGCCATCTATTCTTAAGTGGTATTTCCTTGTCCATTAATGCATCTAACATTAGATTTATTGATATACTTTTGGATTTTTTACTTGCTTTTAAGCTGATAAATATATGTGTTTGTCTAACCTTATCAGCCAGCCCCTATATTATTTACTCACTAAAGCCAAGTTTCCAGTCCTTCTTTCTAAGGTAAATTTATATTGTAGAAGTCCCTAGTCTCATATTTCTATTGTCATTTTATAAGTTTTAAGTACCAAAGATTTTATAAATCATTTATGGATTTGACAAAAAAGAATTATCAAGTTTTATTTTTAAAAATAATTTTTACAGTTTTAGTCTGCTTTATAAAATAGTCTTTAAAAATAAATAAGGGGCCTATATTACTAGAAAGTTAAGCTGTTCTCTCTAAACAAACATGACAAATCACATATAGACTAACAGTCTCTAAAGGCATTTGGCAAAGTTCTAAGCAAAAATATAAATTACAGATAGATACTGCTTATTGCTGCAGTTTGTAAGCCCAGTTATAAAGTTTGATAAGAAATACTCCTTTTAACTATTAATTACTAATACATATAGGCTTATAGGCCTAATAAGGTTTAAGCTTTAAATTTATGCAAAATGCAAAATAAATATATCACAATAAGGGTTTATGTCCATATGAACAATTGAGTAGAATAAATTGATCAATTAGTTTGAATGTCTAAGGATTTTACTTATCATATTTATGACAAAAAGCCATATAAACTTAATTTGCTATTGATGATTATATTTATATTTTGGAATGCAAAAGCTAAACAATAAAGGACCAATTGAACATTCCAAATTATTGACTATCTTAATTCTAAATACAAACTTAGCATTCTAGAAATGTATATTAAGGATCAAAACCTTAGCCTTTATATTTAAATACTATAAGATAGTATATCATCTTTGTAAGGCATTCTAAGGTTGACTGGGCCTATTTATTTTTTAAACATTTAAACATTTTTTCTTGCTTTCTATTTTTTATTATTTCTTGCTTATAATATTCTTTTATTATTCTTACCTTATTGATTTGATATCAGACTATACAATTATTGATAATATTTCTAGTTTTACATTCATTTGATCAATTAAACCTTGATAACAGACCTTTCCTTTTGTAGGTTAAATTGCACTAGTTTTTTGAATTCAATATAGATTTCAGCTTTATAATAAATTTTATATATGTTACATTATTATATCATTGACCTTGTTGGCTTCTTGACTAAAAAATAGGGCCTAAAATAGTAATAAAAAAATAATTTATATATCCTAAACTTAGCAAAAAAGTAGATTCAAAAAGAAAACTTTAAATGTCAAGTAAAAATAGGAAAAGCATCATATAATCATGTTAGATATAAAAGAAATGTCATATTTATTCTAAAAGATTCATTTAAGAATTGCTATAATGTTATAGCTAAAGCTTAGTTGGAATTATTATAATGTGATTGTTGGGGAGAATTACTAAAATGTCAAGGCTTAGACCTACCAGGGAAGAATTATTGAATAAAATATCAAGACTTTAGGGTTAAGGTTAAAGTTTAGATTAGGCCAGGGTTAGGGGGCCTAATTTTAAGTTTAAGGTTATATATATTAGGGTTAGGGCCTAGAATGAATTGCTAATATTTAAGACTAACAAGGTATTTGTAGATATTTCAAGGGTTATAGAGAGCATTGCTAATGCTAAGATATTAAGGCTCAAAGGAAAGATTATTAATGTTAAGCCTATGATTTCAAGGCTTAGGAAGATTGCTAATAATATATTAAGGCTTTTGGGGAGGATTGCTCAAATGTTAAAGCTCATAATAAGGGCCTAGCTGAGATTATTATAAGGTAGAATTGCTGAATTGAAATCATTACAAAGAGAAGCTAAATATAGATTATAGTTAATTTAAAAAATTATATTTTATTTAGACTACACCTATTCTTTGTTGTTGGCTCCCTTTCTACCATTTGGAACTTGAAACCTTGGAGCACTGGCTCTGTGCATGCCTAGCCCTATACAGTTTGCGCACCCACCAGTTTGGCACCCTATGCCCCCTTTCCCTGCAGTCCTTAGCTATGATCTTGCTAAAGTGATTGCCCACTAGCAGCCGACCCTTGTTTATTATGGTGTGAGAGTCTAAAAAAGAAAGAAAGAAGTAGCAATAGCCAATCAAGAGACATCACTAAGAAGCAAAAGCTGCCTACTTAAGATCAGACCCAGATTTTCAGTCTAGTCAATTCAGCTGACATTGTTGACAAGCCTAAAGCTGCCAAAAAGAAGTTGAAAGCTAGTGCAACAGCTAGTGGTGGCCAGCTCTCATTTTTTATGACGCTCTAACAAGCAAGTCTATTTGTGTCAAATGTGGTCGGCAATATATTCATGCTTAGGCATAACCTAGGGATTTGCCTAGCCATTTCTATTGGTAACACACACATGCAAATTGCTATTAGACAGAATAGTGTCACGTGACTGCTCTTAGCCAATAGCAACTTACATGTATATGTTACCAATAGAAATGGCCAAGTGATTCCCAAGGTTACGCATGTATGAATATGTTCATATTCAATTTTTTGAAAAAAACCCATGACTAGAGAGTGACTACCAATCTATTGTATTAAGCAGTTTGCAACAGATTGTGCTAATGATGCTGGGTGTCATTCAGCGGCACTACAAGATGCAATCAAAGATGCATTTGATTGTCTAAAACATACCAACTTAGAGCAGCTTCAGCAATGCATTCTATAATATTTTTTGTTAAGACTTTGCCTAATTGCAATAGAGTCATTGCAAGTTATTTTGGCTTTAATTATAATTTTTGGTTAAAAATTTTTTAGGTTATTATAATAAACTTATCTTCGATAGAAAGAAAGCTTTTCTGCTGAGCCATTTGAGTCCTTATATTGCTTCTGCAAGTGACATCATTTCAGCAGTCACTAAGTCCTAATTAAGTGGCATAAAAGTGACAAATTGAGCAAGTCTACAAAAATGACAGTTGCTAGCAACACCAAAATGATGCAGGGACTTGAGTGGCTCTGCAAAAGTGATGGTTTGCTTGTGGTAGCAAAAATGATGGCAGGGACTTAAGTGGCTTTGCAAAAATGACAGTTGCTTATGGAGCAAAAATGATGGCAGAGACTTGAGTGGCTTTGCAAAAATGATGGTTGTTTATGGTAGCAAAAATGATGGCAGGGACTTAAGTGGCTCTGCAAAAATGACAGTTGCTTGTGGTAGCAAAAATGTCGGAAGGGACTTGAATGGCTCTACAAAAATGATGGTTGCTTGTGGTAGCAAAAATGATGGAAGGGACTTGAATGGCTCTGCAAAAATGATGGTTTGCTTGTGGTAGCAAAAATGATGACAGGGACTTGAGTGGCTCTGCAAAAATGATGATTGCTTATAGTAGCAAAAATGATGGCAGAGACTTGAGTGGCTTTGCAAAAATGATGGTTGCTTATAGTAGCAAAAATGATGGAAAGGACTTGAGTGGCTCTGCAAAAATGATGATTGCTTATAGTAGCAAAAATGATGGCAAGGACTTGAGTGGCTCTGCAAAAATGATGGTTGCTTGTGGTAGCAAAATTGATGGCGTGTTTCTACGCTTGTAGAAAAAAAGCTTTCTTTTTATTGATCAATAAGATTCAGAACTACCATCTGCAAAAATGGGCTTGCAAAGAGAATGTGCAAGTAGAGTAGAGAAGATTATATTGATTGATCTGTCCCTATTAGCTTTGGCATTTTGGCAGTTTTTAGGACCATTTGCATGCTTTATAGCATTTGTTCTACCTAATTTTCAAATTATGTCATTACTTCTCATAGCTATTTTCTACCTATTTATAAAGCATGTCATTTCAACTTCATATAGCTATTTTCTACTTATCTAAAAAGTGTATCATTTAAACTTCACATAGCTATTTTTATACATTATTATATTTATACATATATATTTATACATTAAGCAATTTATGTTGTGGCCTACACCACAATGACCTTCTCCTCAACCTTTTTTTGGTGCATGCAAACCGCCCAGTCTGCCACCCTAGCCAGTTTTATCTGGTTTGAGCTGGTTCAGCCCGGTGTTAGTTTTGGGCAGCTGGCATGTGTGCGGATTGGCTGGCTGGGCCGGCAGACCCTCTCTTTTCTACCCCCCCTTGTGGAGCCTTACCCAGTGCATGTTTTGATTAGCTGGGCTAGGGTGGGGTGCTTGCAGGGTTCTGTTTTGTGTGTATTTGCGCTTAGGCTGGTTTGGCCCACTCCCCCATTTTTTCTGCATACTATTTATTAGCTGGCTTGGAGCCAGCCGGTGGCACGCGCTTGGTTTTCGGTTAGGGCTACACCAGCTACTAAGTAGTGAAACTACTGTAAAAGTACAAAAAACTGCACAAGCCCAGTGAATTCTTGAACAGTGCATCATCAGCCAATCCGTGCCACCCGCCGTCTTTGAGCTGCCAGTCCAGTTATCACGGCTAAATAAACTGCGCTATACGAGTTGGTTCAACCCCGCCCAGTGAGCTAAAATTATGTTGTTCAGGTTGCGTTTACATTTTTTTGGAGACTCTACACATGACTCCCCTCCATCTTTGATGCCTTATCGCTTCACTTACTTACCTCCTTGCTCACCTGTACTCTTCAATTGGCTCGGAGTGTCTATATGCCCCAGCTAATCTATCACATCATCTCTTGATTGGTCTAAAGTGTCTGTATGCCCCGGCCAATCCTTCACATTCACCTCACTTTTTTATTCACCTCGGTGACTCCCAGGCTAGCTCTGAGTGGCTATCTGCTCCGCTGACTGCAGTAGTACCCCGAGCCTTCCGTGACTGAGGAGTGTCTGTGCACCCCCCCGAGTTGCATCTCTCCCTCTTTCTCTCGGAGTGGCCATCTGCCTCAAAGAGCGCCAGTCATTTGCCTTCTGTCCATCCCTCTGCCGCACACCCAGGGCAGTCCCACACCGAACCCGCTACCTGGGGAAAACAAACAACTGGGCTAGACGAGATTACAGCCCGCAAGTACAACATTTATACATATTTTTATACATTTATATAGTGCATCACTTCAACTTACTATAGCTATCTTCTATCTATTTATAAAGTGCATCATTTTACCTTTATATATCTATTTCTTCTAACAATTTTTAAATATGTCAATTCAACTTTTTATGACTAGGCCCCTATCATTTTTGACTTTTAGTTCTATTTAAATATAATTTCATATCATTTGCATTTTACAATTCTGATTAATTTTTTTTAACTACTTGATTTCACTTCTATCACTTTCTAGTTGCTTGCGATAGGGCCTAGCCAAAATGATGGCAAGGGCTAAAGTGATTCTAAAAAACGATGGTTGCAGTTGGAATATATGTGACAATGGCAATTTGAATAGGTTAAAAATATAATAGTCATTTTTTATGAAATGTCATGGGTCAATTTTTTTTAATCTCATTGAAATGCATATCTGTCATATTTTGCTAAATGTGCAACATTTTTTATATCTATCAATCTATCATAAAAGCCCCAATAAGGCTATAAATTGCTACAAAAAAGTAAATGACTAATAATAATAATAAGGCAGTTGTTATTTGTCCAGTGACCGGACGAATAGCCTTTTTGCTATTTGTCCGGTTAAATTGCTAACACAAGTATCTTATTTGTTTCGTGATGAATATTCTAGATTTTTAAGACCTATTCTCATATACTGATTAATATTTTCTTGTATACTAGAGTGTTAAGCAAAGCAGTATATTATTCAATTCGGCATAATTTGGTATATAAGACACACACTAGTATAACAATATAATAATCAAGATACGAGTAAGAAGTCTTTGAATATATTTACCCTTATGGTTTTTATGAACTAGATATTTTAGCATTATCAATTTAACCGGACAAATAACAAAATGTCTATTTGTCCGGTATTAACCAGATGAATAGGAAAGCATGGTCAGGATCCAGTAACCGGACAAATAACCACATCGCTATTCGTCCGGTCACCGGACAAATAACAATCTGCCTAATAATAAAGAAAAGAATATGCTAAACATCTAGGATTTTAAGGCCTAGGCTAAGGCCGTACAATTAGGCATAGAACTACAAAATATAAACAAACATTTTTAGGCCTATTAGCTTTTTATTATTATATTATAGGCCTATACTATATATTATATTGTCTAAATTTGCAAATCTGCAACAAATTTATATGCAAACAAAACCACTTGGCCTAGGCCTAGGCATTTATATGCTAATAACATATTAACAATGTAAGTGCCATAAATCAATTTTTTATACCCACCAACTAGGCCCACAGGGGGATGCAGCCCCATATCCCTCCTTGTCTATGCCACTAGGCCTAGTTATTAAAGTGTATAGCATTGAGTTGGCCTATTTTAGGTTGCAAAGACTTGAACACAAGAAGAAATTACCAATATCATATTAACATGATGAATTCTGGTCTGATTCTGAATGACAATAGGCCTTATACATATGTATATAAAGTTATCTAAGGCAATCATTTAAAGTTCTGAGACCAAACCCATTTACTATCTGTAGGCCTAGCTGTTTTATTAATTAACTTACTTTAACTCTACTGAATGAAAACAAATATGATACTACAAGGGAGGTCGAACATTACATTTAATTTTAAGGTGTGAAGGTGTAAACAATAAAAAGAAAAAAGGCTCAAAAATAAATGTACAGCACCACAATCTTTACATTTTAAGTTATTATAGCTACAGCTAAAAATGGGCCTTTTCAATATTGCTTGTTCTGGTTCCATAACCAGAACCAATTTGTAAAGTATAACTTTTTGTCTCCATAACTAGAGGGAGATACGTGCTATAAAATTTTTATTATTGAATGACAATCGCCAAGAAAAAGTGAAAAATTGTGCTAAGTGAAGTTGTTAAGGCAGTCAAACATTCAACAGAATTAAATAGTTATACTGCTGTTTTTCTTGGAAGATCCGAACGCAAAAGGATTAGGTAAGTCGCAAAAGGGTTAGGTAAGTCGCAAAAAGGATCAGGTAAGTCGCAAAAAGGAAATTAGGTAAGTCGCAAAAGGGTTAGGTAAGTCGCAAAAGGATCAGCTAAGTCGCAAAAAGATTAGGTAAGTCGCAAAAGGGTTAGGTAAGTCGCAAAAGGATTAGGTAAGTCGCAAAAGGGTTAGGTAAGTCGCAAAAAGGATTAGGTAAGTCGCAAAAGGATTAGGTAAGTCGCAAAAGGGTTAGGTAAGTCGCAAAAGGATTAGGTAAGTCGCAAAAAGGATTAAGTAGGTCGCAAAAAGGATTAAGTAAGTCGCAAAAAGGATTAGGTAAGTCGCAAAAGGATTAGGTAAGTCGCAAAAGGATTAGGTAAGTCGCAAAAAGGATTAAGTAGGTCGCAAAAAGGATTAAGTAAGTTGCAAAAAGGATTAGGTAAGTCGCAAAAAGGATTAAGTAAGTCGCAAAAGGGTTAGGTAAGTCGCAAAAAGGATTAGGTAAGTTGCAAAAAGGATTAAGTAAGTCGCAAAAAGGATTAGGTAAGTCGCAAAAAGAAGCAACTAAGTCGCAATAAGAGGGAAGTAAGTCACAATCAGAGGCAATCAGGGGGTAGTAGGTGCAAGTGTGGCAGGAGAGCAAAAACAGAATAGAAGCCTTCAACCACAGACAAAATCTTTGAAATCAGAAGCCCGCGTCAACAGTTTCCCATTGATTTCTTAAACTCTGGAGCAGGGGTTGGCAAACTCCGGCTCGCGAAGCCCCTCTATCTGGCCCTCGCCCCTCGGGTTCTTTGAAACTTCCTAACCAGCAAGGTTGGTGTCTCTTCAACTCTCATCTCTCTCTTCTTCTCTACCTTGCCTCCCCTCTTCTCTCTCTCCCCCTTTTCCCTCTTCTCTCTCCTCTCATTTTTACTCTCCTCTCTTCTCCCCCTTTCTCTCTACCCTTTCTCCTCAATGCCCTCTTCTCTTCTCTTATCTTCAGCAAAAATATGTGCATATTTTCTTACTTCAAAGTAGAGGGAATAGAAGATTAGAGATAAGCAAACAGAGGGGAGGCGAGCGATGCGATGGGAGAAAAGATAGAAGAGGAGAGAAAAGCTGAGGGAGGAAAAAGAGATGAGAGAGAAGAGGAGATTAGAGGAAAGAGGAAAGAAAAGATGATGGATGAGATCAGAAGAGAGGAAAGAGGAGAGAGTAGATGAGAGAAGAGAGGATAAAGAGGAGATGAGAGGAGAGTGAAGAGAGGAGAGATGAGAGAGTAGAAAAGTGAGATAAGATGAGAGAGTAGAGTGGAGAGAGACGAGAGGGAAGATAAGATGAGAGAGTAGAGTGGAATGGAGAGACGAGAGGAGAGATAAGAATGTAGAGAGGAGACAGAAGAGATAGGAGAGGAGAGGAAAGAGAGGAGAGGAAAGAGAGAAGGGATAAGGGATGAGAGAGAAAAGGAAGAGGATGAGAAGATTGAGGAATGGAGAGAATTTGCAAAGGCCTCAAAACTTAGTTTAACATGCATTACTCCCATCTTTGCCTTTTTCCTAACTGTTAACAAGTTTTTGTTTGAGCATGACTTCAAATTTAGAATCTATGCAAAAATAGTTCCGGGAATTAGAATTCAGTGGTTTAAAAATCTGTGGGTTTTCAAAGCTTGTATCTCTACTGGATTCGTATTCTGCATCTGATGAGCCATCTGAATCAGGGCTCTCATCTTCCATGCCAAATCGTCTAGCAAATCGTTCTTGAGCTATAGGTCACACTGTATTCACTTCACTTACTTCTGGACATTCATGAATCATGACTTTTGTAGTATACTCACTACACTGTACTGACAATTTACTAAATGCTTCATGCCGCCACTAGATGACACTGATTAGCTGTTATAAAAACGCGGAATCTGCACGCAGCACTAATTTGCTGGCGAGGCATTTAGCTTTAAAAATATGGTCATAGTTACTCCTGCCGTTTACCTAAAGTTTTTGCTTGGCTCTTTCATAGGTAAGTCGCATTTTTTTATCGAAAACTAAGTCGCACGGCCAGCATAATTTCAGAAGTTGCGCATGTATAATAGTATAATAATTGAATTAATTGAATAATTGTGCTATTTTTAGGAATTTTGCATTTACTGCAATGCAAATATGCTATAGTCACTAGTTATAGACCCAAAAAGATATAGCTTAGACAGTAGCACAATTAGGGCAATCTTTCCCTTTGGGTAAAAACAAAAAATCAAAGGGAAAACCAAGTCTTTTCTGCCAAAATATAGAGCTACCCTTTCTACCTTTCTCTTAGGTTCTTATCTTTTAGAATCTATTCCCCCCTTAGCAAATTTATAGTTAGGCCTACACTACTAAGTCTGAGTTTACTTAGGTGGTAACATTAAATATAGGCTCTAATTTATTTTTTATCATTGCCCAATATCAATGGCATATTGATGCAGTTTTGAAGCTTTTTGCTAGAATTTGTTATTAAAGGTGGCTCTCAAAGCATTGATTTCATGCTTTTTTATATAAGCCAATTGTTGAAATGCTAACTTTGAAAATATTATTATCATTATCAAGAGTAAAGACCTAGACCTAGCAAACATTATTTAAAGTTAGACAAAACTTATATAATTTATTGTAACAATTGTGGCTAGCTTTAAAAACTAAATATTCTAAATACTAAAACCTTTTGAGTTAAGTTTAAGTTGACTATACAATATGAAATTGTATTAGTACAAAGCATTTAAGCATCTGTTGTACAGCTTTGGTTGTTGCTAAGATTTAGCCTTAAGGTTGCCTTTAAGTTTAGAAATGTTTGTTTTTATTAGAATAAAGCTTATTGCTATATTGAATAATTTAGATATCAAATTCAATTAAGATAGTTATCAAATATGCATGTAGTAATAGATAATATTAGATAGGCCTAGCTAATGGCTAAATAGCTAATAGTGATCAAATTTAAATACATTGCCAACTTGGCTATCTTTTTATCAATATAATTGTTATGAGCAATTTAGCATTTCCTTTGTCCTTAGGATAACTATTTATTTAATGTTAGTCATTGCTATAAAGTTTTATTTATATAGTTTGCCATGTTCAATTTGGGAATGATATGGTAAAATGAACAACAAAGCAGTGCCTTGCAACTAATTATATTTTATAGTTGACTAAATGGAGCATAAGTAGGACTTGTTATATAATAATATAGTTATTATATAGTTTAATGCCTTAGTTTAATGCCTTTGTGATACTTATTATTAGTCATTTGTATAGTTGGCAATTGCAATCCAGTTTCCTTTTGGATACCAAAGGTAAATGCTGGTATTTATTTTCTTATAATCTAATTATAGTGGCAATGCAAAATTTGTCCATTTTCATGATATTAAAATGCATTCATAGTTCTTGCAAACTCTTATTAAATAATAAAGGCCATATTGTCCTATAGATAGTCCTAGATCAAGTCTAGTATAGATTTAAAATTAGAACAAGAAAAATAGAAGCTCATCCTACATAAAATAAGTAGGACTTATTATAAACTTTGTCTATTATTATCATATATGTGCAACACCAGGCCAATATAGCCAATCTGGCTAGCTGGCAAAGGGCCTAGCCAAGTCAATAAGATGGTAGTATGAGAGGACCTACCCAAAATATAGATGTACAAGGGTTGTTCAGAAAGTCTGCAATCAAATGTATCTAATAGATTAATGGATTGAACAAATGTAATGCTACTCTTCTTGCTTTTCAACATAGGTACCCTTGAGACTTACGCACTTGTGCCACCTCTTGAGCAACTTATTGATGCCAGTAGCAAGAAATTGGCAGGTGACCCCCTGACCCACTGGCTGATAGCCAATGCCAAGGTCTATAGAGAGCTATACTAGCAACCTTGGATGTGTTTTTACGTCTCCCTGAACAGCCAGAAGTTATTAGGTACAAGGTCCAGCGAGTAAAGTGGGTGTGGCTATGGCAGCACTTTAAAGCCTAGGTCCAAAATGGCAGCCATTGTTGCTTAGCTAGTGTGTAGCCTAGCATTGTCATACTGAAGCAGGATGCCATGGCTCAGCTTGCTATGTTGCTGGGCTTTGATAGCTTCACGCAACTGCAGGACTTAAATATAGACTCATTATTGATTGTGGCACCACAGCAAAGCCATTTGATAAGCAAAATACTCTCCTTGTCCCAGAAGATAGTGGCCATTTTCTTGCCAGCTAAAGGTGCAATCTGGGCCTTGATGTTTTTTTAAAAGGTGTGGGCTCATGGCTGGCCTACACACTGCTCTGCATCTTAGACTCTGGCTCACTATAATGGAACCAGGATTCATCCCCAGCCCAGTCACAATCTAGTCCAAAAAGTTGGGATCATTGCAATATGACTGGAGGAGCTGCTGACACACCTAGACCCACTCTTGCTGTTGTTGGTTAGTCAGAAGTTTTGGGACCCAACAAGCAACAATATTTGACACACCAAGCTCAACTGTCAGGAGTGAGTAAATGGCTATTGATAAGATGCCAGTAATAGTTGACAACTCTTGCACTATGGCTTGGTAGTCAACATCTAGAGCACAATGCACAAGCTCAATGTTTGACATAGCAGGCTGGCTGCTCCATGGAAGGTCATCGTCTATCTCATAGCCATCTTCAAAGCACTAGACCCACTTGTTAACCATGGTTTTTGATGGTGCACATTCACTATACATTGCTTGCACCTCACAAAGAATTCCTACTTGTTGTTTCCCTTGCTTCCACAAAAACCAAATGATGCCCCACTTTGGTTCTTTGTCATTTAGCATAGTGAAAAAAGTAGTATGAGGCTAAAAACTTCACAAGAAAGAAATGCCTGGCTTAAACAAGACCATTCTTCCTTTAAAACATTTAGGATATGATATTTGTCTATGGTATAAAGTTTTAAGACAGTAGTGACTCAAAGAAGATATGCATGTTTGATTGCAGACTTTTCAAACAACCCTCATAGTACTAATTTGATAATGAGGCATTTTGCCTTAATATGATAGTCAGTTACTCTTGCTATTTACCCAAAACTGGCCTTAAGGTTTCTTTCACAGGTAAGTCACATTTTTAGTCAAAAAGTAAGTTGAATGACCAGTGTAAATCAGGGGCCATTGTGCATATATGATCATCATTATAAGTATTTTGTTATTGCTATTGTAGACAAGCAATGCAAATATTTCATTGAGTTCAGACACCTACAAAGGGGTGTCTGGAAAATAGTGTTACTTTTACTTGTAGCAGACATTTGGTAAGTTGCATTGACACAAGTTTGGTGTCGTTTGAAAGTGGCAAGTTTCTTCTTTAAAATGACTTAACCTGCAGTAGATTTGGATTGATATTTTAAGAGATATGTGCACTTAAGTAGTGGGAGATGGTCATAGACTTACAGAATCTAGACACAAGCCTTCTGTACAGACAATCCAGCTTCATGTCCTCAGTGAGCCATCAAGAAACCTAACGGGCACTCAGCTTGACATGAATCATCTTCTGCAGACACTTGTAAACTGTGGACTTCAAGCAATCTAGTCTATTGGCTATTTCGCAGATGCTTTGATAGCAGTCTTCACCAATCAAGTCGAGAATGGATCCAAGACTGGCATGGATCTCCGGTGTCCTGACCTTCAGTCTGTTCAGTTCCAGTTAATGTCAGTTCTTCCACCACCATTGCCATTGAGCAGAATGCTAATTTTAGCAGATACGCTCGTATTTGAGCTTCTGTAAGTCTATGACCGATCTCCCTCTACTTAAGTGCACATATCTCTTAAAATATAAATCCAAATTGATCACAGCTTAAGTCATTTTAAAGAAGAAACTTGCCACTTTCAAACAACACCAAACTTGTGTCAATGCAACTTACCAAATGTCTGCTACAAGTAAAAGTAACACTATTTTCCGGATACCCCTCATATTTTAGATTAGATAAAACTATGCCTAGATTATACCTTCTTAAGTATCTTAAATATGCAAGCATACTAGTAGCAATATATGATAACCAATGAAATAGTTAGTGGACCTAGTTGCAATATTGCAATTAGCAATTACTAATACAATACTACTATGTTATTATCATTGGTAAATTTCACTTATAGCTATAGTTCAAGGGCATAGGCTATCTGAAATGTAGCATTTTATTGCTCAAGCCAATATAGACAATAATTACTCCTAAAGACCTAAGAGCAAGCGATTTTTGTTATTGATTGTAATAGGCCTACTTAGAAAGATCCATTTTTTATAGATAAGGCCTAGTAGTGCAAAAAGCCTTGTGTATAATATACACAAGGCTATGGCATATCATAAAATTCATATTAAATGACACAATGATACAAATTTGCTAATTCTTTAGACAATATAAAAATAGAGCATCAAAATATATAACAAGAAAACCTTGTATTTTTTCTTGAATTCAATTGTTATGCAATATATTTGTTTTTGGTCATGATACATGGTAAGTAATGATTGCCAATTACAAAGCAACATTTCTGTATGACTTTTTTATTTGTTTAAAAAAACTGGCACATATGTCCAATGGATAATAAAAGAAATTGATGGAAAAGACTGTTGCCAATGACATTAGTATTAATATTTACTTCATTTAAAATAAAATAATAACTGTAAGGATGAAAACGTTGAAAACTAAATAATACTAGAATTGATTGTGCCTTTTTAGCACAATGCCAACAAAGCCAATTATATTTTCAACTTCAGAATGTCATAACAAGACTAGGACACAAATAATAAACATCCATAATTATTTTTTCTAGCCTCTAGATGGAATTTAGTATATTTAGAAGATTGTGAAATTACAACTGTGTTTCAGACAGAAGTAAAAACCCACACTTGTCAAATGCAGCTTGGCAATTTGACTTTTCAGGAGTGCCTGCTTTTGCAGTCTTGTCGACTGCATTCCAAAAGGCTGCCATTGTCACGTCTACCTGTGATTTATGGCCATCGTCTAGCAAGCACTGATAGTGGAAGCAGTGGCGGCAATGCTGCCCCAAATAGATTGAATAATGCCTCAGCTAAGTCTTTATTCTTGTGTGGTCAGGAGTTCGAATCTGATGACTATACAAATCTAACTGATCGAATTATTGAACAGGTTAACTGTGGACTGCACAGGCAACGGGGCCATCCGCTGTGGCTGCTGACTAACAGAATTGTGGGCCACTTCAATGCCAACTATACTAGGTTTGTCCTTGGCAGATAATATATTAATTTATGGTCGCCAAAACTCCATTCAAGATATCAATCCCATGTCACCACAATAGTACACTGAAGTTGTTAATCCCCTGTCACAACAAAAGTACACTCAAGCTATCAACCCCCTGTAACCAGAAAAGTACACTCAAGTTAATAATCCCCTGTCATCACAAAAGTACACGCAAGCTATAAATCCCGTCACCACAAAAGTATATTCAATGTATAAATCCCGTCACCACAAAAGTACACTCAATGTATAAATCCCATCACCACAAAAGTATATTCAATGTATATATCCCGTCACCACAAAAGTACATTCAATGTATAAATTCTGTCACCACAAAAGTACACTCAATGTATAAATTCTGTCCCGCAAAAGTACACTCAATGCATAAATCCCGTCTGAACCACAAAAGTACTGAACTTATAAATCCCCAGGCGCCACAAAAGTACACTCAAGTTATAAATCCTGTCACCAAAAAAGTACACGCAAGTTATAAATCCCGTCACCACAAAAGTACACTTGAGTTAATAATCATCTGTCATCACAAAAGTACACTCAATTCATTAATCCCGTCACCACAAATGTACACTCAATTTATCATTGCCTGTCACTCACTGTCAGTATAAAAGTACTGGTACACTCGAGATATATATCCCCTGTCACTACAAAAGTACACTCACGATATCAGCCATCTAATTGTGTGTACATACACAATTCTTAGTACCCTACATATCCCGAATGTACGCGGAAATACCAGAACCAATGCAGCTTAAAACTAAAGTACAACTTTTTTATAACCATCTAAAAATTGGTAACCCTAAACCCTCCAATCGAATCCGCAGGTCCCGCTCCCGACCGCTATTCACAGTGGTGGACAATCTGTCGCCAATAGTGACTCCCGAGCAGAACTTTGACAGCCTGCTAATCCCGGCCGACCATCCCAGCCGGCGGCCGTCGGACGTGTACTATCTGAACCGGGGCCGCCTGCTACGCGGCCATACCAGCGCCCACCAATGCGACCTGCTCCGTCAGGGCCTCGACGCTTTCCTAGTCGTTGGCGACGTATATCGTCGCGACGAAATCGATCGCAGTCATTTCCCGGTGTTCCATCAGGTGGAGGGAGTTCGAATCTATTCGCAGGAGCAGCTGTTTGCCGGGGCAAAGGATTCGGCTGACAGTTTGAGAATGTTCGATCGGAGCAGAAATCGGACAGACGAGCAACAGGTGTGTCTTCACTGTCGTTCATTTGATACAGAAGTATCTTAGATTAAGTGCTCTTAAAATCAGAATGTTGTATAGATCTGAAAAAGTTTCGTCTGAGTAACAATCTTCCTGAAAACCAGATACTCCGTCTTTTCTAGAAACCAGATACAAGTCTCCTAGAAGTAGAAACCAGGTATTCCCAGTATTTTGTAGAAATCAAGTATACCTATCCTTTTCTAAGAAACCATGTATACACAGTCTTTCCTAGAAACTTAAACCATGTATACCAAGTCTTTCCTAGAAACCAAGTACCCAGTCTTTTCTAGAAACCAAGTATACCCGTTCTTTCCTAGAAACCAAGTATACCCCGTCTTTCCTAGAAACCAAATATACCCAGTCTTTCCTAGAAACGAAGTATACCCAGTCTTTCCTAGAAACCAAATATACCCAGTCTTTCCTAGAAACCAAGTATACCCGTTCTTTCCTAGAAACCAAGTATACTCAGTCCTTGCTAGAACTCAAGTATACCCGTTCTTTCTTGGAAACCAAGTATACCCAGTCTTTCCTAGAAACCAAGTATACCCGTTCTTTCCAAGAAACCAAGTATACTCAGTCCTTGCTAGAACTCAAGTATACCCTTTCTTTCTTCGAAACCAAGTATACCCAGTCTTTCCTAGAAACCAAGTATACCCGTTCTTTCCTAGAAACCAAGTATACTCAGTCCTTGCTAGAACTCAAGTATACCCGTTCTTTCTTAGAAACCAAGTATACCCAGTCTTTCCTAGAAACCAAGTATACCCAGTCTTTCCTAGAAACCAAGTATATCCAGTCTTTTTTAGAAACCAAATATACCCAGTCTTTCCTAGAAACCAAGTGTACCTAGTCTTTCCTAGAAACAAACTTTCGAATTCACACCAAACCAACTCGCACCGCTCGCAGGCTGGCCACAGCGTGGAGACCAGCAAGCTGCTTGAGCACGAGCTCAAATCGTGCCTAGAAGGCCTGGCCCGCAGGCTGTTTGGCTCCTCTATCGCGTACCGCTGGGTACCGGCGTATTTTCCTTTCACTCATCCGTCCTGGGAATTGGAGGTCCGGCACAGCCAATCAGACGGCGGGGAAGCCGATTGGATGGAGATGCTGGGCTGCGGCATCGTCGAGCAGCGTCTGCTAGACGGCTGCGGCTTGCCCAATAGGACTGGCTGGGCCTTCGGTCTCGGCCTGGAGCGCTGGGCTATGCAGCTGTTCAGCGTGCCAGATATTCGCCTGTTCTGGTCCAAGGATCCGGCATTTCTGGCCCAGTTCGCCCAGCCCTGCCAGCCGGGCGCTGACCTGTGGCAGCCGGTCCAGTACAAGCCTATCAGCGTCTATCCGCCCTGTCCAATGGATTTAAGCTTCTGGTTACCAGCGGCAGATGCCAGTTTCCATAGCAACGATTTCTACGATTTAGTCAGATCGATTGCCGGCGACCTGGTGGAGCAGGTGTCGCTAATTGATGAATTCCGGCATCCGAAGGACGGCCGAATGAGCCTGTGCTATCGGATTGTTTACAGATCGCACGAGCGGACCCTGACTAGCGAGGAGGCTCGAACAGTTCACGACCAGATTGCCAAGTCTGCTGTGACTCGTTTGGCCGTGCAAATTCGGTGATAGCTCTCGGAGTGAAAGCTGTTTAGGGTCCTGGTTTTATAGTCTTTATTTAGCTCTCCCAATCCTTCATCTTCCAGTCTCCCAATCCTTCATCTCCCAGTCTCCCAATCCTTCATCTCCCAGTCTCCCAATCCTTCATCTCCCAGTCCCCCAATCCTTCATCTCCCAGTCTCTCAACCCTTCATCTTTCAGTCTCCCAATCCTTCATCTCCCAGTCTCCCAATCCTTCATCTTCCAGTCTCCCAATCCCTCATCTCCCAGTCTCCCAATCCTTCATCCCCCAGTCTCCCAATCCTTTATCTCCCAGTCTCCCAACCCTTAGTCTCCCGGATCTCCCAGTTTTCCAATTCCAGTTTTTCATCGTAATAAGTCCTATAAAATTAATTGCTAGATAATAATACTCATTTAGTCTGGATTTCGCAATTCATAACATATTTTAGGCCAATTTCAACTGTTAGCTTGTGTCAGTTTTCTAGCATCAGATTTTTGTCACGGCGATTTCAATTAAAATTGTACTAACTGCTACTCTGTACTTTATACGAGTATTTAATAAAGGATATCAAATTCGTTCGTAAAAAAGTTTTTCTACGTTTTATCATTTTCTGTTAAATTGCTTAGCTCGCTACTATGAGTACAATGAAGGAAGAGGGTTTGTTTCTATTTAATTGCATTCTTGGCGTTTCTTCTCGACGGCATTCCATATGACCTGCCTATAATAGAACTGTCCATCGGTTTTAAATCGGCTACAGCTACTGGACCCTGCTTAGGAAACTGCCCCTGCGGCTACTGAGCCCTGCTTAGGAAACTGCCCCTGCAGCTACTGAGCCCTGCTTAGGAAACTGCCCCTGCAGCTACTGAGCCCTGCTTAGGAAACTGCCCCTGCAGCTACTGAGCCCTGCTTAGGAAACTGCCCCTGCAGCTACTGAGTCCTGCTTAGGAAACTGCCCCTGCAGCTACTGAGCCCTGCTTAGGAAACTGCCACACAGCTACTGAGTCCTTTATAAACCACTTCTTTGCCTTTGTGCCTGAAGCACAGGTACAAGTATCCTATAGCTCTGTAAAATCGTAGTAGCTCATTGTACACTAAGTTGGTATATTTTCGCAACAAGCTATACTGTCACACTTTCACAAATATGCATATGTATCATTTTCAATCGTTAATGCGTTCCATACAAGCCCATATAATTTATTACCGTCAGCAATGGCTCAGTCTCACATAGCAGAGTTTTCATGCTGTAGCAACATCAGGAAACTAGCTAGCTAGCTACTCATTGCTCCCTCGGGTTTTAGTAACAATTTTGTCGATAAGCGAGCGTGAGAACTAATAGCGAGAAAGCAGATAGCAGATAGAGAGAGGAACATGAGTAGAGAGTAGAGACGAAACTTTTTGTCTGCCTTATGCTCAGATCGACAAGACGTTTTGCCTCGCCGAGCGCATATCCGTTCTGGCGGAAGCAAACTGGTTTTTTAGAGTAACATCAGCAGAGGCAGCGGTGTAAAGCAACGGCACAGGGGTTAGCCCTTTCTTATCTTGTTTGCCTGTTGCAAAACGAATAGCTTATATTGCTGCTACTAGAAGGAAGCAAATCCCTCAGGCATATTCTAGCATATAGAAAATCAATGCCCCTAGGTAGGGAAGCGCATTATACCTGTTTTTATAACGAAGCTAATCAAGTGTACCCCGACGCGAAGAATCCTAAATTAGACGAAAGATCCTCAGCCCTCTAAGTCTGCGCTCTTTTTGAGTAGCATTAGCTAGCATTTTCTCTGCTGATTTTTCTACACCTTAATTTCTGCTTCAGCGCTTTTTGAGCTGCTTTTCCCAGTGCCTACCTGTTCTTAGTCGCCTCTGTCAAATTATAATCCCTTTCTTCTTTAAAGAATACTGTCATTGCAGGCTGTGTTAGTCTTTTCCTATGCTATTCTCTCCCCCCCATGTCTCACAAAGCGCGGAGCCACGGACATCTGGAATAGGGAATCTGGAAAGAGATTTAGAAATCGTTAAAGGGTACAAGTAGAGCAGCTCAGCGTTAGAATCGCTGAATTGCTGAAAATGTGTGCACCACATTTATTTTGGGGCTTGTGCGATTCTCGCTTATATGGGCCTAGAGATGGGAGTACGACGTTTGCTTTCGAGAAGTTTGCTTGCAGGAATTTTGCTTGCCGAACTTTGCTTGCCGAGCTTTGCTTGCGGAATTTTGCTAGCCGAACTTTGCTTGCCGAACTTTGCTTGCGGAATTTTGCCTGCCAAACTTTGCTTGCCGAACTTTGCTTGCCGAAGTTTGCTTGCAGGAAATTTGCTTGCAGGAATTTTGCTTGCCGAAGTTTGCTTGCAGGAACTTTGCTTGCCGAACTTTGCTTGCGGAATTTTGATGTCTGCTTCCTAGAAATTCGCAATCACAATTGCAAGGTTTTAACTTGCCGAATTAGAATATTTTCTTGTCTGCTTGCTTGTTTTGATTGCTTGTGAAGTTGGTCCGTCAATTATTACTTACTACAGATGCTTTGCAAGTGGATTCTTATCAGCGTCGACGTAAACTGACTTGACACTGAGCTTTCAAACTAGGCTTATAGAGTTTCATTCTAAGAATTTAGGGGTCGCAATATAAAGCTGTCGCAGCGTAAGTTCAATCGTACGTCGGAACTTTTACACTACGGAGATGGGAGCTAAGAACGATCTTATCTTACGATGTTCTGCATTAGGGCTTTTCAAATCCGCCATATCCTCATACAAAATCATAACACTATAGGCGACTTCCACGAATCTTAGAATACAAAAATTAGAAATACAAGAGCTCAATAATAGGTTCTTTAAGGTTCCGCAAGAAAACTGTGGCTGGCAAATCTCGGCAAGCAAAGTTCCTGCAAGCAAACTTCGGCAAGCTTATGTGCAGCAAGCAAATTTCCTGCAAGCAAAATTCGGCAAGCAAAGCTCGGCAAGCAGACTTCGGCAAGCAAACTTCTCGCGAGCAAATTTCATAGACCCCCCAGAGAGTGTACATGCTTGATGATGATTAGAAAGTCAGGATCGGTGTACACCCTGTGTGAGCGTACATGCCTGCAGTACAGTATTCGCGCGCATTTCCATGCCCACTTCTTGACTTACTTAAATGAGCTTCCCCTATTATTCTTTTAGTTTATTTATTCAAATTAAGTTTGTTAGTTTATTATGCTTCGTAAATTGGAACAAGTTAATAACAGTTAGGCTTCCATTCCAGAATTTGCGCTAGTGTAGAAGTCCTTGACTCGGCCATTTTTTGTAGCGTCCCACAGCTACAGCTAGTTATTAATCGGATTGGATGCTGCAGCTAGCGGAGAGTATGGGCGGACATGGGCGGCTGGGTGTTTTTTGCTTATTTCCTAACCTCTAGTCTATCCTCTCTGCCCCTCTCGATTCAACTGAATATTAACTAACCTCGCTTTTAGCGCTCTGCTAAACCCCGTGACAGTTTCGCATTGCCTGATATTCCTTAATTCCTACAGGTGTCGCTTCGTTTTTTTTAGCATCTTCTGTAGCAATTCTACTAGAGGCTATGCCTGATCCCGCAGTTAGAGCAGCTAATAGAGTAAGATTAATTTTTGCATGACTTCATGTTACATCTCAGCGTCGCTTTTATGTTATAGTTATATATATATTTATTGCATTTGCGTTTCTATTCCAGGCGCAATACAACAGTCAAGCTTCTCTAGAATCAGCAGCGGCAGTAACGACAGATAGAGAAGTTTCCGAATATTTAGTTTCAACACTAACGCCCCCAGTGGCTGGTAATGCAAGCACAGTAGTATCTACTGCAGCCGCTCCTACCGCAGAGTTCTTACCAGGTCTAACCATTCTGCTTGGCATTGCCGTCATAGTATTGTCACTAATCCTATTAGTAATCTGCTGTCGCCACTATTGTCCTTGTTGTCGTTGGTATCGACGAGATCATCGATTTAACTATAATAATAATAACAATATTGAACAGTTTTACGATCACAGCGATGCCTCGGTTGGTGGTGCGTTTCTACATGACGCCTTAGTTGGCAAGAAGCATGTGCCGGTGATCTTTGCCGAAGAGCTGGAAGCTGCCGCCGAAGTTGAAGCGATGTCATTGGGCACGTCCCGTCCGATGGTGCTACCTGTGGAAAGGCCGCCTGTTGAAATGCCGGCCATTTTCGATGACGAAGAAGAGAATGGCGAACACATGGACGCAGACGAAGCCGTTCGCATGGTGGGTGGAGTTGGCAGCTTTGAGCGCCTTCGCTATGGTAACAAGCCACCGCCGCCTCCGCCTTGACGAGACCAGCTGGCTGACCAGCCTTCAAGCTGACTTGGATTAGATTTCTGACTTGGGATCAATGCAACTCGGCCTGAAATAATAATCAGAAATATTTTTTTTCTAAGAAACACTGTCGACGATTGGGAATTATTTTAACAAGAACAACAGCTGCCATCGTCTTAAACAATTTCGGAGAATCCTCCTTACGTATTTGTAAAAAGTTGCGTTTAAAAACAGCGTTGAAAAAAATCTTCCTAAGCGATATGAAAGAATAACCTTTACTGTAAAGTCACATAATCTTAATATCCTTTAAAAGTCTTGAACGAGTCTCACTTCGTTCTCTCGAGTCTTAAACAAATGGCCTTGATGGGTCCTTACTAATCGCCGATAAACTGTCCTAAAGAATCTCCCTTTAGTAGGATAGGGAGAATAGGCTTGAACAGACTTGGACTATCTTCTTAAAACAGTCGTAAAGCATTGCCCTTGAACTGTGTTGAAAAATTACCGTGAAACAGACTTGAAGAATCGCCCTTAAAACAGTCCTGAAGGATTGCCCTTGAATTGTCTTGAAAGATTACCGTGAAAGGCTTGAAGAATCGCCCTTAAAACAGTCCTGAAGGATTGCCCTTGAATTGTCTTGAAAGATTACCGTGAAAGGCTTGAAGAATCGCCCTTAAAACAGTCCTGAAGGATTGCCCTTGAATTGTCTTGAAAGATTACCGTGAAAGAGACTTGAAGAATCGCCCTTAAAACAGTCCTGAAGGATTGCCCTTGAATTGTCTTGAAAGATTACCGTGAAAGGCTTGAAGAATCGCCCTTAAACAGTCTAACTTGGATTGTGTTGAAAACATACCAAGAAACAGTCCTAAAGAGTCGCTGGGCAAAAGTATTTCCTCATTACCGCTAAAGTATTCCGCACAGACCAGTTGCACGCGTTCGTACATTCAATATTTTTCTTTCTGCGAAGAATTGGTTTTTTGTATCGAAACATTTTTTGCTCAATTTGACTCTAAGTGGAACGGATATTGCTTTAAAAAAATGCACATTTTTAGTAGCGCCCTAACTACGAGTGTACTCGCGTTTTCGTTTTAGATCTTTTGCACCAATGCAGCTTTGGTTTCAGCATGTATAAGAGCGTACCATAATCTAGTAGTCATACCAATTTTGCACTGCCTGTACATGTAATATCCGTGTATTTAAAACTCGGCATCATGCATCTAGTCATGCATCTAACTAGACAACTCAATACGGAACAGCAGAACAGAACAAAGAGCCATCGTACTGATTAATCAGTTCCTAAAAGTTACCAAAACTCCAAGAAGATGAAGCAGCGCGTGTACGTATTTGTTCATCGTGCAGTTTCTTGTGACGTCTGACGCCTTTTTGGTGAACGATCTCGGCGTCCAGTTGTCTCGTATCGTCTTCTGATTGAGTAGAGAGTTCGGATCTTTACATTCAGCCACGGATCGCAATTGCCAATGTTGCTTCTCCACGTTCCATACTCTCTGATTACTCCTAAATTGACTGGAACGACAGCTTTGGCCATAGAACACCCCTATAGCTATGTGAATTCATGTAGACGTTTTTTTCCTTTACGACTCTAATTGACTGCTCACAGGACCAAATTAAGTGGGAAATGCTATGTCTATGGTAAATAATGTAAGTAAATACTACACTTAGCCATAGACAATGAAGCCAGTCAAACTGATACATACAATCTATCGGACAGCTCGCTATTCAAAGCTGCACTCTCCCACAGACTGACAGCAAAGCCAGTTGTTTCAGGCTCTGCTCTCTAGTTAAATGGCAAGCAAGTTAAGAATTTCTAAGTTCTGCTTACATAACTTTCTACATTTGGTTCTGATTGTAATCATTTAGCAACTAACAAAAGCAGTTGTTATTAAAGAAATGAGAGATTATTTATAGCACAGGTGAATTCCCACTAAATTGTTTTAAAGACAGGGACAGACACATTGAAAGCAATTCTTAATTCCAGCAACAAAGGACATGTCAACACTTGAGCTCATAAAGTGAAGCCTGGGTAACCTATGTATAAAGATGGTGCATTATTTTGCTCACAGTATCACTAAGAAGCTGGGTTTGGCAGATAAGCGAAGAAAATTGGAATTTGGATGAGGGAGAACAAGCAAAGGGATAATCGGGGACTCCTTTTTATGTGCTTAAGTTGAAATTATAGTCCATAATCACAATCCCCAATCCCAAGATTGTGATATTGTGATTGAAAATACTCTATTATTACTACTTATTTGCTAGTTGGCTGTGAACATGTTTTTTCTATTTAAAATGATTGTATTGCTATTTTTGCGAAAATATTTTTGCTTATTTATAGCTAGTCAATTGTTATCCGCAATTTTTTCTAATTGATTGCATGCCTTTTGCAAAGGTAAACTTTTCCAAACAATGTCAATTATTAAGTTTACTAATTCTGCTTCCGTTACAACTAAAACTTTACTACTGTACTAGTTTACATGTATTATAAGTATTATAGATTTTACTAGCTAAATAATAATGCAATAAAAATGGTGCAATGTTTTTAAAAGCTATCAGCAAAGTTTTTGTAATTTATTTACACAAATCTTGGCCAACCCTATAAACCCTACCATTAACACAGCTCCTGCCCAACCCCTTCCCCCATGTCGCACAGCTCTTTCCCGCTATCCGTTACCCTTATGTACACAGCTCCTGCCCAACCTCTTCCCCCCATGTCGCACAGCTCTTTCCTGCTATCCGTTACCATTATGTACACAGCTCCTGCCCAAACCCTTCCCCCCATGTCGCACAGCTCTTTCCTGCTATCCGTTACCATTATGTACACAGCTCCTGCCCCACCCCTTACCCCCATGTCGCACAGCTCTTTCCTGCTATCCGTTACCATTATGTACACAGCTCCTGCCCTACCCCTTCCCCCCATGTCGCACAGCTCTTTCCTGCTATCCGTTACCATTATGTACACAGCTCCTGCCCTACCCCTTCCCCTTATGTACACAGCTCCTGCCCTACCCCTTCCCCTTATGTACACAGCTCCTGCCCTACCCCTTCCCCTTATGTACACAGATCCTGCCCTACCCCTTCCCTCTACGTACACAGATCACTTCTACAACCTATTTCTTTATCCTTAATCTTCATCGTAAAATAATTCTTGTGCATACAAACTGTTTCAGCTTGAAAATTGTGGCCGCTCAAAGTGGCACCATCTGCAGCGTACTTCTAGCAAAGCAGGCCAGTCCTTGTCAAGATAAGAATGCCGCACCGCTCTGGTACCCCGGAGTTTCTCGAACAGCTGTTAAAGCGAAACTTTAAACCGTAAGCATTTTATTGCTCTTGTTTGTTTACTTGTTGTCACTCGTTCCGTCACTCATTGTGTCACTTATCGTTAGCGTGAAAAGAATCTAAAGAATCCTCAACGACAATGACTCTTGTTAGCAGAGGAGTCATTGTCCTACAAGAAGTCTTTCTTCTGCAGAGTCATTGCTAAATAGTCATTGCAAACAGTCACTAGTGACTGTAACGACTCTTGTCGACATTATAACGACTCAAACGACTGTAATATGACGGAGAGGCGTCTTCAAATAAGCTCCTGTACGCTTCAAATAGCTCCTGTACGCTTCAAATAGCTCCTTTACGCTTCAAATAGGCTCCTGTACGCTTCAAATAGCTCATGTACGCTTCAAATAGCTCCTGTACGCTTCAAATAGCTCCTTTACGCTTCAAATAGGCTCCTGTACGCTTCAAATAGCTCCTGTACGCTTCAAATAGCTCCTGTACGCTTCAAATAGCTCCTTTACGCTTCAAATAGCTCCTGTACGCTTCAAATAGCTCCTGTACGCTTTAAATAGCTCCTGTACGCTTCAAATAGCTCCTGTACGCTTCAAATAGGCTCCTGTACGCTTCAAATAGCTTCTTTATGCTTCAAATAGCTTCTGTACGTTTCAAATAGGCTCCTGTATGCTTCAAATAGCTCATGTACGCTTCAAATAGCTCCTGTATGCTTCAAATAGCTCAAATACCTACATCTCTTAGTTTTAAAGCCGTCTAGAGTCACTTCTTTCCTATTATACCTGTGTTTCCCGCAACGACTTGGGCGACTCTGGGATACCGTTTTCATCGTGTTGCGTCAGTCATTGTGTCACTGATTGTGTCAACCACTGTTTATTGCCTCACCCATTGTCCAGGTGCTCAGATCGGTCAGTGTATCGGCTCGTAGATGGCAGCAATCTGCTCGATGTGCTTCATGGCAGCCGCTTTGCCAAGCCTATAGTGGTAGACAAGCTTGATCAGCTGGAGATGGCTGTGCCTCCAGACACCCTCTCCGTGTCCGAGGCTGTCCGGCTGGCCGGCGGGCAACGCGAAGTCGACGTCATCAACGTTGTGGAGCAGCGAGATTTTCGAATGCAGCTGGCCGATTTCGCCACCTGGTGGCTTAGCGAGAAGTGAGCGAAATTGGTGGTGCAAAATCTAATCTAGCCATCTTATATCTAATCTCAACAAGTCTAGTGCCTAATATTGTGATCTAAACCACACAGACTTAAGTCTGTGCCACCCCTAAACCTACACTGCCCTCAGCTCCGCCCTAAACCACCAGCTCCGCCCCTAAACCACCAGATCCGCCCTCAGCTCCGCCCTCAGTTCCGCCCCTAAACCACCAGCCCCACCCTCAGCTCTGCCCTAAACCACCAGATCCGCCCTCAGTTCCGCCCCTAAACCACCAGCCCCACCCTCAGCTCTGCCCTAAACCACCAGATCCGCCTTCAGTTTCGCCCTTAAACCAGATCCGCCTTCAGTTCCGCCCTTAAACCAGATCCGCCTTCAGTTCCGCCTTCAGTTCCGCCCTTAAACCACCAGATCCGCCCTCAGCTCCGCCCCTAAACCACCAGATCCGCCCCCAGTTCCGCCCTTAAACCACCAGCTCCGCCCTCAGTTCCGCCCCCAGTTCCGCCCCTAAACCACCAGGTCCGCCCTCAGTTCCGCCCTAAACCACCAGCTCCGCCCTCAGTTCCGCCCCTAAACCACCAGATCCGCCCTCAGCTCCACCCTAAACCACCAGACCCACCCTTAGCTCCGCCCTAAACCACCAGATCCGCCCTCAGCTCCGCCCCTAAACCATCAGCTCCGCCCCTAAACCACCAGCTCCGCCCCTAAACCATCAGCTCCGCCCCTAAACCACCAGCTCCGCCCCTAAACCACCAGCTCCGCCCCTAAACCACCAGATCCTCTCTCAGCTCCGCCCCTAAACCACCAGATCCGCCCTCAGCTCCACCCTAAACCACCAGATCCGCCCTCAGCTCCGCCCCTAAACCACCAGATCCGCCCTCAGCTCCGCCCCTAAACTACCAAATCCGCCCTCAGCTCCGCCCCTAAACCACCAGCCCCACCCTCAGCTCTGCCCTAAACCACCAGATCCGCCCTCAGTTCCGCCCTTAAACCACCAGCCCCACCCTCAGCTCTGCCCTAAACCACCAGATCCGCCCTCAGTTCCGCCCCTAAACCACCAGCCCCACCCTCAGCTCTGCCCTAAACCACCAGATCCGCCTTCAGTTCCGCCCTTAAACCAGATCCGCCTTCAGTTCCGCCTTCAGTTCCGCCCTTAAACCACCAGATCCGCCCTCAGCTCCGCCCCTAAACCACCAGATCCGCCCCCAGTTCCGCCCTTAAACCACCAGCTCCGCCCTCAGTTCCGCCCCCAGTTCCGCCCCTAAACCACCAGCTCCGCCCTCAGTTCCGCCCCTAAACCACCAGCTCCGCCCTCAGTTCCGCCCCTAAACCACCAGATCCGCCCTCAGCTCCACCCTAAACCACCAGACCCACCCTTAGCTCCGCCCTAAACCACCAGATCCGCCCTCAGCTCCGCCCCTAAACCATCAGCTCCGCCCCTAAACCACCAGCTCCGCCCCTAAACCATCAGCTCCGCCCCTAAACCACCAGCTCCGCCCCTAAACCACCAGCTCCGCCCCTAAACCACCAGATCCTCTCTCAGCTCCGCCCCTAAACCACCAGATCCGCCCTCAGCTCCACCCTAAACCACCAGATCCGCCCTCAGCTCCGCCCCTAAACCACCAGATCCGCCCTCAGCTCCGCCCCTAAACTACCAAATCCGCCCTCAGCTCCGCCCCTAAACCACCAGCTCCGCCCTCAGCTCCGCCCCTAAACCACCAGCTCCGCCCCTGATTTCAGCCGCTCCCGCAGTGGCCGCCTATTGAACCTGCTGAGCCTGGAGATCTCGGACAGCGAGCTGGGTGACATGGTTCAAGCTCCGTTAGCTGTTCGCCAGCTCAGCCTAGTGAACAGGTGCTGGCCAGCTGATCAACCAACTCCTGAGGCTCCAGCTAGCAACAAAGAAAATCCTGTCAATGCTGATGAACTACAAACTAGCGATCAGTCTGAGAAGGATTTCGACATCGAGGAGCGACCAGAGCTGCTCAAATTCTGCTTGCTAAGTCCTGCGGGATCCTACACAGATTTCCACATCGACTTTGGCGGCTCCTCGGTCTGGTATCACGTGCTTTGGGGCGAGAAAGTCTTCTATTTGTTGCCGCCCAACGATGGCAATTTGGCCTGCTACGAGACCTGGATGCTGTCCAGCTCTTCGTCCACCATCTTCCTTGGTGACCGATGCGCTAGAGGCGTGAGTAGTGGCGGGATGAATAATTGGCTTATGGCTTTGGCTTTGATTATATTTGGCTCTAGACTTCTTAAGACCAGATATGAGATGGCTAGATTAGATTTGGCTGTAGACTTATTGAGATTAGATATAAGATGGCTAGATTAGATTCGGCTCTAGAATTAAGATCGGAGATAAGACGGCTAAATTAGATTTTGACACTAGACTTAGCTCGTATTGAGATTAGATATAAGAGGGCTAGATTAGATTTGGCACTAGACTTACTGGGATTACGTAGATCAAGATGGCTAGATAAGATTCGGCTCTCGACTTATTGAAATTAGATATAAGAGGGCTAAATTAGATTTGGCTCTAGACTTGTTGAGATTAGATATAAGAGGGCTAAATTAGATTTGGCTCTAGACTTGTTGAGATTAGATATAAGAGGGCTAAATTAGATATGATACTAAACTTGTTGAGACTAGATAGGAGATGGATAGATTAGATTTGGCACTAGACTTGTTGAGATTAGATATGAGATGGCTAGATTAGATTTTGCATTAGACTTACTGAGATCAGAGATGAGATGAGATGTCTTGATTAGATTTATTTTTTGTATATTTTCTACTTTTTTCCTTTGTTAGCCGCGCGTTTTGCGAGTGACAGCCGGTCAGACTGTGCTGCTTCCCTCCGGCTGGGTGCACGCCGTCTACACACCGATTGACA
>NIVC01001484.1:332526-343133 GCA_002269645.1 Macrostomum lignano
GGATTTGTGAAGTTTGGGCTTTGTGAAGTTTGAGCTTTGTGAAGTTTGGGCTTTGTGAAGTTTGGGCTTTGTGAAGTTTGAGCTTTGTGAAGTTTGGGCTTTGTGAAGTTTGGGATTTGTGAAGTTTGGGCTTTGTGAAGTTTAAACTTTGTGAAGTTTGGGCTTTGTGAAGTTTGGGCTTTGTGAAGTTTGGGCTTTGTGAAGTTTGAGCTTTGTGAAGTCTGGGCTTTGTAATTTTAAGCTTTGTGAAGTTTGAGCTTTGTGAAGTTTGAACTTTGTGAAGTTTGGGCTTTGTGAAGTTTGGGCTTTGTGAAGTTTGGGCTTTGTGAAGTCTGGGCTTTGTAATTTTAAGCTTGGTGAATTTTGGGCTTTGTGAAGTTTGAGCTTTAATATTTCAGCTTTGTGAAGTTTGGGGCATCCTGGGCATGCTAAGCTGGTGAGCTAGATATCCAAAAAAGCGTTTCTTCTGATTTTTTAGAGATTTAGCCCAGCTTTATTTACGTTGGACTGAAGTATAGTTATTTCGCGTTTTTTAGTGTTGTTTTTTGTTTGCCTATAAAAATCTTGCTGCTCCTTTCATTCAAACTGCTATGACAGCTATTGCCATCCTTTTGTTTGTGTCATCTTTCGGTTTCTTAGTCTGTTTTTACAGCATGTTTTGGCATGTGATTGATGATTTTGCGTTTATTGCCATTGCGTCCGCTCAATATCGTAGTCTGGTAATCAGACTGCACTTTCATACTTTTGTTGATGCAGTGTTAATCAAATCAATTCTGTTCAAACTCATCTATACCACAAGAGTGTTGGTAGATCTAATCTAATCAATTTCATTTATACCTGGGTGTTGATAGATCTAATTGAATTCATTTATACCTGAGAGTTGATAGATCTAAGCAAACCCATCTATACTGAGAATTGATAGATCTAATCAAACCCATCTATACCTGAGAGTTGATAGATCTAATCAAACCCATCTATACTGAGAGTTGATAGATCTAATCAAACCCATCTATACTGAGAATTGATAGATCTAATCAAACCCATCTATACCTGAGAGTTGATAGATCTAATCAAACCCATCTATACTGAGAGTTGATAGATCTAATCAAACCCATCTATACCTGAGAGTTGATAGATCTAATCAAACCCATCTATACCTGAGAGTTGATAGATCTAATCAAACCCATCGAAAGTTTTTCTACACCCGTATTTATTTCGAATTAATTATGCTAACAGCTTTGAATCTGCATGGCTAATGCAAATTGTCTGGGTGCCAACAATTGCAATTACCTGCATTACCAATACTTAAAATTGTTTTGCTCTGAACAGCTTATTCATTAATCAAGTTTCATTATACTACTATCATTTCTCTTAGTAACAATCAAAGCGTTTTGTTTTTTAATCTGTCTCATGTATTTATTACAATTTATTTGTTTAGAACGAATGTGCATTTGAGTGTTTCGTTTGAAACAGCTATTTAGCTTTACTTGTAAAGTACTTGACAAAGCTGCTAATTTAGCTGATAGAATTATTATAAAGCAGTTTTGTTAGTGTTTTTCCTCAGTTTTTAACATCATTTTTCTAGCTAATAATTTCTGCTAATAAATAAATCAGAATAAAAATGCATTTTATTTAGCCAAATTAATTTGACTGCCAACTCTTTGTATCTGTTTCCGTTGTCTTTCAGGCTTTTGTTACCTATTATTTTATTATAAACTTGCCTGTTTTTCAGTTTGCTAGCTAGTAGTATGTTAAGATTGTAAAGCTACAAATTTAGTTAATCTTCTGGAGGATGAAAGAATAAATAATCTGGCTGGCAGACAATCAGATAAGATAATAGGCGAGTCTGTAACTTAGTCATAAATTTTTAATTAGTCCAATAAAATCATTAGCACAGTATGCCTGCTTTTATTATCTGAAATAATCTGCCTCTGGATTCGCTGAATTAAATAGATCGGCCTCCAAATTTTGTAGTTTCCTGTCCCTAGTTATTGAGTAGTCCTTGGCATGGCCATAGACTATTCATTTTTACTATTATCTGAGCGAGTAGATTAACAGTTAGGTTCTGTGGTTAAGTTTAAATGTAGATCATGAATGAAAAATTAAATAACAAATATTCGCCAGAGGGTTGTGAGCACCCTGGCTCATCCCTATCCCTATCTTCAATTGTGACTTGAGAATGTCGCAAGCAGCCTATTCAGCTATATATACGTACTAGATATACTAACCACGGTCAACTCTGCTTAACTTGTACTGGTGGTAGAAATTTTACAGTCCAATACAAGTTCAACACAAAAGTTAAGCATTGGTATTTACAAAAAATGAAAAGTAAATAAAACGAATACAATTACACAGTGTATTTGGTTTTCTTTAGCTAGATGATGCACTGCACTCTTATTTGTGCATCATGCTGCGGTGCACAACAAGTCAGCCACATTGAGTCTAAGTCCGCGCTGCTGCTATTGGTTGATAATAGACCGGACAAAGTCCTCGTACCGGATCTGGCCCTCCCCGTCGCAGTCGGCCTCTTTAATCAACGCGTCGACCTCTTCGTCTGTGAGTCGCTCTCCGAGTTGAGTTAGCTGGTTGCGCAGCTCGGAGGCCGACACCATGCCGCTGTTCTGCTTGTCGAACACGCGGAACGCCTCGATGATGGCCTCTTCAGTGTCGCGGGGCTTCATCTTCTCGGCCATGAGCGTCATGAATGTGTTGAGCTCGAGTACACCAGTCAGCTCGGAGTCGATCTCTTCAATGTACTCCTTTTGTTTGGTTTATTGAATGGCAAAGTAGTGTGTTATTGGCATGAATTTTATTGTCGATACACCTAATACTGTAGGCTTAATTGTGCACACCCCTTCTCTTCCATGCTACTTATAGTAATGCAACCAGTACAGGAGCGTACATCAAAGCTGCATGTATTGAAATACTGGTAGCATTGTACCCAGGATCGGCAAACTATAGGTCATTTCATCTATTGGGCCCTCGGGTCCTTTTGACACAATGGATATGAAGATCTATTCTCTCCCCTCTTCTCTATTCCCTCATCCCTATCTTCTCATCTCCTCTCTCTCTCATTCCATCCACACCTCATCTCATCTTCTCTCCTCTCCCAGTATTCCTTCTCGTTTCGCTCTTATCTGCCCCCCCCCAGCCACGAGCTACGAGCATAGATTCTTAATCTGCCGACCCCTGTATCATTAGAAACTACGTTGTATAAATTAATATACATTTAATACATCAGGAATGTGTATATGAAATCAGCGTTGAACTTAATATGCCTGAATTTAGATAAAACGCAATTCAGTCAATTTTGGCTATTTTATGTTTATTGGAACAATCGATATATTATAATTATTAAAGATATTAGTAGATAAAAATTAGAAGCGGGTCAAGGCTGCCAAAACGCAATTTATTGATTAGGAAAACAGGATTATCTGGTACAGCAAACAGAATTTAAAGATTTTATATATAGCACAAAAATGTCAAGTCTTTTAGTTCATTTTCGGGCGCGATGATATGGCGGACGACACGATAGATCGAGTCTATTTGCTGGTCATCATCTTGACGAACTCCTCGTAGTTGATCTGACCGTCGCCATCCAGATCAGCCTCGCGGATCATCTCTTCAACTTCCTCGTCCGTGAGTTTCTCGCCCAGATTGGTCATCACGTGGCGCAGCTCGGCAGCCGAGATGAAGCCGTTGCCGTCCTTGTCGAAGACGCGGAACGCCTCCCGGATCTCCTCCTCGCTGTCGGAGTCCTTCATCTTGCGCGCCATCATGGTGAGGAACTCCGGGAAGTCGATTGTGCCATTTCCATCCTGGTCAACCTCATTGATCATGTCCTACAATTGTGCAGGAAGAGGTGCATGGGGCTAGATTATTCCAGACATCTGCTGCTGTGTCCGCTTAAATCTTGACAATAACATGAGGACATGTGTACAATGCAGGACACAATCGACTTCGCCGGAAATTCCTTTCCATGCACCACTACACGGACCCATTCTGCTCGCTCTATATTTTGTATGCATGCTTTCTTAACTAAGTTCCATAGATTGGAAAATTCTCACCTGCAGCTCAGCCTCGGTGGGGTTCTGGCCCAGAGAGCGCATCACGGTGCCCAGCTCCTTGGTGGTGATGCAACCGTCTCCATCCTTATCGAACAGGCTGAATGCCTCCTTGAACTCGGCAATCTGGTCCTCTGTAAGCTGGTCAGCCATGCTGTCTTGCTGTTACTGGGGGCGTAAGGCTGTGTGTTTGCAGTTTTGTTTGCGAGAGGCGGTGGTCACACAGACTGCATCGGGTCGAGCAGCTTTTATAAAAAGCCTGCGCTTATAGTCTGTCTGCTCCGCTGTCTGCAAGAGCTCGTCTCTCGGCAAAAGCAGCACCGAGGCCCGCAACCCCCTCCCTCCTCCGCCCACAGTCTTGACACCGAGTGAGTCCGAGAGGCGATTCAACAGTTTGCAATAAAACAGACACAAAACCTGCAGCTGCCATCCAAGCCCCCTTTGCTTGCCTTGGCACCTCCCCCCCCCGAGCAAATGCGGGGTGGGCCAATTACCGTCTCCAAGGCTCCAACTGACAGGGCAGTAAGGGCAAGATGCTAAACATTAGTCTGAGTGAGTAAGCTCACCTCACCCAACCTCACGTTCGAAAAGTTGGTGGCCAAGGTAACAAACTTTTCAAGCCGCTGATTGGCCATGGAGCGCCTCGCAATAAAACCAGCAAAATGTTCATTAATCAGTCCAACCCCAGGCCAGGGAGGGGCAAGACACAATTGCTTGTCAGTAGGTGCGGCTGCTTCATCTTATATAATAAACAACATTAATGACTCAACGAGACAGAAAACCAGTGCTGTTGTTTCATTTTCAAAATATTTGTCAACAGTTGCAGACTCGCAACTGCAAGAATGGCAATTATAAAAATTATATTGGATATATTATGGACTGGGAATGTACGGAATGTGGCAAAGCCTAATTTATATCTGTCTTATTATTGATGACTTGACTTTCAATTTTAAACATACGGCGATAATTTTACCAGCAAAGCAGAGAGTGGAGTCAAGAGGAAAGGCCTCACAGAAGCGACAGAGGAAATGAATAACAAAATCTACAGATAGCATTGGAAATAAATATTAATAACTCATAATTAAGGCAATTATTATCAAGTTGAGGCAAGTTTCACATTGAGCAAAAAAACAAAACAATTCGAAATTTTAACAGTCTGAGATTCAAGGCGTTCCTCCAACTTTAAGGCAGAAAACACAACTTATTGGCTAAATAAAACTGAGGAAAAACAAGCCCGGTTTTTTACAGCAGGGGGCGGAAAACTTTTTTTTTAAATCATAAGCCAGATATAGATTCTAGCGCATGACTGCGGCTCAGAGAGAAGAGAAGACAGAAGAGAGATGAGGGGAGAGGGGAGAGGAAAGGAGATGAGAAGAGATGAGATGAGAGAGGAGAGAATGGAGATGAGAGATGAGGGGAGAGGGGAGAGATAAGAAGAAATGAGGGGAGAGAGGGGAGATAAGAGGAGCGGAGAGAGAGGGGAGACGAAAGGAGATGAGGGAAGAGATGGGAGATGAGAAGAGAGGGGAGAGAGGGGAGATGAGAGGAGAGAGGGGAGATGAGAGGAGCGGAGAGAGAGGGAGACGGGAAGAGATGAGAGAAGAGATGGGAGATGAGAAGAGAGGGAGAGAGGGAGATGAGGGAGAGAGGGGAGATGAGAGGAGCGGAGAGAGGGGAGACGGGAAGAGATGAGGGGAGAGATGGGAGATGAGAGGAGCGGAGAGAGAGGGGAGACAAGAAGAGATGAGGGGAGAGAGGGGAGATGAGAGGAGAAGGGAGACGAGAGGAAATGAGGGAGAGATGGGAGATGGGAGGAGATGGGAGAGGCGAGAGGGAGAGAGGAGATGAATATAACAGAATAATTGAACGTTGGAGTGAACCAGAGGATGCAAGCAGAGGGCGGCATTATTATACAGCTGAGCAACTTAGACAAAAGTGTAAATACGAAACAGTGGAGAAATTCGATTTAAACAGGACTGGCTGGATGGCAAACGAAGGCATTTCTTTCTGTTAGAAATATTGAAGAAAAAGCAACAAAAATCTAATTTATTAATAATATCGAAAATCTTTAGTCCAAGCTATTATAAAACATCGTTGCGGAAATGAAAAAAGATGACTACATGTAATAAATAAGTAAAAATTCATCAGGTCGATGAAAGTAGCAAGATGCAGATATTATGAAAAATTTAATGCTTATCAGTTTGCGCTGTTAAACTGGACTGACAAACTATAAGGCGTAGATGGTTGGCTAATTTGTTAATTTGTTAGATCCTAACTATTGCAGTAGTATAATATATATTGGTGCAAAGCCAAACAACAAAATACTGATAAGAAAGCCATGATAGTACAGGCAAGGTAGCAGCTAATTTACTAACCTACTAATATTAAAGTTTCTATTTTGATGCGTATAAATATTTTAACTTTTCTGAACTCTGCTAGCAGGGGTCGGCAAACTCCGGCCCTTGGATCTTTCTGAAACTTTACAATAGCAATTCGGTCTGCTGAAGGCCGGGTCTCTTCTCAGCTGTCTACTCTCTACTCTCCTTTTCTCTCCCCTCTCTCTCTCCTATCCTCTCGTCTCTTCCCTCTCCTATCCTCTCGTCTCTTCTCTCTCCTATCCTCTCGTCTCTTCTCTCTCCTATCCTCTCGTCTCTTCTCTCTCCTATCCTCTCGTCTCTTCTCTCTCCTATCCTCTCGACTCTTCCCTCTCCTATCCTCTCGTCTCTTCTCTCTCCTATCCTCTTGTCTCTTCTCTCTCCTATCCTCTCGTCTCTTCTCTCTCCTATCCTCTCGTCTTCTCTCTCCTATCCTCTCGTCTCTTCTCTCTCCTATCCTCTCGTCTCTTCCCTCTCCTATCCTCTCGTCTCTTCTCTCTCCTATCTTCTCGTCTCTTCTCTCTCCTATCCTCTCGTCTCTTCTCTCTCCTATCCTCTCGTCTCTTCCCTCTCCTATCCTCTCGTCTCTTCTCTCTCCCTTCCCCCTCCTATCCTCTCGACTCTTCCCTCTCCTATCCTCTCTCTCTCTTCTTCTCTCTCGTCTATCTCCTCTCTTCTCTAGTCTCTTCTCTCCTCTCCTCTCTCGACTCTCCGCTCTCCTCTTCTCACCTCTCTTTCTCTGTCTTCCCTCCTCTCTCATCCAATATCCTCTCCTTTATTACTTCGCCTCTCCTCTCCCCCTTTGGCCCGCAGTCATGCGCTAGTTTCTCCATCTAGCCCTTGAGGTAAAAAAAGTTTGCCGACCCGCTGGGTTAGAAAGCACACCAAATTCCCCATATAAAGCTATAGCCAATGCTCAGTCAGTTAGGCTAATAAATGATGATAGCGCGACCGAAACTATAAACTTTACAAACTAGAACTTAGAAGGCTCCGCTCTCAGTCAGCCGGTGTGTCGGGGTGGGGGTGGGCGGTGCAGTCTCTGTGCATGACAGTTTGGCCGCTTGCAGACTTAAACTTCGAGCTCAAACTTGTTCTAAAAATTTATGCATCAAACCAACTCTAAAGAAAAGCTTTCTATCACTACCTCGGGGGGGGGGGGTCTTTTATGCTTTCAGTTACCTGCTGCTTTTGCAACAACCTAACCTACTCAATGTGGAGGGAGGGGGATAGGAAACTACTGAGACTGGCCTAGCTAGTTTCCATTTTATGTCTCTACTAGGCAATAAGTTCGCTAACAATATTTCGAGTTAGGAATTTTCCACACCAGCGGCTAAAGTTGAAGATAAATGTTAGCTAGAAAGCCAAGCCAGCTTCATACTTCAAAAGACAAAACAATGAAAAAAACTTACAAAAACTGATAAGAAAAGGACAAGTCAAGGCAAGGACGTATTGATTCAAAATAATGGACACCAACAGTGTAAATCTATGTACAATAAACCGACGCACGACGATTCTGTCATGGCGTTAACGCTCAACTGTTAAAAAACAAGAATAGCACTCGAGGAAAAACCAAAAAAATAATAAAACAGACAAAAACAAAACACGAAATTAAGGCAGCTGTCGTTACAAGCACAAAAAACTATGTTAGCAAATAAAAATCTTAGTAAAAACTGTCTTTTACTGACGGACGGAGCAAAGTGAATAAAGCAAACAAACAAATAAAGGAAACAAGCTACTAAAAGGAAAACAAAGGAGAAAGGAAAATTCCTATCTCAGATCAGGGTCAGCGGCACAGTCTGCCGGTGCTCGTCGCTCCCGGCGCTGGCCGCCGCCGCCGCCGCCCCGCCGTTCGCCACCACATCGTAATCGCCTGAGTAGGCGCTAGACGAGTGATTGGATGGCACAGGGATCTGCTCGGCCATGCCAGCAGATTGCTGCTGCTGCTGCAGAGACTGCAGGTAAATGGACGGGTCAGCAGCATAAGCAGCGGTCAATCCGCTGTACATTTGATGCTGCGGCTGCTGCTGCATGTCCAGAGTTGCCGAGGAGTCCAAGTTAGAAAAAGCAGACTGCTGGTCATAATGCTGCTGGTGATAGTGCTGTTGCTGCTGCTGTTGCTGCAACAGAAGAGCCGACTGCATGTGATGCGGATCAACATAAGGAGAGTACAGATTCTGAGTCTGCTGCTGCCTGCTGCTCAGGCGCTAGGAGCATTTGGTAGCCGCTAATCTGGTGATGCTGATGAGCGCTAGATAGCAGATTCAACTGTTGTTGCAGACTCTGCTGATGGTGCTGGCCTAGCAACTGCTGGTTGGCTGGGTACCCCGAGACGGCTGCATTGTTATTGTCTGGATAGGCGTGGTACAACTGCTGCTGCTGTGCTGCACGCTCAGGTGATCTTCTGGCGTCATCGACTGCTGCTTTTGCTTCTGTTGCGTTTTGGATTTTTGCTGTGGTTTCTGCTGTTGGCCAGCGGGCGCTGCGGCTCCAGTAGAAGCTGCGCCTGCGGCGCGTTTCTTCGACTTCGGCTTGTACTTATAGCCGGGATTCGCTCTCTTGTGCTCATCCTTGAGTCTGTTTGCCTCGTCAATGTAGCCTTTCTTCTCGTCATCGCGCATTGTTTTCCATTCTTCGCCCAGCTTCCTACTGATCTCAGAATTGTGCATCTTGGGATTCTCTTTAGCGATGGCTTTCCGTCGCAGTTTGGCCCAAACCATAAACGGGTTCATTGGCCGCTTCACGTGGCCGGCTGGGCTGGCGGTGGGTCGGCTGAGTCCGCTGGCAACAACTGGCCGGCTGAGTGGTCGGGAAGGCCTGTCATGCGGGCTGCAAGATAATTTCAGTTATTTCTCTATGGTAAACATTGGCCTGTTTTCTGTCAAAAACCCAGTTTACCTCGGCTGATAAATTCAAAATCAGATAAAACACCAGCATCTCTACCTTAACATTTACATTTTGGAGCCTCTCTGACCCACAGACTGCCAAAACAGTTAAATAAGCTGACACAAAAGTATCTGATTCTAAGGGTTGCTATTTAAAATACTCAAATTTATTAATTTCAGTTGCTTCAATAGATGCAACTGCTGATTGGAAAAAAAGCCGCATAGATGATTATTGTTACTTATATCTATGGCCAAATCTACAACAATCATTATGCTTGTAGAAGCCAGCAAACAATTTATTCTGATTTAGTTCAAAGTGACATTTATAAGTTGATCAATAATCTACAATCATCTAGGAGATGTCTAATTGGCACCAATTTCAAAGCAGGGTTTAATAAATTAATATTTTTCTATATTTTACATTCTATTCAAAAATATTAATGATTTTAAAACTAATTGGGATACTTAGAAATTAAAGACTATTCTATCTATTGTCAAAGATGAGTAATCTATCAACATCAATCTGCAGACTTCTAAAACTTCTTTGGGTTGCAGAGGCTCTTAGGTTTTTTAGTTAGAACCAAAGGATGTATGTACTCTAGCAAACTTCAAGTGACATTCTTACATAACTTGCCTATTCTACTAGTTCTCTTGGCCCTGAGCAGGCGCACATTCTGGTAAGTATATAATAGCCCCAACTTTATTTATTGTTAGGCATATACACTTTACTATGCATTGGAGGTTGGTTTCAAAGATTTTGATTACATAAACAGAGCTAAGATAAGATTCCAATTTAGCCTTAAACTATGACTACAATAGGAATATAGCCAATGGCATTAGCACATTTGAGTGATATAATAGACAAATAAGCTAGAGGCTTAGCAATGAAAAAACAGTATATAAAGATAAGATATTATATTTGATTTTTTAAAATGTTGACCATTGCTAGCTAGCATCCTAGTTTATAGTTTGGTGGCCATCTTAAATTTGAATCTAGAATGTCAAATGGCATTATGATTCTGATGCTTAAAATCCAAGGTTTTATAATTTTACAAAATAATAAGTTAATATTTTCTAATGAAAAAAGTTATTTTATATCAATCCTTTACAATACTTTACTATTTTTGATAATAAAAACATTATTTCTATTATCTAAATCTTTAAATCTAAAAGTTAAGTCACTATTGATGATACATAAAAGGATTATGCTACTACAATTTTCTTTAAAAAAACATATAAAAGAACCTTAAAACTCATCTAGCTTTTTCAATGAAATATTATTAATT
>NIVC01001485.1:0-280610 GCA_002269645.1 Macrostomum lignano
GCCCTGTACACTGAGCAACCGCCCCCCATGCGGGGGACAGAAGAGCCCCTGTAGCTGGGGACAGAGAGCAGCCCCTGTAGGCAGGAGGGGTAGTGCGTGGAGAAGCCGCCATCCCCCTGTAGCAGGGGACAGATAACAGGCGACCCCTGTAGCAGTATGAGGTGGGGTACAAAGAGACACGGGGTGCTGGGACAGAGAGTGCGTGGAGGCACCCTGCGCTGCCCTGGCATGTCGCAGCACGCGGCGTGGACAGAGAGGGAGTATGAATCACACGAGCGGGAGAGCCCCGGCCGGAGAGAGCGGCCAGTCTGGAGGAGCGCGGTGAGCAGACCGGGGGTGATGAGAGAGCTCCCCCCAGGGCAGTAGAGGACTTGAAAAGAAAAACACGTATTTTAGTTGTTTCAGGTTCAGGCCATCCGGCAAACAGAGCAAAGCTCTCCAACAGTGTTTTATTTAGCATAAACTACGGGGTAGCGCCCCAACACATTAGCATAGTAGCGAACAGATGCGTTCTGCAAGCAATTAACAATCAAGTAGGAGTAGGGCTCCCTAGTGGCGTCTTCGTACATTTGAACAAAACTTTTTGGGTTAGCGGGGACAAGCTGCTTTGCAATATGGCGACTGTACTAACGTCCCGTACATTGCGGAACAATACAAGGTAGTTTGCGTTAAGGGATTGAGTGCGGTGCTCCTTGCCCTTGGCAAACAGGTTTTGTACAAGGTACCAAAGCCGGAATCCCACATGGCTGACTTTGCGAGTGAAAAATGCGGTAAAAGCAGCGTTTTTTTCCATGGCTTGCATTTGATCATCGACAACGAGTAGAATATTCGGAGCGGGAACATAGGTTTCAGGGTTAAATGTAGACGAGCGAAAATTGACAGGGTACGGTAATTCAAACAGTTCCGGGTCTGGATAGTGCCCAAACCAATCAACGCGAACAGGCTTAGGGTCCTGAAAAAACTCGTTTCGCAGCAATTCTTTAACAAGAGTTGTTTTTTCCGCTCTGGTTAACACCAGCAAAAATCGCCGAAGTATTTGGAGCAAACTTTAGAGCGTCAGGATCAATTGTTTGGTACATTTTCAGGGCGAGTTGACACTCCAAATATTAAAAACTATTTTATTTGTAGAACATGTTTTCGAACCATCAAATCATTTTCAAGCAGATTGGTAGAGTAACATTCCCTTAAAATCTTTTCAATCGACAACCCCTCTAAAAAGTGCTTTTCGGCCACAAAAATCACATGCGGCCCACACGCTACACTTAGAGGGTGTTGAACAGGGTGGCGATTCATAGCAACAGGTGAATGTACATGCTTCGAGATCCAAGCCGAGAGCAATTCCGGCACGGGTTCAATACACAGAGGGTCAAAAAATGTCACACTCTTATCATCGTGTAGGCAAATCAGTCCCCAGTGGGTGCCTGGCAGATTACCCGTGTCAAAATTAATTACATATGCAGCAGGGTAAACAGGTGCAGGAATTCTGTCGAGAGGGCAAACGTGCACTTCCACAGGTAGTTTTAAACACTCCAAAATTTCCAACGTGTTCATACGTAGTCCAGAATGGGCTGGCGGCCTCTAGTGATTTGCACCGCGTTGTCAAAGTAACCAAACACCAAAACGTTAATCCCGGCAGGTAGGGCTGCAGAAAACTTTATCTGTAGGGTCAGATTCCCTCTCTCGCGAGGCATGCTATGTCCACCCAGTTCCATATCGGGCATTAGATTCCACGCAAATAAGCAGTAACCGGCGCGATAATCCGAATATGACAGGTCAATGTCCAAATCGCGATTCATTTTCCCTAGGCTCTTAAACAGCATGGCGTATTCGCGAGCATAGTTTTGGGCAGCGAACCTTGGAGTGAATGGTTGACCGCACAGACTGACACCGTCCTTGTACAGGGCCACACTGTCAGCCCCAAATGGCTCGAAATTGAACGGATTATGGGTAGCCACCCCGTTATATGCGGCACTATTTACCATTCCCATAATGACAAGTTTAGGCTTCTGCTCCGGGAAAATATTATTGATTGACACGTCGCGAACTCCTACAGCGACAGAGGTGTTGTGTACAACGAGGCGCTCGATGGGGTAGACTGCATTCTGAGTTGCCAGCTGTTCTTCAATCTCCAAGGCCAGTTGGGGGTTAGCCTTTACCCGACGAACGTGTAATTTTGCACTTTGAAGAACCAACTTTGCATCAACCCCTTCGGCGTGATTCTCTACAACGAATCCCGAATTTTGCAGAGTGAGCGTAACCACCATATCAGTGTAGGGTAGCAGCATACGATCGTTGGTGACAAAAAAGTCGAGACTAAGAGGGCCATACAGGTGAAATGTTCGAGAACCGGCAGCCATCGCCTTGCGAGTTACAAAGCCAGGATTTCCAACCGCAGCCATTTGACCCCCAGCGTCTTTAGCGTAGCCCATCATCCGCAGTTGGTTAGACTTTGAATCAGACCCATAACTCAAGCATGTACGAATGTACGCCTTGTAGGCGTGGTTGTTGTTGCTAGACTCGATATGTGTACCATTTATGGAAAGAGACACGTTTTTGAACATGGTCTCCAAGAGGTAATTGATTGGCGCCACGTTTGAATCCGCCGCCAAATCGGCTCCATTAGCTCTTTTAATACAACCTTTAATCTCGAGATCAATGTCATTAAGATCGACAAACGTCTCGCCGCCCACAATTCTAAACTCAACCACACTCGCATTTTCGACGCTGGCAACCGGGTGGATTTCTTCAGTAGTTGAACCTACAGCGGCAATCTGGTGGGCTCGAGGGGCAAAGAGCTCAAACTCGGACTTTGTACACAGACACTCGGACATGTTTAGTAGACAGACTCGATTCGGCGAATCTAATTGAAGCGGGGCTTTTTATTTATAGTGCTGAAAATGTCTGAATTGAGACGCTTCGGAGCCTTTTTTCTTCTTCGTCCGCTACCCCTTTGGGTAACCGTGTCTTTAAAGGCGTCCTTGGCAGCCTGAACAGAATTGCGCAGGACAGACTCCTTCAAATTGCCTCCTTGCTCGAGGCTATCGTTAACAGTAGTTGCTAGGGCTCTAGTACCATGACGGAGAACGTTTTTACCAAAACTCTTTAGAATTGGCAGCGCGAAGCGGGCAATGCTTCCAAACAAACCGTTGCCCCTCTGGGCGCCCGCGAAAACAGGCAAAGCTCCACCAATCAGAATAGAAGGCATGATTAAGCACTAGGATATAGTTTACTGAGGCTGTGCTGTTTATTTATAGCTTCTTTTCGCGGATGTTAACGCTCAAGACGGTCTTGCCCCTCATTACTTTTGTCATATCCCTGCCCATATCATCGTTAATTTGTACTTCAATAGTTTTGAATGGGTGCTTAACCAGCGGTAGATATGCCGGATTGACAAACTCGTAGTACTCGCGACCGCCCTGAACTTTGGGATCCATCGGTATAGCTCCCAACAGAGGAACTTTAACGTCTCCTACAATAACAGAATCGACTATGCTCGAATAGATGTACATTGTTTGTATTCCACCGGTTAATTCCATTGATGCGTTTGCGTAGAAATCCGATATACCGAAAAATGGGGTTGTATAATCATGCTCTGGGAAACCAAGCACGCTGGTCAAGCGCCCCAGCCCAAACATGTAATCCACGAGCCAATGTAATAACACCTATTCGTAACTTCGCTGTATCCGAAAAAGTCCTTCTAGGTGCTGGAGCCGCTATGAGATCTTTGATCCGTTTCCAAATTAAATCGTTGAGTTCCTCCACCAATCTTTTAGGTGTACTATAGTATCCACCCTGCATAAAATAGATTTGATCAGACGCTGCGCTAGTAACTTGTCTTATTATTGGAGCGTGGTCCATTGACTGTACAGTCGGTTCCTCAACAACTGCGGTGATGGAGGCTGCACACCCCGCGTGTAATACGAGTTCAGTAGGTAGATCCTCATTAGACTCGAAGCCGGCGACTAGTTTAAACACCTTGGGTAGGGCATCCGGGAATTTGATGCCGACGGTGGATTTTGAAGTATTCACAATCATAAAGGCGGTTGGGGATGTTCTTAAAAAGACAATTTTCTTATTATCCCCTTCAACGTATCGGATACCGTTTAGAAAGCCGGAAATACATTCTTCAGGGGTTTTCAGACCCGCTGCGAGACAAAGGCTTGCAAACGACGAAGCCGTCAAGAGGCCCTCCTGTTCGCGAATGGTGATCGGTATAGATTTTTTGAAAGATTCAAATTCTTTGGTAAAGTAGATCCGTTCGAGGCAAACCTCATGATTCGGAAAGTGGAGAGTGTCCGGTAAATTAATAAAATAATGAGCCGGATTATTTTCGGGATAGTGCTCGGGGCACGCATTGCTAGGCAGAAAGAGATGCATGGTAGCCACGCATTAGTTATTATTACGTTGACGTATATTTATAACTTCATTTACAGGTACAAATGAATTAAAAGTGTCGGGATAACCGCGCCAGCTAACGTAATGGTGCGCAACACCATTTATTAACACGTTTCTACGCAAAACTTTATTGATTACAAAACGCTCGGGTCGGGTAGATTTGGACAGTTCATTGTAGTAAAACCGTCCCTCAATCACTTCACCAGACAAATCAGAAATACGATAAAAATGTGGGGGTCCAGGGCAAACTTTGGATATAATGTACACCTCCTCACTATACATGTCGTATGCCTCCTTGTCGAATGCCCTGCGAGATTTCGAAATTCTCACAAAATCCCCCTTTTTATATACGGGTCGTCTTTTTGCTGATCCGGGTAAAGCTTTTCCCACACACGCTTCTGATTGTGGAACCCTACACTTGACGGTTTCATCTCAATAGTAGAATGCGTCGTGTTGTTGTAATTGCCTATCAAATTAGGTAAGTAGTCAACCCAACGCCACGTGTTGTTGTGCTCAAAGTAGCGAGCCAGACGCTTTCGAAGAGTTCTAATCAGCCTCTCGGCCATGTTTGCCTTGTACACAGAGTTGGTGCTGTACATTTTAACATTATTGTCTTTTAGTATGCGGCGCATTCGCTGATTATAAAACTCGGTACCCCGATCCACGTGAAGGTAAAGGGGGCGGGCAGGGAAATCATTCGCCAACATTGACTCAAACGCTGCGGGGGTATCACTCTTTAGTTTAATTGCCCTACAAAAAGCCTGCTTACTAAGCACATCAATAATAACTAGTATATATTTATGTCCGTCATTCCAACGTTTGTATCGCGACATGTCCATCAAATCGGCTTGTAGAGTTTCCATGAATCCTCCCGACATTACTTTTCCCGTTTTAAATGTCCTGTTGACTCTCCGGTGACGGGTGTAACTCGGTTGGGTTTCTAGCCATTCCCTGGTTTGGCGTCTTGTCAGGTTTGGCGCCAGACGTTTGGCCTCCTGATAGACACGGGCAGCATTTGAAAAAGCGGCGGCTCCTTGTTCGTAAACTCGACGAAGAGCGGTTAGAGCCCTCATTGACAACAAGTGTGGATGCACAGCATGAATAGTTGCACGTAATGTCGGCTGGGGAGTTGTCTACACAAAGCTTTGACGCGGCTGCTGCTGCGCCCATGACCGCCGGGCGCGCGGTTATGTTTGGACTAGGGTTCTATTTATAAAGAGTCACGTATTTTTTCTTTTTCTCGGGTGGTCTTAGTTGGTAATCGTGATATTTACCCACCCCGGTACCTCGATCGACAAGTTTGGGCATAGCATTTACACCTTTGTTGCGCGTGGTCGTTAAATCGCGGGTGTCTGTCGCAATTGTGTGCTCATATTCATCGCGGTAATCGTCGGTACCAACCATATGGTCAACCTTCTTTTCCTCCACAGGGAGCTGTTTCCGACCGAGCATAGACATTGGTATACGGGCCTTGTCTAGCAGAGCCCAGAAAGCGGTTGAATATTTCGGGTGATTATTAGTGCTGGTGGTGACGGCTTGTAGAAGATCAAAAACGTTGCTGCCACCCCAAGTTTCACCATCAAAAACGACTTCCCATGATTGGTTGTAATTTAGGCTGGGGTGCTTTTCTGTTAGTATATTCCATATACGTTGTTGCCTATCAGAAAATAGCTGCTTTGTCGTCTTTTGGGGTTTTACTTTAGCCAATTGGGTCTGTAGCTTTGCATTGTACTCTACAAGTTTTTCGTACTCCGATTTTGGGGCAATTTCTCGCGGAGTACCCTGTCTAAGCTGATTGAATTCCTCCTCGGGGACCACAACGTACTTGTCCATTTTCAACGTCGTTGTCCTAGCAGACCACCAAACAGTCCAGTGATTAACGGTGCAGCAATCTTGGCGAGAATTGGTAGGAATCCTCCAACTTGAGGGTCCGATAGTATCATATTCTTCTTCCTATTTATAGACAGTTTTTTGTCGGCCATGTCATGCAGGGCTTCTCTATAACGTTTCAACCTTGCAAACTGTCTAGGGGATAGATCGATATTGCCCTTGAGTACATTGTGGCTTAACTCGCACAGACACTGCATCAACTCATTATCGGCTCCCCTAATAATGGCCCTCCTTCGATGTGGTCGCGCGTCACCGAGCTCCTCTAGCTCGCGACGGCAAGAACAAAGACGAGAAATTCCGTTTGTCATTATTAAGGTGGTAAGCATTGCGTGCATACATGTGCATATTTTGTTTATTTATAAGCAAAGCATAATTAGAGTTGCAGAATAGCAGTCACGTGGTCGTACATTTTACACAGTTCGTCATAGTTTCGTATTCCTAGGAACACTAACCGACCATTCTTTCCGCACAGCAGGCACTTGGCCTTGCGGAATGGGGACTTTATTACAAGCCCATTGAATACCTCACTCTCCCACTCAACCCAGCGCGAGCTCGAGTTGGCAAGGCGGAAAAAGTTTGGCTTAACATTAACTTCTGCACGATAAGTACCGGTAGTGATAACAACAGAGTTTGGTTTACATTGAGCAAAAAGACGCAGCACATCGTTGGTTGATTGGCAACCAAAAACAATGGCAGATAATGAACGTTTGAAAAAGTTTATTGTACACTTTCCGATCCTCAGGTTGTACAATGCCCGGGGTCTATGAAACGTTCTAGCGCGCGCCCAGTCCAAGTTCGGTAGGTGGTTCCACCTTGCGCAAAACACCCTGTTTACGCACACGACGTTCTGCAAGCGGTTTTTTCGGTTGCTTTTGTTTCCGCTCAGCTCCACCAGCTCCGCGCTTGCGTCCTACCTTGATTTTTAACGGTGGAATCCAGTAGCAGCGGTCAAACGCCTGCTTGGGAGCTTCTATGAATTGCAGTTGTTGAATTTTCGGCACCGCGGTTAGAACCGAGTCGTGAATCACCGCCGTGTCTAGGGCGAACAGTACTCTATAGTAGCCCGTCTTGTTCTTGTAGTCGGTGCACAACTTGCCGCTCTTGTCGTACATTTTAAAGTCGTGAGCCAATCCGAATGCAGCGCTGTCGCAGCCAAAAGTGGGGTTGTACCCCAATAGCGCCATTCCTTGGATAGAGAGCTGGTGACACACGGAATTGAACGCTTCTGGTATGCAGCTCTCCAAGTGCTTTTGGGAAAGAATGATGAATTCGCGGCCTTCATTGTCGGTTCTCACACCCTTGACAATCAGTACGGGCGTCGCATTGGCAAGATAGAGAGGGCCCTGTTCGTCGTACTCAATGTCGTACGTCTCGGTTCCGTTGTAGCTTGGACCTCTCGACTTGAGAGAGAATAGGTCGATCCTAACACTATTGTAGTCTTGAACGGTATCCATGTTGCTGCTGCTGCTGAGAGTGGGTCTCGCTCCTGAGCGCCTCCTTATATACCCTTGGCGCGGAGGGTGGGGTGGCTGGGCGTTTTTGTTATAGTCCTTCTTTAACGACACTTTCCGGTGTTGGAAATCCGGAAAAAATAAACCTTTTGTTTCGATCTTCTGGTCGAGGGGTTTGAGGCGTGTCGTGAATGCAGCTGCAGTGAGGGTTGATAGTCAACTTCGCTAGCACTGGTCTACTGTGTTTAGGTCGCCAAATCCTTTGGTGTTCCGTCCACGAGGGAGCAATCGGCTGGTGATTCCGGTACCGTATTTTCTCACGATGATCCTCTTGTAATATTGGGGCAATTATCTGCTCCATTCTTTGAAGATTGGCTTTGAAATGCATCTTGTCTCTAAAGTAGTAGTCAATTCGGGCATCTGTATATTCTTGGGTGCTGTAAGGCCCTTGCCCAATTTCGTCTACCTCGACATTAAAGGTGACTAATCGTTCGGGAATTGGTTTGCCGTGACAAATGCATAACCAGTCTGTGGACTTTTTCAGGGTCTCGTACTCTGCCCTTTCTTTGCTCGATAAAAGCGGGTAGTCTCGAGAAATCCAGCTCATTCCTCTGACTCGTCAGATTCGTCGAGAAAGAAATAGTGGAAGAAATTGTCGACTCTATTCTTTTCAACTGCACAAAGTATTTTGTCTGACAGGTGAAATTCGCAGTCTCCTTTTACGTACAGGCGCTTCCCGTCGATAACTTTGATAGATGCGCCGCCTCCGAGATCGTAATCTGTGCAGCTAGTGTCCAGAAATTTCATTCGATGCCATTGTGCTCGACTAAACACGGCTCCTGGACAGCTACAGTTTTGACAGTGGATGCGGAAACGCGGCTTGTTTGGGTCCCAATATCCCACTTCCAGCACTGCGTTGTCAACGTGGGTGTACACTATTTCCGATTGCCAGTACATTTCGATATTGTTGAGAAATACCAATTTTATTTATTTATAGGCTGCCGTCTGAACAGATTTCCAACCATTCCCTCCACTGTAGAACGGTTCTCTCAATTGATAAAAGTAAATACGCCGCTAGGAGCCCCCGGTTGCTGCTGCGCGCTTCGTAAAGACAGTTGAGATATGTGTCTCTATTTGCATACGCAAATGATACGGGTTCTGGCAGAATCCGGTTGATCAACTTTGATAATAACAACCTAGCAGTTCTACCATTGCCGTCGCTAAATGGGTGTATGGTGAGAAACTTTTCTAGGAAATATGCTCCTGTCACTACTGCATCACGCAAGATTTGTGGCTCTTTTATGTCTCTAGTTAATTTTACCAGCTGCCGTTCAATATTTTCTGGGGCACTGTAATACATACTCGCGCCTGCTGGCTTGGCGTGCTTAATTCTATACGATCCTGCATTCGGGAGCAGTCCTCTACACACGCGTGTGTGAACTTGTCTAACAAACTCTGTGTCAATTAACCCCCTCGTGTCATTGAGGTGTTTTGCCGCACTCCATAGATTGGCTGTGACCATACAGGACCCGGTTTTTATCGCTTCTTCTGCTTCCTCCCAAGTCAACGCCACCTCTCTCTCCTCAATGTTTACTTCAGTTACGAATGCCAGCCGGGCTAGATACGTGAATTCTAAGCGCTCCTTTGCGGTCAATCCCTCGATTCTTTTCCTAGTGTCTGATAACAATCTTTCAATGAGGGGTAATCTGGCGCGCACGCTCTCGTTGCTGAAATAGGGGTTATCAGTTATACCCTCTTCCATGTTCTCCATACAGAGGGTTTTGTACACTGCTTCTATTTATGGTTGCATTAACACGTTGCTCGCGGCCTGTCTGTCCCTCTGCAGCCTGGGGGGGCTCTCTATCACTCACCGCCGGTCTGTCCCTCTACCACCCCGGCCTGGGGAAGCTCTCTGTCCCTCCGTGTGACTCACACTCCCTCTCTGTCCACGCCGCGTGCTGCGACATGCCGGGGCAGCGCAGGGTGCCTCCACGCACTCTCTGTCCCAGCACCCCGTGTCTCTTTGTACCCCACCTCATACTGCTACAGGGGTCGCCTGTTATCTGTCCCCTGCTACAGGGGGATGGCGGCTCTCCACGCACTACCCCTCCTGCTACAGGGGCTGCTCTCTGTCCCCAGCTACAGGGCTGCTCTCTGTCCCCCGCATGGGGGGCCGGTTGCTCAGTGTACAGGGCTGCGTCAGCATCGGGGGTTTCCTTCCTACACTAACCGCGTGCACACGACATTGGTGGGAGGGGCGGGAATCCCCCCGCCGGATGTACACCCGAGGGAGGCCCATGCGCTGAAGGTACACTCGCTGGACGCCCAGCCGGCCGGATGTACACTCGCGGGAGGCCCACCCCGCTGGAGGTACACTCGCTGGACACCCACCCCGCTGGAGGTACACCCCGGGGGAGGTGGTACACCCCGAGGGAGCACCTTGCCGCGGTGCTAGAGGCCGACATCAGCCCGACGGACCTTCGCAAAATCGAGCCATTCGGAATCCCTTAGTAGTAGTGCTAATTTGCAAAGGGTATTGCTAATCTGGGTGAGCAGCGCTAATCGGGGAGAGCAGTGCTAATCTGACGCATATAATAAAATAATAAATATGTAAGGGAATTAAATTGAACTTGCAAGTTGCAGAAACATTTTAAATGGTTTCGATTATCCAGAAGCAATATAGCCATAAGCAAAGATTAGTGCAATGTACAAAACAGTACTGGTGAACGATGACTAAACTGCTGGTGAAGCATTGCTAAACTGCATTGCTAAACTGCTGGTGAAGCATTGCTAAACTGCTGGTGAAGCATTTCTAAACTGCATTGCTAAACTGCATTGCTAAACTGCTGGTGAAGCATTGCTAAACTGCTGGTGAAGCATTGCTAAACTGCTGGTGAAGCATTGCTAAACTGCATTGCTAAACTGCTGGTGAAGCATTGCTAAACTGCTGGTGAAGCATTTCTAAACTGCATTGCTAAACTGCATTGCTAAACTGCATTGCTAAATTGCTGGTGAAGCATTTCTAGACTGCATTGCTAAACTGCTGGTGAAGCATTTCTAAACTGCATTGCTAAACTGCTGGTGAAGCATTGCTAAACTGCTGGTGAAGCATTGCTAAACTGCATTGCTAAACTGCATTGCTAAACTGCATTGCTAAACTGCTGGTGAAGCATTGCTAAACTGCAGAAAGCTATAGTGAAATATAGTTTTTTTTATTAAAAACTTCTTTTAAAGAGAAGAAAACGCAAAGGCAAGAAAAAACGAACAAGAATCATCATGTCAATTATAAAAGAAGCGCCCTGTCGAAAGTAAAAGTCTCATTGGGAATTGCTAAGACTGTTAAGACTGCTAAGACTATTGCTACGAGCATAATGCTGGTATGGCAAATTGCTGTGATATATCAATACTCATCGGAGGATTTATAAGATCTCAAGGCACAAGGGGAATTGCTATAATTGTCATTCTGGGGAGAATTGCTTTGATTTCAAGGTTCATTTGTGAAATTGCAGAAATAAATAGTTGAAATGCAAGTGCCAAGATATCAAAAGGTATCAAAAGTCACTCAATTTTCAGGCTCATGGGGAAATTACTAACATTTCCAAAGCTCATTGGGGAATTGCTGAAATTCTGCTGCAGGTTAAGGGTTAGGCTTAGGGTTCAATTATAGAGCGATAGTCGTGTCAATCATTAATAATCCATCGAGGAATTGCTAAGATTAAATGCTCTTGGGGCGTATTATTTAAATGCTTTGGCTCTACGGGGAATTACTGACAGGTCAAGGCTTCCGGTGAAATTTAGATTTAAAAGCTTATGAGGAAGTTACTTTAATGCTGAGGCTCAAGGCTCATTGTCGAAATTGCTAACATGCCAAGATTTTCTTATGGGTTAGGGTTAGAGGCTTAGGGTCAGTTTTGGTTCAATCATAGATTAACCGCTGTCAACCATCAATTAAAGACTTGCTAAGATATCTAAGCTCATCGGGGAATAGCTGAGTTGTCAAGGCTTATAAGGGGATTGCTGAGTTATCAAGGCTTATAAGGGGATTGCTGAATTCTTGGGAGAGGGGAGTTGGGTTGTTGGGATGTCAAGGCTAATTACTGCGCTGGAAGAATTGCATAGATGTCGAGACTGGAGTTTAATTGCTGCGATGTCGAGGCTTAATGGGGTTATTCCTGAGATGTCAAGGCTTACTGGGGAATTTCTGAGATGTTAAGGCTTACTGGGGAAATGCTGAGATCTCAAGACTTACTGGGAAAAGTTTTCAGATCTCAGAGCTTACGGGGGGAATTGCTGAGATCTCAAGGCTTACTGGGGGAATTACTGGGATGTCAAGGCTTACTGGGGGGATTGCTGAGATGTCAAGGCTTACTGGGGAAATGCTGAGATCTCAAGGCTTACTGGGGGAATTGCTGATATGTCAAGGCTAACTGGGGGAATTGCTGAGATGTCAAGGCTTACGGGGGGAATTGCTGAGATGTCAAGGCTCATGGACGATGGCTGAATTGTTGGGGGGGTGTTAGGTTGTTAGGCGATTGTCAGATAGTCAGGTAGTACGGCTCAAGTAGCTCATGTAATTTAGATAATGAAAAGTACACACAAGTGATGCTGCTTTCTGCTAATAGGAAATACCAGCGCATTTATTATAGGTTTGATCCTTTGATTTAGGCTAATAAAGAGAGAGGGTCTAAGACCGTCAAGGATTTGCATATTGAGCTCCTGTTGTGGATCAGAATATGCCCCGGCCAGTGACGATATTTACTAAGAGTTTGTGCTTGAAAGGATAAGCACTATTTTCTGCTTTAGAAAGGGTTTTGAGCTGATGAAGGAAACTTTTTGGCTAATGAAAGTTCTGATTCATTATAATTTATTTTTTGCCACAATCAGAAAAGTTAATTTTTTATTAATGGAAATTAACATTTTGAATAATTATAGTAAGGTTAATCTTGTGCCAAAATAAAATCCAATTGGTGTCATTTTCAAGGCTCCCCAGCGGGGGGCTAAATGGCTAGTCTAAATATACTAAATCTTCTAATCTAAATATACTAAATCTCTAAGCTTTGTATGTTTGAATGCTTGCTTGTCCATAACGCTCTAGAGATTGCAATTCTTCACCGATTTTGATCGCGTTTTCGCCAAAACATTCAAAATTGTCTGGAAAGAAGACAGTTAAAATTTCTTTAATCTGCTTCAATGCTAAAGGGATTAAATATTCGAAAAACATGCTTTTTTGCAAAGGTCAAGCAGCTCTTTCGACTTGAAATGCGCTGTAAGAATGCTAGAGAAAAAACCGACTGACTGAATTCTGATTTTGATAAAGATTGCATCACAACAAGTTGAAAACACTGTGCCAAGTTGAAAGACAGAAATTGCGTAACCATATTGCTAACTTTAAATGAGACTGATGCTGACTGCCTGAGTATTTGATTATGTCATAGCTGCTTCGTGTGACTTTCACTCGAAGAGAATTTGTGTTAGTATTCGTGTAACGCTCTAGAGATCGAACCGATTGACCAATTTTAATCGCGTTTTCACGAAAAGATTTGTAATTATCTGGAAAGAAGACAGTTAAAATTTCTTTAATTGGCTTTAATGCTAAAGGTATTAAATATTCGAAAAACGAGTTTTCCCAATGCTTTTAATGGTAGGGCAAACTTTGAATTCTTGATTGGACTGGCTGAATTCCAATTCCAATTATGATTGCGCCATAACTTTTCTCTCTCCACTGTGTAAGCTTCAATACTGGTTGCAGTGTGCAAGGAGAAAAATGCTCAGTGGCTGCGTGTGTACATTCTGACCCTGGCTGACTGGCGGACTCCATAGAAAATTGCTATTTATAGATTTCACTCAATCAACTGTGCATTGGCTCCGCCTGCACGCCTACACACTGAGCAGCCTATCACTGCTATGTATTTTAACTGCAGTTCTGAAGCATATATGGCTGATTTTGTTGTCCTCCCATCAATAGGCGGAGTAGCCGCAGTGTAGGCACTTAGGACTAGGTTTAGGCTAGACGTAAGGTCCAAGGTTCGAATCTGCCTCCCCGGCGGATAATAAAAATTCAAATAATTCAATAATTTATAGCTTGTGCCTGGACTAATTGAAACATTTTTTATTTAATTTCAATTGAAACATTTTTTTATTAATTAGCAATTCATTTTTTGCTACTCGGCACAAGCCACTAATCAAATTTGATTTGTAAAAACTGCTTCGAGTATAACTGATCCCATCAATGGGTATTGTCTAGCTCCATAAAAGTACGAAATTACTAAACTGCAGACAATGCTGCTAAATGCTGAGCTTTTCAAGACTGCCGATATGTATCGAAAATTGATTAGTGAGCCGTACAATTCTGAGCAAATTGCAGTTTGCAGAGGAGACTGAGGAGCCGGCCGAGAGGAGAACTGCAGGCTGCTGAGAGGATGACTGAAAATTGTTAATTGAACACTTGTAGACTGAAAATGAAATGACTGCAGACTGCTGAGGGGAACTGCAGACTTTCGAAGGGATCATTGCAGATTGCAAAGGGGAAACAACTGCAAACTGCTGAGGTAGTTCCTCCAGACGTGTGAGCGTATAGCTGCAGACTGCTGAGAGGGAAAACTGCGGACTAATTAGAGGATAATGGCAGACTTCTGAGGCTTATAACTAACTATTGAGTTTTGAGTGGATATTTACTGTGGAAGATTAAGTACAAGTTGTTTAGGGGATTTCTGCGGCTGCTAAGTGAAATATTTTTGGCTAAGGGGACAATTCTATGCCGCTGAGGGTATGCATTCTTAATTTTAATAAAAGTTTTAAAATGCAAAGTGGATGATAAATGCCGGCTGCTAAGAAATAACTGCAGTCTTTTTGCGGGATTAGATGAAGGGATAATTTCAGGTTGTTGTGGGGATAAATGCCGATTTCCGGGGGTTAACTTCAAACGGCTGAAGTTGCTAAACTAGATTATTTCGACCACATGTCAAAAGGCACAATAGCCGCAGTAGGCAGGCAGTATCAAGCAGAAGCAAACAGAATGCTTTGATGTCAGCAGTTCGAGCCTGCATTGAAGCAGCGAATTTATCTTTGTGACCTGTGACAATAATGATTGCATCCTATGCAGATTCATGGAGATGTTAAACACGAAAATTTAAAGATACTTTTGCTGGGGCTGCGTTAGTCTTCTAGAGCAGTGCTAATCTGCTGTAAGTGCTAATTTGCAAAGGGTCTAATCTGGGTGAGCAGTGCTAATCTGACGTACAATGAATTAATAAATATGCAAGAGAATTGCAAATCAAATTTAAACTGCAAGTTGCAAACATTTCAAATGGCTTCGATTATTGAGAAGCATATGGAGATCAGTAGCCATCTGCTCCCAGATTTTGCGGAACAGTGCCGGTGAACCATTGCTAAATTGCTGGTGAACCATCGCTAAAGTGATGGTAAACCATTGCTAAAGTGATGGTAAACCACTGTAAGTTTTTAAAAAATGCTACTTTAAACAGAAGAAAACTCAACACAAGAAAAAGCGACAAAAGAATCATCATGTCAACCATAAAAGAAGCGGTCTGTCGAGAATAAAATACTCAATGTGAATTGCTAAGATGTCAAGGCTTGTATGGAAAATTTCTGTGATATCAAGACTCATGGGAGAATTTCTAAGATCTCAAGGCTCAGCGGTAATTGCTATAATGATGTGATTCTGGGGAGAATCGCTTTGATTTCAAAGCTTAAGTTCAATTGCTGCGATGTCGATCTTAATGAGGGAATTTCTGAGATGTCAAGGCTTACTGGGGAATTATTGAGATTTCAAGGCTTACTGGGCCATGGGCCAGATCAAGGCCCATGAGAGAAATTCTGAGATGTCTTGTCAAGTCTCAGAGGGAAATTCCTATACTGATGTGATTCTGGGCAGAATTGCTTTGATTTCAAATTCCATTTGAGAAATTTCTGAGGTATCAAGGCTCATTAAAATTATTTGCTGTCAAGGCTCATGGAAATAATTTCTGGAATGCTGTGGCTCTTGAGGGAATTGCCGACATTGTTAGGGTAAGAGTAAGACGTAAACCATATAAATGAATAGGCCTGTCTAACATTAAATACTCATTGGGGAATTGCTAAGTTGTAAAGGCTCGTGGGGGTATCCGAATTATAATGTGGCTCAATGCTCAGGGGGATTGTTGTGATTGCAGTACCTGCTCATAATGCCGAAATTTTGTGGCTCAAATAGGAGTTGCTGAGATATCAAGGCTCATTGGGGGAATAGCTGAGATTTCAAAGCTCACGGGGGATCCCTGTAATGCTGTAGGCTGTGACTCTTGGGTATTGCTGAGATGCTAAGGTTCACGGGGGAATGACTGAGATTTCAAAGGCTCCTAAAGCGAATAGCTGAAATTCACGAAATGTCAAGGTTCATTGGGTATTTGTTGAAATGCTGTGGTTTACGGTGGGAATTGCTGAAATGCTGTGACTTGGCAGGGTTAGTTTTCAACCATAAGACTCATGTGAAAGTGCCAAGATATCAAAAGGTTAGTCGCTAAAGTTTCATGCTCATGGGAAAATTGCTAAGATTTCAAAAGCTCATTGGGGAATTGCTGAAATTCTTGGGCTGAGAGGGGGAGTTGCTGAAATGCTGTGACTCGGCTGCAGGTTAAGGGTTAGGACTTGAGTTTAATTATAGAGCGATCGTCGTGTCAATCATAAATGATTCATCAAGGAATTTCAAAGATTAAAGGGGCGAATTAGTTATATGCTTTGGCTCTTAGGGAATTGCTGACAGGTCAAGGCTTTCGGTGAAATTCAGATTACAAACCTTATGAGGAAGTTACTTTAATGCTGAGGCTCAAGACTCATAGTGGAAATTGCTAACATGCCAAGACTCACTTATGGGTAGGTTTGGGGGCTTAGGGTCAGTTTTGGTTCAATCATAGATTAACCGCTGTCAACAATCAATTAAAGACTTGCTAAGATATCAAAGCTCATGGGGTATAGCTGAGTTATCAAGGCTTATAAGGGGATTGCTGAATTCTTGGGAGAGGGGAGTTGGGTTGTTGGGATGTCAAGGCTATAATTACTGCGCTGGGAGAATTGCTACAATGTCGAGGCTTAATGGGGAAACTGCTGAGATGTCAAGTCCTACTAAGAATTGCTGAGATGTCAAGGCCTACTGAGACGTCAAGGCTTACTGGGGGAATTGCTGAGATGTCAAGGCTTACTGGGGGAATTGCTGAGATGTCAAGGCTTACTGGGGGAATTGCTGAGATGTCAAGGCTTACTGGGGGAATTGCTGAGATGTCAAGGCTTACTGGGGGAATTGCTGAGATGTCAAGGCTTACTGGGGGAATTGCTGAGATGTCAAGGCTTACTGGGGGAATTGCTGAGATCTCAAGCTTACTGGGGGAATTGCTGAGATGTCAAGGCTTACTGGGGGAATTGCTGAGATCTCAAGCTTACTGGGGAATTGCTGAGATGTCAAGGCTTACTGGGGGAATTGCTGAGATCTCCAAACTTACTGGGATAATTTCTGAGATCTCAAGGCTTACTGGGGGAATTCTGAGATGTCAAGGCTTACTGGGAATTGCTGAGATCTCAAGGCTTACTGGGGGAATTGCTGAGATGTCAAGGCTTACTGGGGAATTCCTCAGACATCAAGGCTTACTGGGGGTATTGCTGAGATGTCAAGGCTTACTGGGGGTATTGCTGAGATGTCAAGGCTTACTGGGGGAATTGCTGAGATCTTAAAACTTACTGGGATAATTTCTAAGATTTTAAGGCTTACTGGGGGAATTGCTGAGATGTCAAGGCTTACTGAGGGAATTGCTGAGATGTCAAGGCTTACTGGGGGAATTGCTGAGATCTCAAGGCTTACTGGGATAATTTCTGAGATCTCAAGACTTACTGTGGAAGTTGCTGAGATGTCAAGGCTCATGGATGATGGCTGAATTTTTTTTGGGGGGGGGGTGTTAGGTTGTTGGGCGATTGTCAGATAGTCGGGTAGTACGGCTCAAGTAGCTCATGTAATTCAGATACTGAAAAAGTACACACAAGTGATGCTGATTTCTGCTAATAGGAAATACCAGCGCATTTAATCCTTTGCGCTGGTTTGATCCTTTGATTTAGGCTAATATAGAGAGAGGGTCTAAGGGCGTCAGGGATTTGCATATTGAGCTCCTGCTGCGGATCAGAATATGCCCCGGCCAGTGACGATATGCATCAAGAGTTTGTGCTTGAAAGGATAAGCACTATTTGCTGATTTAGAAAGGGTTTTGAGCTGATGAACGAAACTTTTTTGGCTAATAAAATTCGGATTGATGACAATTTATTTCTGCCAAAATGAGAAAAGGTAATTTTTGATTATTGGAAATCAAAATTTTGGATGATTATAGTAAGGTTACTCTTGTGCCAAAATAAAAACCAATTGGTGTCATTTTCAAGGCTCCCCAGAGGGGGGCTAAATGGCTTGTCCAAATATACTAAATCTCTAAGGTTTGTAGGCTTGAATGCTTGTCCATAATCCAAATATACTAAATCTCTAAGGTTTGTATGCTTGAATGCTTGTCCATAATTATATACTATACAACCTTCTCTGTTTGTACCGAGCTACATATATGTATGTATGTATGTCTTACTATAGTCCTTGTCCCATAACTAATTGGAGTCTATGTCGTATCAATCCGGATATTAACTTTTCTATGAAATTCTTTATTTTGAACAAGTAAAAAACATTTTTGCTTAAGACACACAATGGAAACTGTTTATTAGCTGGCGTAATTCGACTGTATTTAGCAATTGCAATCATTGATCAGATTCATAAACTTATTTGAATTTTAGTTTGTAAACAGTACCTTTTGTTAAAACGTTTGGTTTGAGCTTTTCGTACACCAATACGAATTAACATCTAGAAAAAATTCAACAGCTAATATTCGGATACGTATTGTGAACATAGTGGCTATTCGCATGGTAGTCCCCATTGGTCTAATGAAAAAATGGTTTCATTAAAACAAAAGTTAGTCTAAATCTTTGCATGAAGCCGCTTGCTTAAATTTTAGCTTTTTCAAATACCAAAAATTCCCTAGTTTCGCAAATTATTATTAATATATACAAAGTTAAGTAGCTCGTGATTAAATTTCTACAATTTTTAATGTGAAATTTTCCGTTTGTAGGACTACCGTACGAATATTCACAATCTTGAGTGATTAAACAGCATAATAAAAATATTAATAAAACGTTTAAAGTAATAAAAATATGGCTCATAGGAAAGAAAGGGATAGTACTTTCAATATTATATTAACTGACGAAGAAGTGCATTTTGATTCTGCAAAATTGATTTCTTTTCGTATCACCGATTTTAACTGTGAGCGTTTTCATAAATCTTTAAAAAGTTGTTGCTACTTGAACAATCACCGTAAATCAATCCGAGACAGCTAGTTCTTCTTAGCCACGGACTTGGTCGAGTCTCGCAATTTCCTGCGACTCCCATAATTGCCTTCGTTTTCGCATTTCGGCGTCGGCGTGCTCACTTCGTCGCGGCCCGGCCTTGGGAAATTGTGATAGACGGGCACCTCGGCGGATGACGGACCATCGCCCGCGGTCCACTGATCATAGCCTGTCGTGTTGTCTCTCATTATGTCTTGAATTCCGACTACGCTGACGTTGGACGAATTTAGATCCGCTCTTGTGTGCCTGTGAACAGTGCCGCAGCACAGCATTGCTATGGCAGCCTCTCGGAACTCCCAGTTTAGCAAGCCGAGACAGAGTAGGACAAAGAATCCTTGACAAGCGTTCAGAATGACGAAAACGTACTGCACGGGTAGGGTGTACCATAGAGTCTGCGGAACAGCGAACAGCCAGGCGGCGGTCAGTAGTGGCGCCAGCAAGGCGCACTCGTGCGACTGGTGCTTAAGCTCGGTTTGAATATCGCGTCGCTTGATAGCCTGCTGGCTGAGGTTGCACAAGACTATCAGAGTGACCAAAATTGACAGTAGGCCAAACAGTAGCAGCGGTCCCAGGAATGACCAAATATAGATACCATCCAGCCAGCACTGGGGGCCGTAGCCAAATGACTGAAAGCTGACCCCGGCGACAACGGCCACAATAACCACGGGAAGGATCCATGCTATTGGAAGAAGCCATTTCAATCGACCGATAATGACGCCTTTGACTACAGCGTGGAACAGCCAAATTGATGCGGCTAGCAGCATCGCTAGGCCAGCGACAAAGAACAGATGCATAACAATAGAAACCGCCTTGCAAAATTCGTCGCTCTGTTTTGCTATTCCAGTCAGTAGAAAGCTTAGCTGACCAATGAAAATTGCTCCGGCAAGGTTCAGATACAGAATGTACAGTTCGTTGTGCAGCTTTTTGTCGCGAGCAACAACTATTATAAAGAAGATCAGGCACAAGAGCGAAATTCCCGTGAGAATGTACTTCAAGTAGGCTAGAATTATCTCGTGTATGTTGTTGTCGTATTCAGGCGCAGGTTGCATCAGCACTGCAAAGCTAGTCAGGTGGTTACAGCTGCATGTTACGCTTTTCTCGTCCTCGTACAGCTTGACACAGCCTTCGGTTGACCACATGCCTCTGCCGAAGGCTGAGCCACTAGCCTTGCTTGGGTCCCAGAAGACGCATCGAGTTTCAAGCTGCATTTCTTCTTTGTTAATTTGACTTTTTATGTTAGGCACAAACAATTGTAGAGTTAAATTTACAGGCTGCTCCATTTTCCTTGTCATTGCAACGGGAATGCTAGTTTTAATGGATACTACTCGACTGTTGACGACTAGCACAATGCTACCGTTTGTAGCACTAGATAAGACGGTTTCATTCGTAGCATCGTTAGGAAGCAGGTCGCTAACGTGATTATAAACAACGCAAGCAACTTTGACTTCAGTTCCTGCCTGTGTTAGACTAGTAAATAAGCTGATAGGAAGGAGCACGGTGTCGGTTGACTGCATCCACAGGCTGTGGGTTTGTTCCGTATAGCGCAGTGCGTCAACTGGGCGATCAATGCAGCTCGAGCTAATTAGTTGAGTGCTCCAGTGCATCAGACCCTGTGTAAAGGTCACAGAAGAGCAGGCGGTGGGCAGCTGGCCAGCGAGACGGAGTGCCAGAGACTCGATTGGGCCAAGCATCGCTGCTGGATTGAGCTTTCCAGAGTCGATCTGAGGTCGGAGTTGGTCCGCAAACTTTTTCTGCATCACGGCACTGAATGCTCGACTAAATGAGCGCAAACTAGTGGCCAATGACTCGTTGCTGGTTCCGTCTGATTTTACTTTTAAGTTTGCCGTAATGCGACCCAGAATGTCAAACGCTGACTGAGCGAATTCGACACTCGTTCCTTTGGCATCCACAGTACCAGCTATCACTTCGCAAGCGGAATCAGCCTCAGACTGGACTGAAAACCTACGACTTGAGTTGGCAATACTTGCGATATTGTCAAATTTATCGTCTTGGCATATTCCATAGATGTAAACGCTTTGACAGCTGCCCACAATGCAGGTTGTAAGCAGGCTATCCAGTTCAGTGGCGCAGTTACCTGTAAGCAGCTTCTTGTTCTTGGGCGGGTCCAGGCAATCAATCGGCGGTTCGTTCCAAAATACCAGATCGCTCATCAGCATAACTGCAGAAGGTGAGCCAAGCACAGCATTTGAAACTGTGGATGGCGCTAAATTCTCGCTGCTGAACTGAGTCGACGCCACGACTTGGACGCCATTCAAATAGAGTTCGACGACTGCCTTAGTAACACTAACTGCCAAGTTGAACCAGGATCTAGTATGAATCTTCTGCTCAATAGAGCTGTTTCCAAGAGTGACTTGAGAAAGTTTTCCTGCAATACTCAGCTCCACACTAATTTTCACGATGTTTGAAGAAGCGGATTTCTTCTTTGCTCGAACGCGCAGCCCTTGGTTAGATGGATAGCCGGCCCGAAGAACATCCACGTATTCTTCCGTACTGATGGATTGAATCTGCAGCCAGAGCGATATTGTGAAGCCTTTAGGACAACCGGATCCAGAGAAGAGGCACACTTCAGTGCCCAAGTCAACAGATTCGGCTGCAACGAAGCGTCTACTTCGATTGGCTTCATTTGCGTGGTTACTGTTTCCCGCAGAATACATGGGAACATGAATGGTTTGCCTATCGTAGCAATTTGCGTCAAGATCTGTGGAAAGCTCGCCTGCACTGCCTAACGGCAAGTACTTCAGCATGATATCGCTAAAACAAGCAGCCGCCGCGTTTTTGCTCTTGTCATTGGGTCGGCCTAACAGGCCCGCTGTGTAGTTACCAATATCGTTATCTTCATTCCAACACAAAGTGCTTGCGTTTTCAAAATATGTTATAATGTAGTCATCGGCTTTAAGTAGTATACTGGCACTGGCGTACCAGAATATCTGCAGTGACACCCAGGTTGAGTAGTTAAATGGCGCCGAGGCTGTACAAGTTCTGTTAGGACTGCGAACTGTGACTTGAACAAAAGCATCGCGAGTCAAGGCCACCGCTGTACCAATCGAGCCCGGGTTCTGACCACCTGTGCTAAATAGGTAAGCGGTATCTTCAGTTTTTGGCATAGTTGGCTTCATTACTAGCGTTAAAATGTACGACTTGCAATTCGAGGTATTGTAAAGACAGCTGTCCTGCGAGTTCTCCATAATAACATATGAGCCTCCTGTGCCAAGGGTGCACAGAGCTCCGTTTTCAGTGCCGTATTTGTCCGGGCCAAAGTCTGTGTTAACACCATGCAAAGATTTTGGCTGGAGCTTTGACCACAGACCCGCGACTGTCCAGTAGTCGTCAGCCAGGCGCAGAAGATCGTACTGGCTGCTTTGAATACCAAGAACGAGATTGCTTTGACTGCTCGTCAGGAGCTCCTTGTACCAGGCAGCAACTATAAACAGCAAGAATGAATCTCCTAGAGCGGCTGACGGATCCACCAATTTTCCCACAGTTAGTGCTCCAGCTGCAGTGCTGTCTCTGAACGTCCCACCAGATTCTCTGTACTCAAGACTGATGCTCACATTAGTACCATTAAGAATAATTGTAGGAAAGAAATTATCCTTTGAGAGAAGCAGAGCTACATTAGACCACCGATTGAGGCGCATCTTTACGTTGGATTTGGTCACCATTTTAGCAGTCCAGCCGGCTAGTTTGACCCAAGCTGCTAAGTTTCCATCAGCGCTGATGTTCATTCCGAATCCTTCAAACGGATCGGCTTCATTGCCCATTGAAATTATTGTCAGGTCCGCTCCACTGTCCTTGCTGAGAAGCTTCATCCACAGAGTTACAATTACTTGTTTCCTGCAAGAGCTCAATTGCCTTGGGCATTCGTCGGCCCGGAATGCTTTAATGCCTACCTGTCCGTTGGTTCCGATCTTAGTGAACTTGGCTTCATAGCTGCTGACATTGCCAACTGGACCGATCGGCGTCGAGAGCAGTTTAGCCTGCTTTAACAGAAGGAATTCGGTGTCTATGATCGCTTGGCCCCACGAAATCAAGTCAGAATCAATGTAGTAGCGGTTATTTAAGCTGCCAACAGACATTGCGAACTCCTCCGGGGTCATCCACCTGTCGTAGAAGACTATATCAGTAAATGAAAAATTGCCCATAAACCAGTCAGGATTGTCCTTCCAAGTGCTGTTCTGATCGTTGTCAAACCTGCCAACCACAGCTCGGATGTGCTTATCGTAAGCCTTGTAACTGATGTCTGGCTGCAAATTTCGAATGCCGTAATCAGTACCATTTAAAAAGAGCCGCATGCCCTGCTGTAAGTTCCAAGTAAAGCCAACATTGAACCATTCGTTCAAACCGAATCGATTGGCGTCGATTACAATAGTCCAATCTTGCCTGTCAATAGAGATGGACGCGCCTAGCAGATTGCCTGTGGTAAATATGCTGATGCCTCTCGAGTCGAACGCTGAGGATCTGGAATCGCCAAAGTCGCCAGAGTTTAAAATGAATTGCATCTTCGAGGGATTTACACTTTTTATATTCATCCATGCGTGCACAGTGAGACCGCTGATTTGGCAATCGCGCTGATACGGATCCGTGATGCACTTGCCAGACCAACTGATTGAATTCTCGGTTGGTCTCAACTGAATGTCACTTCCCAGGAAGAACTGACCTAGCCAGTTAGAGTTCAGTCTGGCTATCATGGACTTGTTGAATCTGTCTATTTCAAGCGTAATGGCAGAGTCGAACACGTTATGTAAATTGAAGTAATAAAGCGATTTTAGGCTGTAGTTCTTCGTGTCCTTCAAAATAAGACTGTCGCCAGTGATTTCGGGATCCGTTGACCAATAAAGGGTAGCGTTGCGCACGTATCTAAACTGGTCGCGAGTGTAGCCCAGGAAGCGATGCGACTCAAAATCTTCGAGCGGTCGAAACCAAACAACAAGATGGTTCAGAACGACTCCAGCCGGAGTTGGGCCACCTCCGACAGCCGAACCAATTGTGATGCTTTCGTTGAAGGTGGCAGCGATAGTTGGCGGTGCATCAGATGCTGTAGCGCCGCATTGTACTCCGTTGACGTACAGCGTCAGTAACGGTGCAAGGCCTCGCTGGTCATAAATGAGACCAATGTTGGTCCACTGCTGATTGGTGATCGGACAGCCAACAGACCTGCTTCCAGCTTTTGCTAGCAGTGACACAGACCCAGACGCACTGCTCAGTCTAAGCGAGATAATGTTGAACCTCAAAAACTCAGTATCGCCACTGGGTAGCGACTGAGTTACTTGCAACCAAAGCGACACCGAAATTCCATTGGAACAGGGTGACCCGGAAATTACGCAACTGTTACCAAGACTACCTACTTGTAGACTGGCTAGGTTGTTCTGAATGAGAAAGACAGCCTCCATTGCATCACCTCGCTGCAAGTTCGTGACCGTGACATTTGAGCTAGCCGTCTCTGGAGCCAACGCGCCCATGCCAACTCCGGCACGCAGGTAGAAGTCCGCCATCTCGTAGTACGGATTTGGGCCAGTAGTTGCGTAAGTAAAACGTTTCAAAATTGTCGAGTAGGCAAAGCTTGGTGCGCTGGGACTCGTTGGTTGAGGCGTGCTGACGACAGGCTGGTACTTGATCAGCTTGTAAACTGCAAGCGCATAATTGTTAAGGCAGAATGTTTTTAGCCAAAGTCGAAATTTATAAAAGAAAATTAAATAGCTTGCCACTGAAATCTAGCTTGACGTGGTTTCAACCAGTATTTTCATAGTCTTTATCGTATTTTGCCGAAGTATTTGTTTTAGTGTCAGCATTAGTGACTCTATGGGCCGTATGCAGAAAGCTCTGTCTAGGGTAGTCCGGTCAATTGAAAAGCTACTTGGATTTGGTATGCAGAAACACAAAGTTAGACCGGTCTACTATAGCTCGTAGACAGAACTAGGGTAGCTAAACCATAGACCATAGACTGAACTACCCAATTCCGGACTAGCTAGTCTTGACTAAGCTTTCTGCATACGGCCATATATTTGTTATGTTTTGGCTTGCTGACTTAATTGTTTTAGACTTCTTGTAGCTATTTTAGTATTTGACTTAGTGTCCTGTCGGTCTTTTTTTCTGTCTTAATCTGTTTTATAACACTACTTTAAACCGTGTTGCAAACGTTTCAGGTTATTATTATTACATAATAATTGTTTGCGATTTAGTATTAAATTTTTTTAATTTCATTCAGCTCCTCCAGGGGGAGGCTAGTGCTAGTCCAATATACTAAAAATTAAATTTTTACCTAAAGCTCCTGTAAGCAATATCAGGTTTTCTTCATGGATTGGCCAGAGCCACAGGGCTGGATGGATCGCCTGCGCGTGCAAGTGGCTGCTGCTGGCCGGTCTAGTGACCGTGACGGAAATCTCGCAGCCCATTCTCACTTCCGTTGCTGGCTGGGCGAGACTATTCGGCTCGGAGTAGGTGCTCACGTAATAGAAAGTCGTCACTGAGCTATCAATGTAGATCTGAGGAGGGTGTTGTGTTAGGAAAACGCTCGCATGGATCATTATCTATTGTATACTGTGTGACAGTAGATACACCCAGTTGTGTTGTAAGCAATATAAAACTAATATTCGACTCGTAGTGGAGTCTGTAATACACTACCATTGTTTTTTGGGTATCTTCTCTTAATCTTCTGCTTAAAAGGTAGATTGCTATGCTTAGCAAACGTTTATTTAGTAATTATAATTAATTTTATACGTGCGTCTTTATTCTGTTTCTAATGCAAGTAAGGCTAATTTTATCTATACACTCGTTGCCGTCGTAGGTCAATTTAAGTTTATCTATTGTGTAGTTTTATTGATTGCTCATCAAGTCTCTGCTCAACTACAAAACTTGGACTAATACTGCTCAACACCCTTACCCTAATGATTCCCGTCGACCTCTCCCAGGTGAAGCCGAGCAAGCGCCAGAATCCGCATTTGCGTTGGAATTCGTCCACGCAAGAATGCCAGCGGCCTTTGGCTCCGATAACTGTCAGGCACAGCTTGCCAACGTCTGTGTAGAACTGGAAGCCTTGACTGTGGCTGGTGCCTAAAAAGGTTTTTTTCAAATCACTGTATGGCATTTCTAGGTTTACGATGCTTTTAAAAAACCTGTTTGTTTAAAACAGAAACATTATTAAGATTCAGTTTTTGTTTTAACCGATATGTATTAATCATTCCTCATCTTCTTAAATTGAACATACGCTCGTAGAATTTAAGACTCGTGCATGTACGTTGGAACTTTGACTATTAGAGTCCGGAAACAGGCAAGAAAGTACTTTATGCTCCCTATAAGAGAATATTTTATTTCTTTCGTATGTAACGGCGATTTGGACAATCATGTGGCCAAAAAAATCTGTAAGGAAAAATGACACCCCTGGTTTGATTCCGTGAGCAGCAGTCGTGGCTGTCGTGCAATTCACAGCCAACAAGGGCCAACCCCAAGGCGCAGAGAGTGTACATGCCAGACGATAAGAAAGCCAGGGCCGTTGTACACCCTGTGTGAGTGAGTGTTTGAGTGCAGTGCCTGCGTACAGTGTTGGTGCGCTTGTGTGTGCTCAGGAGCCAGTGGAATGGGCAGAATCAGCTCAGCGCTGGTTTCTGTGCCAGGGTGCGCCACAGCTCTCCTGTAAATATTATTATTTTTAATAGGCCAGAGTTTTAAATAATTTTGCTGCAAACGCCGCATATATGGTTGGCCAGGTATGGATAGATTTAAAAAAATGACGCTAATAAACACGCTCGTAAACTCCAGTGCGACATGCAGCACTGGCCAGCAGAAACTCACTGGTAGCCAGCAGGACCTCCTTAGCGTAGTTCTCCAGGGTGAAATTGACCCACACCGATGCACTGAGGCCGTAGTCGCACATCTCCGGTTGTTGAAAGCACAGCCGTCCGTAGGGTGCATCGTTGGCCAGACTGCCGAGTAGCAGGCAAGTGTCTGCCGAGCCGGCGAACATCACCGACGTGGTGTCCTCGGCGTCTAGACCGGGGCCCAGGCCGACAGTGTCTGGCAAGAGCCCGTTCAGAGCGTTGGTGATGTTCGACCAAGTCGAATTGTAGCCGGGAACATTGTCCAGCAGATCCTCGTCGCGACAGGCCACGCAGCAGGAGGGGTCGGGCGACTGGCTGGGATTCGCCGCTCGGCTGTCATTGCAGGCCTGTCTAAAGTAGTCCCGACGTCGATTGACCTGCGCCCTAACGAAGGTGTTGTGAGCGCCGAGATCGCGCAGAGTGAGATCGGCGTTGAACTGCCAGTAGTGATTGCAGGTTGCCCAGTAGTTGATGCCTGTTCGTGAGGTGGTTGGGGTGGCTTTAATTGGGATTTAGGTGAGATGACAATGCGTTTAACCCCCTCAGGGGGACCATACTCAGGGGGACTCAGGGGGGGGGAGCTGCGAGCAATTGCAGGTTAAGCCGAGTTGATTACGGTTAGTGCTCAGCCGAATACTCTCGTAGTCGGCTTGCGTCACTCCAAACTTCGCCGATTTTAAAGGGCGCCGATTTAAACAGAGGCGCCGAATAGGATATGGCGCCGATTTATATGTCGCGCCGAGTTGGATGTGGCGCCGAATTGGTTCGCCGATCTATGTGGCACCGATTTGGATGTGGCTCCCATTTGTATGTGTCGCCGAATTGGATGTGGCGCCGATTTGTATGTGGCGCCAATTTACATGTGGCGCCGATCTATATGCAGCGCCGATTTATTTGTGGCGCCGATTTATTTGTGCCACCGGTTTGGATGTGGCGCCATTTAGGATTTGGCGCTGATTTTGATCTGGCGCCGATTTCAATAGGGGCGTCCAATTTTAGTAGTCCAAGCTTAACCTAAGCTAGCATAGTCTCGAATAGTAGTGTTGGAGTTCTTCTACTGATAAGTAGAACGTATAGAGTTTTTAAAAAATGCTTACGGAAACGATTTTCAACAACAGGTGGATAGATGCGAGGCGGGATGTATGGTGTTGTTACTATAGGCTGTTGAGTTGTAGTAATAGGTGTCGTAGTAGTGACTGTTGTAGTAGTCGTATTGGTGGTAGTCTCTAAAAATTGGCAATCCAGAACCGAAGCAAAAAGGTGGGGAGCTGGTGTGAGCTATTGAACTTAATTTAATTCAATGGGTTTTGTTTATAATTCGCATAAAATTGCACATTATTAACAAACCAGATGCTCCGATAAAGCATGGAAAATAAACATTTTATCACGCAAAACATCGGGGGACATGCATACAGTAGAGTTCTCCACGTACTTGTACAGGGCGAGCCTTACAAATTATAATTTCTTATAAATTTACTAACAATCCCACTATTAACAAGGCCTTATACTGAACTATTAGATGATGAAAGAGATGATTTTAACTGAGATTGAAGCGAAGTGTGAACTGATTCAGTGAGAATTGAGTGATTTTAAAAAAAAATTGTCCATGACGAATTTGCTGTCACTTCTGGAGCGCCGGACCTACGATCATAAACGGGTTGCTATGGTCGATGCCGTTTCTTAAAATATTCAATCAGTAATTATATTTTTTCAATGTTTCAGGATGTAAAACGGAGTGCAACTTAACTGAATCCGTGTCGAACCAGTCCGAGTCAATGGTCTGAAAATCGATAAAATTATAAGGGTCAGGCTCTCAGGATGGGGGGTCAGGTTCTCGGGATGGGGGGTCAGGTTCTCAGGATGGGAAGTCAGGTTCTCAGGATGGGGGGTCAGGTTCTCAGGATGGGGGGTCAGGTTCTCAGGATGGGAAGTCAGGTTCTCAGGATGGGGGGTCAGGCTCTCAGGATGGGGGGTCAGGCTCTCAGAATGGGAAGTCAGGTTCTCAGGATGGGAGGTCAGGCTCTCAGGATGGGGGGTCAGGCTCTCAGAATGGGAAGTCAGGTTCTCAGGATGGGGGGTCAGGCTCTCAGGATGGTGGGTCAGGCTCTCAGAGGGGGGTCAGGTTCTCAGGATGGGGGGTCAGGCTCTCAGGATGGTGGGTCAGGTTCTCCGGATGGGGGGTCAGGTTCTCCGGATGGAAAGTCAGGTTCTCAGGATGGGGGTCAGGTTCTCATCAAGGGGGGTCAGGTTCTCAAGATGGGGGTCAGGTTCTCAAGATGGGGGTCAGGTTCTTATGATGGGGGTCAGGTGCTCATGAAGGGTCGGATCGCAATTCTGATCACAAACGAATTGCATGCAGTAGTTTTGTACATGTGCATGTAAAAAGTGGCAAAGAAGTTTCGAAAATTGCAATACTCACAGCCAGTTACGCTGGTGACGGCAGAGACAGCCCACTGTAAGACGGAATGGCATTGTTGGTTCTTCTCCCTTGAGTCTTATAGTCCCTTGTAATTCTCAACCCACCTGTCGCGGGTGATTAAAAATTCAGTCAGGTGATTCAGGAAGAGAAGATGATGAGGCGGGAAATTTCCGCATGGCTGCAGGGGGAGCGGCGCGCAAGGCGGGGGGGAGGGGCCAAGGCCTGTTCCGATCAGGGACTTCTAAGATAATTTGGACTGGAATTATAATCGCTAAAGTTCTCAGTGAAAGCTATATCAGTTAAAGCTAGCTAACTGGGAGCGCCAAACTGAGGGCGCCAAACTGGGGGCGCCAAACTAGGGCACTGAAGGCGCCACACTTGTGGGACTGGGGGCGCCAAACTGAGGGCGCCAAACTGGGGGTGCCAAACTGAGGACGCCAAACTGGGGGCGCCAAACTGGGGTCGCCAAACTGGGGGCGCCCAACTGGGGACGCCAAACTGGGGGCGCCAAACTGGGGGCGCAGAACTAGGGCACTGGAGGCGCCACACTTGTGGCACTGGGGCGCCAAACTGGGGCGCCAAACTGGGGCACCAAACTGGGGGTGCCAAACTGAGGGCCCTAAACTGGGGGCGCAAAACTGGGGACGCCAAACTGGGGTCGCCAAACTGGGGGCGCAGAACTAGGGCACTGGAGGTGCCACACATGTGGCACTGGGGGCGCCAAACTGGGGGCGCAGAACTAGGGCACTGGAGGCGCCACACTTGTGGCACTGGGGGCGCCAAACTGGGGCACCAAACTGGGGGCGCCAAACTGAGGGCGCCAAACTGGGGGCGCCAAACTGGGGGCGCAAAACTGGGGACGCCAAACTGGGGTCGCCAAACTGGGGGCGCAGAACTAGGGCACTGGAGGCGCCACACTTGTGGCACTGGGGGCGCCAAACTGGGGCACCAAACTGGGGGCGCCAAACTGAGGGCCCCAAACTGGGGGCGCCAAACTGGGGGCGCAAAACTGGGGACGCCAAACTGGGGTCGCCAAACTGGGGGCGCAGAACTAGGGCACTGGAGGTGCCACACATGTGGCACTGGGGGCGCCAAACTGGGGGCGCCAAACTAGGGGCGCCAAACTGGGGGCGCCAAACTGGGGGCGCCAAACTAGGGGCGCCACACATGTGGCACTGGGGGCGCCACCTGCAAGCCAACAGAACCGATAACAAAGAGTTTTTGAAACTCGTTTTTAAAAAGTTTAGTGCAAAATGTTTTCAATTTTAACTACATCTATTTTTTTTATTTGCAAAAGTTTTGCTTCCAATCCATAAGTCAACTGTATAGCCTTTTTTAGCGGTCCATGAGTGGAAGGAAGGAAGGAAAACAATTGAGGTGGATCACGAGAGCGGATGGGGGCAGTTGCCCCCCCCCCCCACCTCCCTATGCAAAGCTCCCAGACCCATGAAACAATGAAAATTCTGCTGTAGCGAGTCAAGGAGCTTCGGTAGTTACAGGTAGTATCTGGAATGGCTGTGGAGCCTGATGCTTATAAGCTTTATCTAAATCTAAGTTTAGATTTAAATCTAACGTAATTAGCCGGACTTTTTAACAATAAAACTGGCAGTTGGAAAACTTGTTTTACCCTAAAGACCACATATGAAGAGGGGAGAGAGGAGAGAAGAGAGGAGAGCAGAGGGAAGAGGGGAGAGAGGAGACGAGTTGATAAGTAGGGGGGAGAGAGAACAGACACCAACCGAATGGGCCGAATAGAGGTTTCGTAGTTCGAAAATTAATCAAATAAAAACTGCAGTCAGCCTCACAATGTATACCGCTGAAGCAGACAATTTAAAGAGGAGTTGCTGCAGCGCTACTGCAGACTCTTATCTGCTAGTCTCCATGGACAAAGTCCACAAGCAGTGTTGCCACCGTTGCCATGATCAACAATGCCATGATGCAGCAGCAGAAGCCACTCTCAGCCGCCTCGTCAACTTTTTTCCAATCGATATTCCCCCTTCCCTCCCAAAGCAGACTCATTCAAGCGCAACAAACGACAGCCTCCGCCATCAGCTTCCCGCATTGTTTATTGCAACAATAGCCCTCCCCCAGCCCCAGCCCCATCCCTGCACAGTTGAGGGGGAAGTCAGCCAAGGGGCTTTATTGATTAGGCGATGCTGTAGAGAGCTCTGAGTTCATATGTGTCCATAAAGTCTGCTACGGCCGACTCAAGCTATGAAGCTGTGATGTTAATTTGAGTTGAGCAGGCGGACAGGTTGCTGAGGAGTGCCACCGACAGAGCTGTCGGCTTCTACTGCTTTCATTTTCTCATTTGGTAGGCTAAGACAGACAGACACTAAGACAGAGAGACAGACAGACAGACAGACACTAAGACAGAGAGACAGACAGACAGACAAACAGACAGACAGACAGACAGACAGACAGGCAGACAGACAGAAACTAAGACAGACAGACAGACAGACAGACAGACAGGCAGATAGAAAGGATGGCAGACAGACAGACAGACAGAAAGACAGACAGGCAGACACTAAGACAGACAGACAGACAGACAGACAGACAGACAGACAGACAGACACTGAGACAGAAAGACAGAAAAAGACTTCTCCATAATCGATATTTAATTAATCGTTACAGTCGCAAATACAAATTATGTTAAAACGGATGCACTCAGCACAAATACAAACAGTCTCTATGCACTTTTTATATATTTCTGGCTAAATAAATAAAAAAAATTTGGAAGTTTTGCAATATAAAAACTGTTTGCGAGCTTGTAAAACATGTTCAATGATAAATTTAACAACTTGGTTGTTGATAATCACTTGATTAAACTGATAATTCAGTGGCTGGAATAAATTTCGCAAGGCCTGGAATATTAGTATTACAGAAGCCTATAGGCATTACAGATGCCTGCGGGTGAATAAGCTTTTGTACAAAAAGCGGATGGCTGAGTATGCCATTGGAAATGCTGTACATGTACAAAAACAACAATTATAGAATATTTTTGACACAGAATAAACTAATTTTGGACACTTAAGTAGAGCTTTGTTATCAGAATCAGAAGCTACAGGAATTAATAAGGCGCGTACAGCAGAACAAGTTAAAATCAATGATTCAATAACAGGTGAAAAACAAACAATACTCGTAAAGCGAATCGCCTAATTCTACTTATAGCGTCTTAAGTATACTCAAGACCTTTCTGCCTTAGTGCCAGTAAATGCCATACACACACACATTAACGTGTAACGCTTAAAGTTGATACGACGAGATTTCTATGGCCAAAAATCTATTAGGTGCCCGGAAATATCTGAAAGTTATTTATAGAAATTTGTCTATGGTAGCTTGGGCGGGGTGCTCTCTCCCAGCCCCCCTCACACCAGCGTCCATCATTCTTATGACTAGCCAATCCTAGCTTATCTTTTATAGTCTATGGCTCATAGACTAGGCTGGACGCAGCTAGGCCATTCGTATTCAGCGTAGGCAGGATTCTCACATTGGATGGCTTTTTATCACTTTGCTTATCCTTTATAGTCTATGGCCCATAGACTAGGCTGGACGCAGCCACCTTTCGTATTCAGCGTAGGCAGGATTCTCACTTTGGATGGCTTTTTATCACTTTGCTTATCCTTTATAGTCTATGGCCCATAGACTAGGCTGGACGCAGCCACCTTTCGTATTCAGCGTAGGCAGGATTCTCACTTTGGATGGCTTTTTATCACTTTGCTTATCCTTTATAGTCTATGGCTCATAGACTAGGCTGCACGCAGCCAGGCCCTTCGCAGTCAGCGTAGGCAGGATTCTCACTTTGGATGGCTTTATTCTCAGTTAGGCTGACAAAACCAATACTGTACTATACCAACACAGTCACACAGTTACAACTGGTCTGTACAGGATACTGTACTGTCCTGTAACCGTAACTGAACGCCGTTCAATCTGCAAGTCCATTGAAAGCACAGATAATATTTATAGTTATAAGCTGCTGTTTAATTCTCAGTGGCTGGGTTGCCGAACTCGAATTTCGATAATAATTTTATACACGAGTATAATCAGTTCCTGGTGCAAAACTATGAAGCAAAAACTCAAGTTTTAGAAACACCATACAAAGCAGAATAGCTAGATATGTGACTCGCAAAAACGCTCTTGTCTACTCGATTTTAGTAGCACAATCAGCTTTTTACCGTTATTATAGTAATCCAAAATTGAGATTTTATGAGACAATTTAAGCTTTTGTATATGCAACAGTCACGTTAGGATTTCTACAAAGAGAAAATCAGACCCATTTAATTAGCAGACTGGCAGATCACAGGAAAACTTAAAAAACACAAAACCAGTGCGATAGTGCGTAGTGCAAAGCAATTTCTAGAGAGAAAATGGGTGGCGGCAGACCGACAAACAGTTTGGCTTTCCTCTTGCCCACTTGTGTCTGACTTTGACCTCTCTCCTTACTGCTCTCTCATTGGCTGAGCTAGATTGGGCCTGTACCCTAGGCTGGGTGTCGTCCGTCTGACTTTAACCTCTCTCCTTACTGCTCTCTCATTGGCTGAGCTAGATTAAGCCTGTACCCTAGGCTGGGGGTCGTCCGTCTGACTTTAAACTCTCTCCTTACTGCTCTCTCATTGGCTGAGCTAGATTGGGCTTGTCCTCCAGAAGCGTCTGTCTTTCGTTCACTTGTGTACACATACATCGAGTTAAATGCTTGCTATGATCATTCTTAACCCCCCCCTCCCGAGGCCGTGAACTCCGAGGAAAGTAAGAAACTTTAGCCAACACATTAAACTTATGTGACCCTGAGCAGAAAAACTACTGAAAAGGAAGTGGACGCACTGCTTTTTCCCAACTTTAATTGTTAGTGATAAAAAATATATTTGTAAAACTAGTAAATTAGTAAAAAATATAAGATATAAAAATAATCTGTCTCAGTCGGTCAGGACTTGAAGGTGCGCACTACGCGGACAACATTCTGCCGACAGACTGGGCATTCGGCGCAGCGCTTGCCGCAGGCTACGCAAGCCACCATGTGGCCGCATTCCAGTAGCACGCAGTCAACTGTGGCATCCATGCAAATCTTGCACAAGTCATCGTTGTGCACCGAGTCACGTTCGACAGCCAGCCGGCTAGCCGAGTGCTCTAGCCAGAGTCGGCGAAGTCGATCCAGCAGCTCCGATCGTTCGATGCAGCCTCTATAATCCACTCTGCGAATTGAAAGTGGGGATTAGGGGGACAGTGCCTAAGCATCAGCAAGGAATTTTCGGTTTCTTTAGCTTTGGTAACGCGTATTTTAGCTTAGGCAATGTAAGGCAAGGCAGAGGGTGGGACAGGTGGAGTAGAGTGAGGCTGGAGGGTGGGACAGGTGGGAGTAGGGTGAGGCTGGAGGGTGGGACAGATGGAAGTAGGGTGAGGCTGGAGGGTGGGACAGATCGGAGTAGGGTGAGGCTGGAGGGTGGGACAGTAGGGGTAGGGTGAGGCTGGAGGGTGAGACCAGGTGGGACTAGGGTGAGGCTATAGGGTGGGACAGGGGGAGTAGGGTGAGGCTGGAGGGTGGGACAGATGGGAGTAGGGTGAGGCTGGACTGGAGGGTGGGACAGATGGGAGTAGGGTGAGGCTGGAGGGTGGGACAGGGGGAGTAGAGTGAGACTGGAGGGTGGGACAGGTGGGAGTAGGGTGAGGCTGGAGGGTGGGGCAGATGGGAGTAGGGTGAGGCTGGAGGGTGAGACCAGGTGGGACTAGGGTGAGGCTGGAGGGTGGGACAGGGAGTAGGATAGGCAGTAGAAGGTAGGACAGGCGGATAAAGGGTAATACTTAAATGAACACAGTGAAGTCAAGCGACGCTGTACCTGTTCTTAGCTAGCAGATGTTTCACCTCCTTGATTGACAGGCCATCCAATTGAGACTGGGAGTCAATCTGGCTCAGGCTGGTCACCAGCTCGTTAGGCGGTTGCCGCTGTTTAGCCTGACTTTGCTGAATCTGAACAGCCTGAGTGGCAGCATCGCTATTTGGACCAAAGTGCTCAATAATTATGTTAGCAAGTCGGCTAGTCTCCGCGTCACCGTCTTGCCGTCGGTCGCCTTGAATATCATCGTCACCATAATCAACTTGTACAAATTGAAGAAACCAACGCAGATTTGCAGCACCCAATGAGACCAGATCGGCGAATGTGAAATTTGGATTGCTGAGTATCTGGAGTTAAGACCAAAAATTGTTTGTTTTTTATTTTTGTAGTTGAGTAAAATCGATGAATTGCTTAAGCTACGGTACTGGTGAATCAGGACGTTGCATTGCATGTAGGAGCGTAATTAAATATTTTAATAATAATATTTAATTACACCTGCCCTAATGGCCAGATGTGCAACCGACAGCTCAGCCGCTGCTATTTGCGCGGCACATCTGAAGGCTGCGTACGGCTGTTCAGTCCAAGGACTGGGGGGTCGCCACACGCAATTTACAGCTGGGTGAACTGAAGCAATGCAGCGTTAAGTGTCTTGCTTAAGGACAGAGAGTGCTCCAGGTGGGAACGGGAACCGAACCCCCGACTTATTTACCTGGCAACGCCGACAAGCCAGCACAGACCAAAAAGACTGAGACGATAGAGGCAATAGAGACGGTTGAGCTGCTAGCAGAGGTCGTTTTGTGCCAAGCTGCACGCGGCCAGCACGAGCCACAATGGCGAGGCAGCTGGCACAGAAGTTGCAAGAACAGAGGCAGCATAGTCGGCGACGCCTTGGCCCAAACCGGGCAAATGTGCGCTGGCAGTCAGTGCAGTGGCGCTGCTGCTGCTGGTTTAGAGCTGCTGCGTTGCCCTGCAAACAGTTGGCATTAGATAATGCTTATTGAATAAGCTGTGCAAGTAGGGTGGTTTTGCCATAGATCCTATAGTGGTGGTGGGGGGGGGGGACAAAGCCAAGAATTCCCTTTTTCCCATATACTAAAAATTGTTTGTTGGTATCTATGTAATCAATTAGAGAAAAAAATGGCTCAGCCGATTTTCTTCAAACTTGCACTATTCAATCAGGGGGCCATATGCATAAAGCCTAGTCCAGACTACCTAGTCCGGACTTGGGTAGTTCAGTCTATAGTCTATGGTCTAGCTACCCTAGTTCTGTCTAACTTTGTGTTTCTGCATACCAAATCCAAGTCCAGACTAGCTTTTCAAGACTGGACTACCCTAGACATCTGGAGCTTTCTACATATGGCCCAGAAATTCTTCTGTGATGGTACATGCATCATGGCTAAGAAATTGCTCAAAGCTAGAGGGATTAAATATTCAAAAAAACATGCTTTTAATTTAGGAATAAGTGTTGTTAGCATAGATTTTATTGCTATGGGTACTCATTTTATTGCCATAAAAAATTAAAATGCACAACCTTGGGAATCACTTGGCCATTTCTATTGGCAACACACACATGTAAGTTGCTATTGGCTGAGAGCAGTCACGTGACAACTATTCTGTCCAATAGCAACTTACATGAGTATGTTGCCAATAGTGAATCTAGGCCAGGTGAATCCCTCTAGGTTGTGCATAAGCATGACTATTGTCAAAACTTTTTTCCATGGATGTTTAAATTAAACTTATTTCTTTGAAATGTAAACAAAATTCTGCAAACAAAAAAGACATCTCACAGTAACTCTTTGCATGACTCACAATATTTCATTATAAAAAATATCTTGATAAGTTATGTAGAAATTTTACTTTTTCTTTTTAAGAAGTCATTTTGTCTATTGGCAGACAAAAAGGCAGCAGACAAAATGACTGCGCACCATGACAGGGGGGCAAAGTATTAGTATATCCTTCCAATAGCTTTTTCTAATCCAAGGGGAGAGGCAATGCCCTATATACCATAGTCCAGAAGGTGGCCTTTACACTGGAAAATTCTGGTGTATTTTTGCTTTTGCTAACAATCTTGGCATACACTTGGCATATATAATTTTCAGGTTCAACATGAAGTATACATAGGCCTAGTCAGTGTACAAAAATAGCCATGTCAATGTCAAATTTAATCGTATAGTTAAATATCAACTATTAAAAGCTCTTTTAAAAATAATCAGAAACTTAAATAAAAAATATGAACAAAATTTAGGAGAAAAACAAAATTAAAACAAAGAATATCAGTTTTTAGTAAATAAGTGTCATGGAAAAGTAAAAAAAAAACTATTTTATTTATATAATGGATATTCTTTAAAAAATTTGGTCTATAAGCAATTTGGGGCTTGGCATATTTTTTAAATTTTATATTGGCATAAATTTGAAAAAAAACATGAATTTTTATTCTGGTGTACTTCTACCATGATCAAGACTATGGCCTATATGTACTCAGCAACATTGAAAAGTCACCATTCTAAGCGCCAGTTAGCAACTTCTCTTAGACTATTCTGAAATAAAAGATACGAGAAAACTGATCAGAGTAGCTTTAATCCATCCAACACTCGCACACTGCTTCTCCTATTTCATTCCTTAATAGTCAACTCAAGTCTGCCGCTGTGTAGTGAGTTGCATTACTTGAAAATATTGAGAGACTTTACCTGCACTCGAAAGTGGCGATCACAGACAGAATCTTCTGTGATGGTGACTTTTCAATGTTGCTAAGTAGACGCATGGCCAAGACTGCCACACACCAAGACCACCACAGCTATTACTGGCTACTGGTATTGAGGGGGAGCTACCAATCTTATAGCATTGCTATTCCTCTCATAGGTTCTTTTCTCGCTGCTGGCTCTCCTACCCACTCATCTCCTCTCTAGCACTATCTAATAACACATAAATTCAAATTTCTCCCTTAGCTCCCCAGGCCCAAGTGTGGCGGTCTTGGTGTGTGGCAGTCTTGGTCCTACACCGCTAAGTAGGCCTATATGAATAACTTGACAAAGTCAGAGTTGTTATCATATAATTAATTTTGCATAATACATAGGCAATCTTTATATATACTAACCTCATTATAAATTTAAGAAATGCATTTTTCAAATGAAAATTGAAAAAAAGGAAAATTTTAAAATTTAAAATTGTTGATCAAATTTCTAACATAATTTGCTGCACTTTATACTATTCTTTTACTTTATTAATGTTTATAGGCTACCTATCAAAACAATATAGATATAGCCACTCGATTAAATACATAGTTATTATATTAACAATAGATTAAATACAGTCTGCATTGACTTTAGAGGTCACAACACAAGCAATAAAAAAATCAAATAACACTACTGACCCAGATAAATAGTCAGAAAATAGTAAACTAAACTTTTCAAACTTTTTACTAATTTAAAAATTTAAAGGTTCCAACTAATATTATTATTTCTCTTTGAAGTGTATTTTACCTATTTTAAACTGTACGAAATTAATGTAGTGATTTCACCGATAGATATTCAAACAGACGATTCAAATAAACGAGTGTTCTGTCTAACAAAGATGCTCAATGCAGACTGTATTTTAGCCATCTTTTTACGCATTTGTGAGCTTTCTTTTGATGTAAAATTTTTATTTTTATGGTCGAATTAAATAAAAAATGTCAAAAAAACTACGGTTTAGCAACACGAAAGTTTGCATTGTTTCAGCTCTGCTTTAAGTTTAAAGGGATTTTTTTTACAAATTTTATAGTTATCTTTTTGAACAGAAATTCATTTCTACACCTTTACGCCCATCTCGGCAACAACGATGCGTGTCACACATACAATATTGTGCTTCCTCTAAGAAGCTTTTTTCGTTTAAAGCATGATTGTATACTTCCTGCTTAACTCTAAGTCGAAAAAGACTCCTGCCTCTGCTAAAAATATTTGCTTGTCGTCAGTTAAATTTCAATGTAAAGCTTACGCATACCTCTGCTTTTAATTGACATTGCGAGTGCTCTTAATCAACGTTTATATTCGGAAAAAATGCGCTCGAAGTGTGTCTGCACTGGAATTTTATAGGTCTCAAAATAAATCATGGATTTTTTGTTGCAATACGGCGCTAAATATTTTTGTCTTTGAGTCCTAAATATCAGTTACAATTTTTACGCATGTCTCAACTTTAAAATGAAGCCTTGGGCACTTAAAATGACTGAAAAGTTTTGCTGATACTTAAAAGTAAACTATGTCAAAGCAATTAACTAACAATATTAGGCGTAACGTGAGGCCAAAACTCCTAAACGAAACGATTTGAAGCATTATACGAGGCATATCTGTATTGTCGATTATTTTTTATAGTTTTATAATATTTTAACGAACTTAAGAAACGAAAAATGGGCAAAACAACCTAAGAGTTGAATAAAGGTGAAAAAAAGTTTTTTCTATATTGTTGTGAGCCCCGTCCTACGGAGTAACGCATACAGCTTTAACCTGTCGGGAAGCTGCGACCCCAGGTCCCCAGTCAGAGCTCCCGTCCCGCGCCCTAGGGAGAAGCAGAAAAAGGACAGTAACTCGCGAACACGAACTTACACACCGTAGCCGATGCAGTTCGCCGTGCACTTTTTATGGTAGATCGACGAGTCGTTAATAGCCAACGGAGGCGGACCAACGCGCGCAAGGGAGGAGTCTGCCCTCCAGACAGCGACTATATATTTTTCATTGGTCCTACGCGTACATGAATATAACTTAAGAACAAATGTACGGTACAGCAGGGGAGGTGGGGCGGGGTGGCGTGATCGGCGTACGCATTGATTATTGATTGGAGGGGTGGGGCAGACTGGAGGGTTGGGGCGGGGCAGGAGGGCGAGAAAGGGCACGATTGCACAACAATATGGTAAAGTAGGTCGTGTAGTTCTCTTAATTTTTTAATTCTCTCAGCTGTCAATCTGTAGGCAGCACTCTTCGCACACGCTGGCGTTGACAGACAAAGCCAGCAAGCAAGACTTACGATGCCAAAACAGACACGAGGGGCATTCGATCTACATATTTGATGGGTTTCGACCTTCGGGCTCCTCGTTAGGGAAGCCTTCGGGCCTCAGGCTCAGAAATAAATCAATGAGACCTGGCCCCCCACTCCTGTCAGATGGTCAGCCCCATGGTAGCTTGATCGTGTGGCGAGCAGTCTAGGTCCTATAGCTAAGAGAGGGACAGCGAGAGACAAGCAGGGAGAATTTTGAAGGTAGAAATTAGGTAATCCGCAGATCAACTAACTTGCTGCCACCAGCCCGTGCGCCCTGGCTCACCACACCGGGACTCTCGAAATCGGGCTTCCGACTAGAAGGGGCTTTGCACTTACCTGCCAACTAGTGTCTTTTTGCTGTCAATCTCGAAGTCATAGCCGATGATAAGGGACACTGCTGGGACTAGATCGCATTGGCCATGCAGGTACAGAGGGGACTTGTGCAGGGGATTCTTGCAGTGGCGAGACTATGGGGTAGCTACATGTACTATTACATTGCTAAATACGAAGATATGTACTTTTGGCCTTCAACGCGCCAACTAGCCTCTCCTAGCGCTGATGATAGGCTAACTCGAACTTCAGAGACCGCATGATTCATTTACCCGAGCCGCTTGGCTACCCTAGAGTGCACAAAGTACATCTCTGGCGCCGATTCTGCACTTCTGGCAGTTTTGCTCACTGATTTGTTAGATTGGTCGACTGAGAACTGCCTTGCCATTGGTCCACTGTGACCGGCGCCTACTAGCTTAGCTACTCATCTGAGCCATCGGCGAACAAAGAAATAAAACCGATAAAAATAACTGTTAGATTTAACCTTCTCCTTTAGTTCACTTCACACTTCAGATTGAATTGGAGTCTTAGACTACTAACAGTATTATTGAATGATTCCTGCCTCAGCAACAGCACTACTGAACAAAATGAGCAAAATTGTGCGCCTAATTCAGCTACTGAAACAGGGGACAGATAAGGAATCACCCAATCAAGCAAGTCCAGGTAGCCTCTCACCCAACCAATCAGGAACTCAACAGCCGGAGACCAGGTAATCCACAGTGACCGAATCGGCTTGATGCTCTGCAGCTGTTGACTCGGGATGATGCTGTCACAGTCTTCGCTGTTAGCTAGCAGGTGATGCTCTTAACTTGATGTTCGCTGCTGATGACCGGGGGACTCGTCCTTGATGATGATGGGGGGGGGAAGTCGCAATCCGGGGATCAAGAAACGACGGTCAGTTCCGGGCCGGTGGAGTAGGAACCAGGCCAGAGTCGGAACAGGTTGAGGTCCGAGCGGGCCAAAAACACCGGTTTATATAGCCGCCAACTGGACCGCAGTTTGTTATAATGGAACACGTCGATTCTGATTGGCTGAGCCGTTTTGTTAAAATGAGCGCCGAATTTTCTGATTGGCTAAGCTTGTTGCTACCCAGAATCACGTGACCGGGAGATCCTATCAGTTCCCACAGGGTCGTAAAAAGATGACAGGTGCGGCCATAAATCAATCAAAATCGCAACGAAATGATTTATGACTTTTCGCGTAGGATTGACAGAAATTAATGAAAAAATATACATTAGAAAGCTCTTATTAAATAGAAAGTGAAGATAATGAAGAGAAATTGCTAATCGCTAATCCCAAGGTACTTTTAGGGGTAAAACGCATAGCTGTCAAAGCTGTCACACGCTTGAGTGAACACGAACAATAGGCTCTGACCTCATAAATCTTGATGGCCTGTCAAAATGATGAGAAAAAAGCTACCGCCCGCATCCTCTCAGACCATCTGGCGCCCGCTTCAACACTGAGTGAGGCGCAGGTGGCTGTCAGACCAACTTTGAAAGCGATGATTTATGACCCAAAAAGCTGCGCCTATGTTATTATGACTACTAGTATGACCAAACATTATATCTAGTATAGATTCTATGAAAATTCGCAGAAAAAGGATAAAAATGCCCATTGCCCACTCTTAGTAGGCAAGTAAGTTTGGAGCCCATGTGCTAGCGCGGGATTTGGGAAAAAGCGCGTTCCATCAATTCGTGTAATGAGGGTGAAATGCTGAACTCGAAAATTGGCTAAATTAAAGCTGCCCAAAGCGGCTTCACCAATTGGCGAAGATAAAAAGGTGCTGAAAACGTTTTGTGTGCTTTTACTGTGCAAACCGTAGGACTAATGCGCTCGTACTACATGTAATCAACAGAAAATTAGCATAGTTGAAACTCACTTGAATTTATGCACATACTGTGTTGCGATTTGATGCCTGGCAGAGCGGCTAAAGTGAGTCCAGGTAATAGGCCTTTTTCAATGAAAAATCAATGGCCAGGAGCCAAAAGTGATTAGTGGTCAGAATCGGAACCAGTATAGTGGAAACCATCTGAAATTTGAGTAAATTTGTCTTCGAGTTCATTTGGATTCGTGCTGCAATAAAAAAATTTTTAGTATGTTATCATGCAGGACACACGTTTCTTCCTAAAAAGTAGCTAATTCTTAGATTTTCGAGAATGCCATCAGCAGGGCTACTAGCACTTGATAGTTCGAATAGGGCCAGGAAGTCGCTCTGCAGCATTGCTACTCCGTCCGTTCCACTCGCCACAGCGCAGCTAAGTAGCCGTAAACAACCTTAATTTGTTTGATTGGATGTAGAGGTTTTGGCTCAGAATAGAAAGACAACATCTGTTTGCGGAATTTTCACAACAGTACATGTATAAAAATAAAAAATGATAATACCGAATAGTCCAGCCAGTTTTGCCCATTTAAAGATGTCAAAAATTGGTTGTCCGTGATCGGAGTTCCCCGAACGTCTCTTAAAACCGGATTTGAAACACGACTAGATGGGTGGTGAGCTTCGAAGCCGTTTTTTTCAGTGGGTGCTGCGACATGAGTGGCTGGCGCTGACGAAGCTGCTGCAGCTGGCAGTGTGCTGCGATTGGGAAGTCTTGCAGATGACGTTGGTTTGGTAGTTCGGGAATACTTTGCACGTTTTCTTCCCCAGTGCTCCTCTGCACCCTCTTCAGTATCCTTAATAGGTCTTTTTGATCTACGAAACTGAGGATTTGACTCAACATGTTGCAAAATATTTGCTTCTTTGATCCTTTCATGTATGAATTCTGCATTTTTGACCGCAAACTGTGCTGGTGACAGTGGCAGCGGGAAACATGATTTAATTCTCTTAAACCAACTTTCAACGTGCGCATTCGAATATGGCGACTTTAACTGTGAATCTAAAAATACTCGACTCCATGTTCAAGCCGCCCTTAGTGGAAGATAAGTTAAGTACCGAGTCAGAAGTAGATCAATAAGGTTAGGTGAAAACAATTCATTGTCTGAAGTTTCTACTACTTTGGTGGAACCTGTGAGTTGTTTCAAAATCGAAACTCTTATTCCATCAAAGTATTCGAAGTATGGAGACCTTCTGTACATCGCACACTCGAAGCTGTCATCCTCTGGCATTGGAGTATCCGTTGTCTCGTTTTCTTTAGTTTCATCAGTTGAATGAGATAAGCTTTCAGAAGAGCATCTGTTCTTGCTGATTTCTTCTAATTGGCTTTTAGCAGTGAAGCAACTGGCACTACTACTAATGGAGAGAAATATTGTCATGATGTTTCGAATTATTGATTTTACTCATTTACGCACTGTGACGTCATTATCAAATTAAAGTAATTTAAAAAAGTTTCTCTAAGATGAGCGGGGACTCGCTTTCGTTTTAAGCGAGCCACCCCCTCTGCTCGCGCTCCAGAGTACGCACATGCGCGAGTACAATCCGAGAGAGAGAGAGAGAGACAGCCCCCCATCCCCCACTCTGCACAGAAAGCTAAACGCAGTCATCACATCCCTCCACACGTAGATGAAAAAAAAGAAAAAAACAGCAACTAAAAAGAAACAAAAACAGGAGAAAAGAAAATACTTCCCAGCACCACGACAACAATAACAGAAACCAAAAAATCGAACACCACCCAAAGCCGTAAACAAAAAAAAGTCGGTCAGGGAAAAAAACAAAAAAACGTTACTACGTAGGACGCAGATTGTTGTCGATTTTCAGATGTTTTGACGCAAAAAACGCAAATTATACTACTATCCGAAAATGAAGTAAGTAGTATACAAAAACGCTATCCTAAGCGTGATTCAATATGTAGTTGTAATAATCCATGTGCTCATATTAATTCCATGTACATTAATCCCTATCTATCTCAAATTGTACATTAATTCCATGTACATTAATCCCTATCCCAAATTGTCTATCCCCAATTCTATATGTACATGTGCATTAATCCACATGTACAGTGTCATCCCCAGACGGCCCGCGCCCACCAAGATTACAACTCGAAACCCTACTACATGTACAACCTCATCCAAATGAGTCAACTAATTGTATAGCTCACATCGTAATGTATATTTCCAATGTACATTCTCAGAGACAGATTTGAATAATACGGGTCGGAGTCTATATGTACATCGATAGCCTCTATACTCATATCCGCTACATACCCCAAAAATTAGGTATGTACATTTTTACCCTCGGAGACTACAGGTTTGAATATGCTGAATAATTTATTCGAAATCACTTATAAAATACACATACTTTCATATAGAGGCGGGCCTGTACAAACTCTCGCCAAGCAATGGGGTGGAGGTTGCGTCATCCAAGTCTCTCCCAAGTCTGTCCCCCCAAATACAAGACTGTGTTGAAGCAGTGCTTTATATTTCTATTGACAGTGGGTATGATACAAGAAGCTTCGTCGCGCTTTAATTACAGTAAACCATCCCCTCGAAGCTCCTATACTGAACGCTGAATCACCCTTTAACTCGGACCATAGTCAAATTCAACCCTGTTCGAAAACAGCCACCCCTCCGATGTTCACCAGACTCGTCTTCACAGCGCAGACCCCATAGCAAAATCGGGCTAAATTTTAACACTCGCCCCTGTTCTCTCTGTCCCCCTTCTAAATGCCAAGGAATTTCGACCCTCTCTCCATTTTCAGTGTACAGACAGATCTTTCCACAGCACCGACCCTATATTAAACTTCATTCAGCAAAACCCCTCTCTTCTCCGATTACGTCATCCATGCCGCCCCAGATAGCAAGAAACCAACTTTTAATGCACATATCAACCCCGCGAATCTGAGCAAATCCGAGTCCGCCAACCTCTACCTGCATTGACAAACCCCAGCTGCATTTGTAAATGTACACAGCCTATGAATCAGTGTCTCCACCGCATGCAATTCTGATTTACTTGATTCTAAACTTTGTAAATTGTATAAGTCACCCTTGCGTTATACTAGAAGTAGTGAAGTCCACATATTTAAATACGTGAGGCTATTCAATTCTGCCTCTCCGCCTCCCCTACCTTCTCACTTCAAGCTTTCAGACTTGGTCTTTGAGACGGTCGGTTTAATCTGTTAGAAGCAGGAATGAATCATGCACTGACCTCTCCATACAAAGTAAAGTTGGAATTTCAAACAAGAAATTAGGTTATTTTAAAAGCTAAATGACTAGAAATGCACATTTTTTTTTCATTAAAATACAATTTTTCACAGTTTTTATGCATTTTTACGTTAAAATGCAGACTTTATTGATCAAAATCAGTAGTTTCATCACTAGAAACCATACTTTCAACAGCTAATTTGTCCAAATATCGGTTTCAACTTGACCTTAGACAGCTTTTAAGCAGGAATGAACCCCACACAAACATCCACAAGCCAGCCCAAAATCAGCCAAAGACATGGCTATTGAAGCCTAAATTGCTAGAAATGAGCATTTTTTATAAGAAAATACAATTTTTCACAGTTTTTATGCATTTTTACGTTAAAATGCAGACTTTATTGATCAAAATCAGTAGTTTCATCACTAGAAACCATACTTTCAACAGCTAATTTGTCTAAATATCGCTTTCAACTTGACCTTAGACAGCTTTTAAGCAGGAATGAACCCCACACAAACATCCACAAGCCAGCCCAAAATCAGCCAAAGACATGGCTATTGAAGCCTAAATTGCTAGAAATGAGCATTTTTCATAAGAAAATACAATTTTCACAGTTTTTATGCATTTTTACGTTAAAATGCAGACTTTATTGATCAAAATCAGTAGTTTCATCACTAGAAACCATACTTTCAACAGCTAATTTGTCCAAATATCGCTTTCAACTTGACCTTAGACAGCTTTTAAGCAGGAATGAACCCCACACAAACATCCACAAGCCAGCCCAAAATCAGCCAAAGACATGGCTATTGAAGCCTAAATTGCTAGAAATGAGCATTTTTTATAAGAAAATACAATTTTTCACAGTTTTTATGCATTTTTACGTTAAAATGCAGACTTTATTGATCAAAATCAGTAGGTTTCATCACTAAAAACCACAATTTTAACACAAAATTATCACAAATGCTACTTCTGGAACTCTGAGACAGCTTTGAGCAGGAATTATATTCGCACACGGATTACCCGAGCCAGTCCAATTTCCACTAAAACCATGGTTTTTTTAAAGCTAATTCTTAGAATTTCTCATTCTTTCGTTTAATAAAGGCCAATTTTCACAGTTTTATTATTTTCTAACGTTAAAATGCGAAATGCGAATTGATCAAACTTAGTAGTTTCATCCCAAAAACCATAATTTCAACCGCTAATTTGTCCAAATGCTGATTTCAAAGTTGGCAAGAGACAGCTTTCGAGCAGGAATGAGTCACACACTGATCTCCATATGCACACCCGGCCCAAGTTGGAATTCCACCCAAGACATTTTCATTGAAAGCTAAATTACTAGAAATTGCACATTTTCGTTTTAAAAAGGTCAATTTTTCACAGTTTTTACTCTTTTTTACGTTAAAATGCTGACTTTATTGAACAAAATTAATCACTTCATCAGCAGAAACCATAATTTTTACAACTTAATCGTCAAAAATGCTGTTTCATCATTCAAATGTATGTATTTGGTACATGTAATACCCCTCAAGAAGTCAGGGAAGGGATTATTCTTGAATTGGGTTAAAACGTACAGTTTGCTATAAACCTAGCTATAATAATTTTAACATATACAGTCGGCGAAGCGGCCCGTTGATTTCGATTGACATTTAAACTGTCCCTCCCAGACCTCTCTCTCTCTCCTTCTGCACCCACCGAGAAAAGTGACTCATGCGGCAAACAGCTGGACAGGTTTAGTATATTACTGAATTGGCAAAACAGCCAACACCCAATGGTCATATTAGACTCGTCTTCACAGCACAGACCCATGTAGAACAGAACCACTCGTCCCTGTCTCTCTGACCTTACCATTTCTAACTGTCAAGGAATTCCGACCCCTACCTCTCCAATTTCAGTGTATAAACAGATATCTTCACAGCACGGACCCATATATTGAGCCTCCTCCAACCAAAACCCTATCTTGATTACGTCATCCACCTCCCCATAGAAGCAGTTAGCAAGAAAAAAAATTTCGATGCACATATAACTACGTAATGCGTATATTGTTGTCGATTTTCAGATGTTTTGACGCAAAAAACGCAAATTATACTACTATCTGAAAAATGAAGTAAGTAGTATACAAAAACGCTATCCTAAGCGTGATGTGGCAATATGTAGTTGTAATAATCCATGTGCTCATATTAATTCCATGTACATTAATCCCTATCTATCTCAAATTGTACATTAATTCCATGTACATTAATCCCTATCCCAAATTGTCTATCCCCAATTCTATATGTACATGTGCATTAATCTACAGTGTCATCCCCAGCGCGCGCGCACCAACATTACATGTACAATGCTACATGTACACAGAGGCGAGAATTACTAATCTCATCTACTACCAAATGAGTCAACTAACCGTGTAGCGTACATCATGTATAAGTATTTACAATGAAGATATATTTACATTAAACCAGTAGCATATTACAGGAAATAATTTATGTACAGCATTACCAGCAAATAGAATATACAGAAAATTTTACATTGTTTTTCATTAATTTTCTTTTCATAAATGATTTTAAACAAGTTTGACACGCAAAATATTTACAATAGATTTTTACATTGGCAATTTCGCTGCATACAATACAAAAATGCTTTATGTACATTTGTATAGTAGTATGTAACTCTTCATTAATTTAACATGCAAAATATGTACAACAATAAATAGATTTTACTCAGTCAAATTTAACAAGATATTTATTAAGCAAGGGCCACATTATTTATAACCATAAGGCCTGCTGCAGGCCCCGTACACGCGCTTCGTCAGGACGCGCTGAAACGTCTTGTCCATATTGATTGTGTGTATGGTACAAGACGCCTTGTCGCGCCTAAACTGAAGCTGCGGCAGCTGCAGGGAGCCGCCGTGTAGTAGGGCACTGCGCAATTCATCGCTGCGCTCCCGAATCTCCGGAGTCAGGCGGATGCCCTTGCACTTCAGGACCTGACTCCGGGCACCGGCCGCATCCTCGACAATGTAAGTGTAGAGCTTGGGCCCTCCACTTACAAAGTCGGTCATCCGGCTGCCTGCGGGCACCTCATCGGTCCACATTCCGAGGCTCGTGCCATGGGGCGGCTCCCATTGGCCCTCGGAATGCCGGTAAACGACCCTGTGTGGGAGAGAAAACGAGATAATTGCTAACTATTTACATGTAATCAATTCTAAAATAATTTTCCCAATGCAATACTTACGAGTCAGTGTCGCAGTAAATGGCCCGTTCGCCGAGCCCCTCCAATGCCTCATACAGGCGCAGCCGGGCCTGCGTGGTCGTAAAGACTCCGATTGGCACATTAGAGTACCGGAACGGCCGCTGATTAAAATAGCGGTGCCGGTACTCTAGCAGCATAAACTCGCTGCCAATCGGTTCGCAGGCCTTGACTTTGAGGTTGGGGTCGGTCAGCCGGGCGAGCCAGTCCTCGTAGCTGGATACAATTTCTGTCGATGTCAGGTCATCACGCTGACAAAATTTGCCCCAGAGCCTGTGTGTTGTGAAAAGAAGTGCTACTGTTAGTAGAAGAAGAAAATCATTTAAAATACAAAAATTTATGAATACTTACGAATTCAAAAAGATTTTCGCTACAAAGCGAAGTCCTGGGTTGGGCTCGACCTTGTCCAGCGTGACGCCCTCCTTGGCGTAAAAATCGGCAATGTAGGCGGCCTTGTCTTCATCCGACATGCCGGGGGAACCGCTCGACTCAGCCTTCAGCTTGAGAAAGGTGCTGACATAGTCACTGAACAGACCGGTCCGCTTCTCTGTCCAGTAGGCCAGCGCGTGCACCGCCTGCAGCCGGTAGCCCAACTGGAAGGCCTTCCGCAGCTCCGGCGTTGCCCAGGTACCAGTCAGTGCCCGCTGCTGGTCAGAGTGGTCGCAGCACTCGCCGCACTGCTGCTCCATACAGGTGCGGCAAAGCCCAAAAAAGAGCTTCTTTTGCACCCTGTAGGGCAGCAGCGGAATGTGCAAATCTGACGGCGGCAGCACTGTCACCTTGGCAATGCCAAAGTAGCTAGCCAGCGCGTCAGAATCGAGCACTTGCGGCGTCGGATGTTGCACCGGGTGGCCAATCGGGTATGGGTCTTTCGACTGCACCGTCGGGTACAGAGAGACCTGCCAGTTGAAATAAAGCATTATTTTTTTTTCATAAACTGTATTTTTTGCAAAATATTCTACTATATTAGTAGTATCGCTACTCACCACATCCCGATATTTGAGAGTCTCAGTCTCGCTGGCCACAGCATGCGGGATAAAGCACTCTACGCGGCCGCCGTAGAGCGCATCCTCCATCTTGAGCGGAGCGCGCAGATGTGCAGTTGCGGCGATAAAGTCGGCCTGCGACGCCAATACAGTGTCGTACTCATGCTCCCAAATGACTCGAACACTGTAATTGTGCCGCTCCAACTCGCGAGTGAACCACTCAGTCTCGTGGCGAATATGGCTCAGAGGCTGCCGTTTGAGCGGGTGAACGACATCCTGATCGGGCATACACTGCTCGCAGCCATGGTAGAAACAGCCATGAAACTGCAAAACAGTGTTGCTGGCCTCATCGAAGCCGTCCACCTTGCGGCCGAGAATGACAGCCTCGCCGCCAGTCGAGTCGCAGGTTCGCAGCCGCCCGCCAAATTCGGTGGCATTCAAATAGGCCAGCCACTTGCGCGCCTTGAACGACTGCTGGTCGGCCTGCCGGGCAATCACGCCGACCGAGTTGGGCTCCATAAACCGGGTGGTGAAAACGGCCATTGCCAAACTGGCAATCGTATTGGCCTGTACAAATGGTTCCAGGCCGTCGCAAATTTCACCAATTATTGCCCTGTACTTGATGCAGCCCTCGCGAAGCAGGACTGTGTCGCTCAAACAATAATCGAGATACTCCCGATTAAAGTTGAACAACTCGCCCTGTCGCGAGGCTAGCCAAGCACAGATTGAGTCATAGTCCTTGTTTGCTTTGCCGCCATAATATTCAATAGCCGGGTAGGGGCCAACGTAGTTCCAATTAGCCGGCTTGTTAAACTCGTGGGGAAAGGTCCCCTTGGCCAGCTTTGTGTCAGCGAGCCCCAGCGCTTTGGGGAATTGCGCAAGCGGGATTGGTATGAAATTTAACGAATCTTTGAATACCAATTTATCCACCGTCATGCTCATTAGCCGGCTGCCCTGGAACAGTACTTGTGGCCGCTTCTTGGCCAGGCCGTTGAGTAGAGCGCCAAGCAGTAGGAACGAATCGTAGCCTGATGCGTTGTGCGCTACAACAATGGCGCCGCCTCGGAAAGCTGTGCTTAGCCAGGTGAAAAACGCATTCAGCGAGGCCGGGCCCACAGCCACAAAATCGGCCATTTGGCAGGCGCAGTCTGAGTGGCTGACGCAATTGGAGAATTCCTCCCCCAGATCGCGGCCAGTCAGACAATTGGCAGTGCTATGCAGGCCATTGCAGAGGCGGCAAGTCTCGCGCGGAAACGCCCGGCCGGAGCAGGTCTCGCAGCACGTGACGGCAGTCACCAGGTGCACGTGATGCTGCTTCTCCTCGTCCGTGTATGTTTCCGTATCGTAGAACACGTACGGCATAGTCGAAGCTTTCACTTTGGGAGCCTTGACGAAGCACAAATGCGAGCCGGCCTCGTCGTACTGTTTACACAGTGGGCATTTGATGTGGCCGCACTTGTGCTCCGGCTCCCTTTGCCCAACTTTCATCTCCTCCAAATATCCGCATTTGGGGCAGACTCGGACAGAGTCGCAGCGAGACCTGCCGGCCCGGTTTTTCCGGCGGTGGTTCTCAAAGCACTGCTGATTGTAGCACTTGAGGCCACAATCAGGGCAGCGCTTGTAGTCGCACCGCAGGCTCTTGCAATTGGCGCCGGGCACTTTACACTGAGGGCAGGTGTTGGCGCACTTGTGCCCTGCAGAGTTGCAATCATACGGCTGCTGGCAGCGGTCGCAATAGTAACGGGCTCCGAAAAATGGCGGCACCTTGCAAACAGCGTTAAAGTGTTCGCCAATTAGGTGCAAATTCAGCACTTCGCAGCCGGGCAGGGCGTACACACACGTGTTGCCTTCATCAGCACTGTATACCCGGACGCCGAAATCCCGGCCAGGCGACTGGGCGTTCAGGACCGCGAGCAGTTGGGGGAGCACGTCAACCCCGAAAGGCCCGGCCTGTGCAATGGTTGATAAAGACTAAAACATTTGTATATTAATAAAAATGCAAATTAAAATGTGCAAGAACATTTTTACTCACCGAATACAATTTGGCTGCAATTTGTAACTCCCCAGTAAGCTTCTTCTGCATTGGGGAGTCAGCCTTGATGGTCCGCCAAGTCCGCTTAGAAATTGTCTTGGCCTCCAGGTCGGCAAAGGCCTTGGCGACAATCAGCGCCCGAATGAGGCAACGCTTGTCGCTGTTGGCGATGACAGCATAATTATAGCCCATAGCATGGCGTGCCTGGATGTGGCGCTCCGCAGCATCTAAGCTGCCGCAGCCGCCCCGCGGGACCCAGGCCTTGAGTAAAAACAATTTAAAGTTGTTGCCCAAGACGCTGGAGTCCGACTGCAGAACCTTGTTGATATGTTTAAATATCAGCTCTGCAGTGAAGCGGCTGCGGCGGACGGGCGGGACATTGATGGCGAGCATCATATTGTCCGCCGTCAGCTTAGATGCGACGAAATCGTTGACATTCAGGTCGGCGCAGAGTGCCGAAATTACTTTCGCGAATGTGTCGCGAATATCGGTGAGTGCTGTGAAAGACACTTCATACTCGTAGCCCTTGGCTCTAAATTTTGGCAGGGCTTTCGCCCCGCCAAGACGCGCAATGAAGCCTGAAAAAAATGGAGGGTTTGAAATTAGAATTGCGAGAGGCGGCGGCAGGTTTATGACTCATAAAATCAACTCCTTACCATCGCCTTCGACAGTGTCGGGCTGGGGCGGGGGTTGAAATTGAGCCAAATCTGCAATAAAAATGCGCATGGTGACTAAAATTCTGACCGCTTGGAATTTTACAACTGTCAAAAATTTTTGATTGATTGCCTGCAGCAGCAGCAATTTTATCGCCCCACCCCAAGCAACAAAAATCGGTGAGTTGTAAAAACCCCCAACTCGGCACGTTCCGACACGTAGCAACAAAAGAAATGTGGGGTTGATTGACCCCCGCTTCGAATTTTAGGCTGTCAAAAATGTTTGATTGATGACCCTGATAACACAGATCCTGCCGCAGCAGCCATTGTAAAATTTAAGAAAACCCCTATCAGCACGTGCCTCCATTGTGCCTCCTTGACACCTAGCAACAATACCGCGCGGCCGCTTTTGGATTTTAAAGCTGTCTGATTAATAACCCTCACTGTAGCAGCCAAGTTTTATTGCTGCCAAAACCCCATACAATTGCAGCGATGATTACATCATCATGCCCAAAAATCGGGGGTTGATTTTATCACTGCGCCGCTAGAATACCTGCCGCCGTGGTGATTACATCATCATGCTGAGCCCAAAAATCGGGGGTTGATTTTTATCACTGCCGCCTGCCCGCCCCCCGCTGAGTCACGCGCGCGCTGCAGGATTGCTGTTTTTGCTTCTCTAGTCATATAACCCCTGAAATTTTATGACTATCCCCTACAGGCATTATCTGGCTATACTGCTGCTGCTGCTGATATTCTCAAAAACTCTGTTATTTCAACAGGTCTGAATTTGAGAAATCCAACTTCAACATCTATGTCAAGAGGAAATTCCGAAATTTTAACCAAAAATGAATGCTAAAGATGAAAAGCAGTGGTTTTCAAAGAAAGCCCATATTTCAACAAGCGAAAAGTTTGCAAATCACACTAATGCTAAAGCTGAAAAGCGCAGTTATACAACCCTATTTTTCTAATTTTAGATTTTGCAAATGCTAAAGATGAAAATAATTGAGGCTAATGTATAAAAAGCAGTTTTTCAGAGAGTCCTATTATTTCAATAAGCTGAATTTACAGTTTGGAAAGCAACTCTGAATGCAAAGGGTGAAAACCAGTTTTACAGTGGGGCCTCCTATTATTTCAATAAGCCTTATTTTGAGTTTGCGAAAGCCAAATGAATGCCAAAGATGAAAAAGCAGTTTTTACAGAGAACAGCCCTATATTATTCAATAATCCCGAATTTGGAGTTTCGTAAAAAGATAAAGATGAAAAAGAAATTTTTACACAGACTTGCAAGACTCACCTAGCTGTCGTCCCCTCTTTGCGGGCGGAGGCTGATGCTGCTGCTGTGGTTGCTGCTGCTGCCTGGAGGGGCCAGCCTGCCCCCACAAGGCTGAAATGGCGGCTTCAGCGGCTGGGCGTTTTGATGCCATTGTGGCTGATGCTACTGCTGCTGTTGTTGCTGATGCTGCGGTTGTGGCTTCTGCTGCTGCTGGCTGCTTCTGCGGATGCGGCTGCAGCAGCTCTCATCCGCTTTATATACCCCGCAAGAGGGAGGGTGGGGTAGGGGCACGAGAATTGTGCGTGATTTTCTTTCCCGGGTCTATATTCTCCAGATTAGTGTACGATTGTACACTCCATTCCGCATTTGATATAGAAAGTTGGGGTCAAAATTACCCCGCCGATTCTTTTCTCATGCGGTATTTTATTGGATCTGAGCGGAGCCATCCAACCGGCACTCTCGCAGGAGTGAAATGGCGACTTCGTCAGAGTACAGTCTCTCAAAGAAGAAGACCGCTTCCTCTTGCAACATATCTTTTCGACTTGAATCGGATAGGAAACGGTGTTTATCCAGAAAACAATTGGCAGAAGCTGACCAATAATAGCTAAATACAGATGAAAAATATGAAAGATAACTTCTGTGGTTTTTAAGGCCCGCCTGTCTCTGCGAGAAAATGGATGTCAAAAATCGCTGTATCAATTTAATGACCTGGGGGAAATGGGGCTTGTGTGCAAAGCATCTGATTGACAGAGGCTCAGGGAAGAGTAAGAGTCGATGAAAAGCTCTTGCATTCTTCTAAAATATCCATCAAAGAGTAATAAAGGTGACACCCCTGTCTCGAGCCAAATAAGAGAGACGGAGTTTTCTACTTCTGTTTACGTAATGTTTGGGGATGCTTCCCTGTCACCTGGGGTTATAGGGGCAGAGAGTCAGTTATGGCATGTAAGCGGTGGTAAAGAATTGCCTTGGTGAGGCTGGGGTAGGTGTTGTTCTCTCCATATTGGCGAACATTAATAGTCCTGGGTTGAATTTTGAATATGGCTAGAATGTATAGCGGAGAATCGTTGAATTGAAGGGAGATTCAACATGCAAAGTATTCAACAAAACCGATTCAGTGCATCTAAAAGAGGCAGTGCGAGCTTCAGAACTGAGAATAGCGTTTAAGATAGCATCAATGGCATGATTTAATAATCGAATATTGAAAACTTTAAGTTAATAGCAGATTGTGTTTTTAGCGCCAATTTTTATAGTGTCTATAGAATACTTCCCCAGCTTCTTGGGCAATATACATGCCTATTTGAATGATGAAACAGCATTTGTGATGATTTATTAGCTAAAATTATGATTTCTATTGATAAAATGACAGATTTCGATCCATAGCTCGTAAAGTAAGCATTTTAACGTTAAAAATCGAAAAAAATGAGGAAAAATCGTGTTTTTCTTGAAACAGTTTGCATTTCTAATAAATTTTTACCATTCATTAACCATTTCTTGGGCTGGGCTGGCTTGTGGACTTCCGTGTGGGACTCATTCCTGCTTCGAAGCCGTATTAAGTAAAGTTGAAACGGCATTTGGGCATTAGCTGTTGAAATGATGGTTCCCAGTGATGAAATTACTGATTTTGATCAACAAAGTCTAACTTTTAATGTTAAAATTAAAGAAACAGGAGAAAATTCGCCTTTTATGAAATGACGGAATTCCAACTTGGAGAGGTCAGTGGGTATTTCATTCCTGCTTCGAGAGATCGAACTTTCATAGAGTCTGAAAGCTTGAAGTGAGAGGGCAGGGGAAGCGATAGAATTGGCATAGCAGCACGTTTTTGGGCGATTGGAATTCACTACTTCTAGTATACCACATTGGCTGTAGTGCCGAAGTATTTCTTTGACAAAACACATAAATGGAACTCTGTCTCGGAATTGAATGCAGAGGAGACACTGATTCATAGGCTGTGTACATTGACAGATGCAGGGTATTGGGTCGATGCAGGTGGAGGTTGACTCGGATTTGCTCAGATTCGTGGAGTTGATGTGTGCATTAAAAGTTAGTTTCTTTCTTGCTAACTGGGGGCGGCGTGGATGACGTAATTGGATAAGAGGGGTTTTGCTGAATGAGGTTTAATATAGGGTCCGTGCTGTGAAAAGATCTGTCTGTACACTGAAAATGGAGAGAGGGTCGAAATTCCTTGGCATTTAGAAGGGTGACAGAGAGAACAGGGGCGAGTGGTTCTATTCGATTTGCTAAATAGGGGTCTGTTGACCATTGGAGGGTGGCTGTTTTCGAACAGTCTTGGAGTTGATTTTGAATATGGCCGGAGATAAAGGGTGATTCAATATGCAACATAATCGATTCCATAGTGTACACCTGCGTCTGTGGCATATTTTGCGGATTAAAGCGCAACAAGGGGTCTTGTATCATCTGCACTGTCAATAGATATATTGTATAAAACATTGCTTTCACAGTCTTGAGAGGCCAACTAAATAAATATATATACGTATCAAAGCTCGGCCGGCTTTTTGTGTAAATATATATACGTCTTTTGAAAACTTATTTGGGAGAGGCGTTGGGAATGACGTAATTGTCCCGGAGTGGTGACGAGGGTTGAATTCCAGATGGATGAAGTATGGAAGGAGTGGAAATAACAGTGTGGACAGCGATTTTTGGCTGACTCATGTCTCATCCGCCAATTTTGGGGATGGGCGGCAGTTTCTGCGTACACTGTTTGCTTTTTGAGGGCCAGCAGAAAATGAAGAGTTAATTCTTGGATGTGCGGCCACTTTGCAAATTTTGGATATAATATGGGTGGGTGGGTGCTTCTGCATGCTCTCTGTTTCAACTATTAAAAAAAATGATCTCCACTATTCCAATGTAATCTTTTTAATAGGAATCTAGACTTGTAAACTCTACTAATGGTAGTATAGCGTAATCAGTTACATTTGGTTTTGAGTAATTGACATATAAATATGCATATGTGACGCGTTTTGTAAAACTTGGGTGTTGGCTCATTTAGATGGAATTGTACAGCGCTAATTCTAACCTCTGCGCATTTTACATGTACTGTACATGTAGTAGGGTTTCGAGTTGTAATTTTGGTGCGCGCGCGTGGGCCGTCTGTGGATGAGACTGTACATGTAGTAGGGTTTCCGATTTGTAATTTTGGTGCGCGCGGGCCGTCTGGGGAAGACACTGTAGATTAATGCACATGTACATATAGAATTGGGGATAGACAATTTGGGATAGGGATTAATGTACATGGAATTAATGTACAATTTGAGATAGATAGGGATTAATGTACATGGTATTAATATGAGCACATGGATTATTACAACTACATATTGCCACATCACGCTTAGGATAGCGTTTTTGTATACTACTTACTTCATTTTTCAGATAGTAGTATAATTTGCGTTTTTTGCGTCAAAACATCTGAAAATCGACAACAATATACGCATTACGTAGTCATATATGAACAATGCGAACCAAGCAAATCCGCGCGTCTACCAAAGCCAACCCTACCCTGCGTGTTGTAATTGCATTTGTCAATGTACACACCCTATGAATCAGTGTCTCCTTCTTTGGAACACACGAAGGCATTAGTCAGAAAGTTTGGATGCAATTAAAAACTCTCTCGATGCTTTGCGTATAAACGAGTAATCGATTGAATCAATTGTACACTTGACACATTTAATTACGTGCTGCCATGCAACGGAAAGACAGGATAATGGGGTGGGTGGTCACGCAGCCTCATTCTCTCTTTCCTACTGATTTTTCATTATCTATCAATCTCAGCTCTTTCCGGGGCAAAACATTTTGCAAAACATAGACTAAACTTTCAAATCATTCGTTTACACAACCAACTGTCTATATTAATGGTGGGGTTATTATTACTTTACAGAAAAACGCATGTCCTGTGTTACGACACTGCCTAGCAACCGTATAATTTTTGCAGGTCAAGGAGCATTAATACATGAACTAACACTCCTATTTTGCATTCATTGAGAGGCGGAGGCAGCGGGCAGAGGGGGGGCCGGACCGTGACTGTGCGCAGCACAGTCCCTGTCTCTACTGCCGCCTCCGCCCGCTGCCGCCGCCTCTCAATGAATGCAAAATAGGAGTGTTAGTTCATGTATTAATGCTCCTTGACCTGCAAAAATTATACGGTTGCTAGGCAGTGTCGTAACACAGGACATGCGTTTTTCTGTAAAGTAATAATAACCCCACCATTAATATAGACAGTTGGTTGTGTAAACGAATGATTTGAAAGTTTAGTCTATGTTTTGCAAAATGTCTCTATGAAAACTCATCTTCCTACTGACAGTAGAGTTTGCAAAAATCAGTTCTTGGAAGAATGCGACATTTTCGTGAAAATATTTAAACTGCTATATTGGGCCTATGACAGATTTTTATTGAGAAACTATCGTCATTTCCACAGAGAAAGATAAACATGTGAAGCTTTCGTGAAGATTACATCTTCATACTACGGGTATCAAATTTTCCTGTATTTGACTGAACGTACGTGCATTTAGTCATAGTCGGGGAGTGCTTCAACCATTTATCAGGTTTAAATCGGCTGCCGCTTGCATATGTACATCACATGTAAATGAACATGTGGTAAATCTGATGAGGAACTATGCACACATGCGCGAGTTGCCCCGGAAAGAGCTGAGATTGATAGATAATGAAAAATCAGTAGGAAAGAGAGAATGAGGCTGCGTGACCACCCACCCCATTATCCTGTCTTTCCGTTGCATGGCAGCACGTAATTAAATGTGTCAAGTGTACAATTGATTCAATCGATTACTCGTTTATACGCAAAGCATCGAGAGAGTTTTTAATTGCATCCAAACTTTCTGACTAATGCCTTCGTGTGTTCCAAAGAAGGAGACACTGATTCATAGGGTGTGTACATTGACAAATGCAATTACAACACGCAGGGTAGGGTTGGCTTTGGTAGACGCGCGGATTTGCTTGGTTCGCATTGTTCATATATGTGCATCGAAATTTTTTTTCTTGCTAACTGCTTCTATGGGGAGGTGGATGACGTAATCAAGATAGGGTTTTGGTTGGAGGAGGCTCAATATATGGGTCCGTGCTGTGAAGATATCTGTTTATACACTGAAATTGGAGAGGTAGGGGTCGGAATTCCTTGACAGTTAGAAATGGTAAGGTCAGAGAGACAGGGACGAGTGGTTCTGTTCTACATGGGTCTGTGCTGTGAAGACGAGTCTAATATGACCATTGGGTGTTGGCTGTTTTGCCAATTCAGTAATATACTAAACCTGTCCAGCTGTTTGCCTCATGAGTCACTTTTCTCGGTGGGTGCAGAAGGAGAGAGAGAGAGGTCTGGGAGGGACAGTTTAAATGTCAATCGAAATCAACGGGCCGCTTCGCCGACTGTATATGTTAAAATTATTATAGCTAGGTTTATAGCAAACTGTACGTTTTAACCCAATTCAAGAATAATCCCTTCCCTGACTTCTTGAGGGGTATTACATGTACCAAATACATACATTTGAATGATGAAACAGCATTTTTGACGATTAAGTTGTAAAAATTATGGTTTCTGCTGATGAAGTGATTAATTTTGTTCAATAAAGTCAGCATTTTAACGTAAAAAGAGTAAAAACTGTGAAAAATTGACCTTTTTAAAACGAAAATGTGCAATTTCTAGTAATTTAGCTTTCAATGAAAATGTCTTGGGTGGAATTCCAACTTGGGCCGGGGTGTGCATATGGAGATCAGTGTGTGACTCATTCCTGCTCGAAAGCTGTCTCTTGCCAACTTTGAAATCAGCATTTGGACAAATTAGCGGTTGAAATTATGGTTTTTGGGATGAAACTACTAAGTTTGATCAATTCGCATTTCGCATTTTAACGTTAGAAAATAATAAAACTGTGAAAATTGGCCTTTATTAAACGAAAGAATGAGAAATTCTAAGAATTAGCTTTAAAAAAACCATGGTTTTAGTGGAAATTGGACTGGCTCGGGTAATCCGTGTGCGAATATAATTCCTGCTCAAAGCTGTCTCAGAGTTCCAGAAGTAGCATTTGTGATAATTTTGTGTTAAAATTGTGGTTTTTAGTGATGAAACCTACTGATTTTGATCAATAAAGTCTGCATTTTAACGTAAAAATGCATAAAAACTGTGAAAAATTGTATTTTCTTATAAAAAATGCTCATTTCTAGCAATTTAGGCTTCAATAGCCATGTCTTTGGCTGATTTTGGGCTGGCTTGTGGATGTTTGTGTGGGGTTCATTCCTGCTTAAAAGCTGTCTAAGGTCAAGTTGAAAGCGATATTTGGACAAATTAGCTGTTGAAAGTATGGTTTCTAGTGATGAAACTACTGATTTTGATCAATAAAGTCTGCATTTTAACGTAAAAATGCATAAAAACTGTGAAAAATTGTATTTTCTTATAAAAAATGCTCATTTCTAGCAATTTAGGCTTCAATAGCCATGTCTTTGGCTGATTTTGGGCTGGCTTGTGGATGTTTGTGTGGGGTTCATTCCTGCTTAAAAGCTGTCTAAGGTCAAGTTGAAAGCGATATTTGGACAAATTAGCTGTTGAAAGTATGGTTTCTAGTGATGAAACTACTGATTTTGATCAATAAAGTCTGCATTTTAACGTAAAAATGCATAAAAACTGTGAAAAATTGTATTTTCTTATGAAAAATGCTCATTTCTAGCAATTTAGGCTTCAATAGCCATGTCTTTGGCTGATTTTGGGCTGGCTTGTGGATGTTTGTGTGGGGTTCATTCCTGCTTAAAAGCTGTCTAAGGTCAAGTTGAAAGCGATATTTAGACAAATTAGCTGTTGAAAGTATGGTTTCTAGTGATGAAACTACTGATTTTGATCAATAAAGTCTGCATTTTAACGTAAAAATGCATAAAAACTGTGAAAAATTGTATTTTCTTATGAAAAATGCTCATTTCTAGCAATTTAGGCTTCAATAGCCATGTCTTTGGCTGATTTTGGGCTGGCTTGTGGATGTTTGTGTGGGGTTCATTCCTGCTTAAAAGCTGTCTAAGGTCAAGTTGAAAGCGATATTTAGACAAATTAGCTGTTGAAAGTATGGTTTCTAGTGATGAAACTACTGATTTTGATCAATAAAGTCTGCATTTTAACGTAAAAATGCATAAAAACTGTGAAAAATTGTATTTTAATGAAAAAAAATGTGCATTTCTAGTCATTTAGCTTTTAAAATAACCTAATTTCTTGTTTGAAATTCCAACTTTACTTTGTATGGAGAGGTCAGTGCATGATTCATTCCTGCTTCTAACAGATTAAACCGACCGTCTCAAAGACCAAGTCTGAAAGCTTGAAGTGAGAAGGTAGGGGAGGCGGAGAGGCAGAATTGAATAGCCTCACGTATTTAAATATGTGGACTTCACTACTTCTAGTATAACGCAAGGGTGACTTATACAATTTACAAAGTTTAGAATCAAGTAAATCAGAATTGCATGCGGTGGAGACACTGATTCATAGGCTGTGTACATTTACAAATGCAGCTGGGGTTTGTCAATGCAGGTAGAGGTTGGCGGACTCGGATTTGCTCAGATTCGCGGGGTTGATATGTGCATTAAAAGTTGGTTTCTTGCTATCTGGGGCGGCATGGATGACGTAATCGGAGAAGAGAGGGGTTTTGCTGAATGAAGTTTAATATAGGGTCGGTGCTGTGGAAAGATCTGTCTGTACACTGAAAATGGAGAGAGGGTCGAAATTCCTTGGCATTTAGAAGGGGGACAGAGAGAACAGGGGCGAGTGTTAAAATTTAGCCCGATTTTGCTATGGGGTCTGCGCTGTGAAGACGAGTCTGGTGAACATCGGAGGGGTGGCTGTTTTCGAACAGGGTTGAATTTGACTATGGTCCGAGTTAAAGGGTGATTCAGCGTTCAGTATAGGAGCTTCGAGGGGATGGTTTACTGTAATTAAAGCGCGACGAAGCTTCTTGTATCATACCCACTGTCAATAGAAATATAAAGCACTGCTTCAACACAGTCTTGTATTTGGGGGGACAGACTTGGGAGAGACTTGGATGACGCAACCTCCACCCCATTGCTTGGCGAGAGTTTGTACAGGCCCGCCTCTATATGAAAGTATGTGTATTTTATAAGTGATTTCGAATAAATTATTCAGCATATTCAAACCTGTAGTCTCCGAGGGTAAAAATGTACATACCTAATTTTTGGGGTATGTAGCGGATATGAGTATAGAGGCTATCGATGTACATATAGACTCCGACCCGTATTATTCAAATCTGTCTCTGAGAATGTACATTGGAAATATACATTACGATGTGAGCTATACAATTAGTTGACTCATTTGGATGAGGTTGTACATGTAGTAGGGTTTCGAGTTGTAATCTTGGTGGGCGCGGGCCGTCTGGGGATGACACTGTACATGTGGATTAATGCACATGTACATATAGAATTGGGGATAGACAATTTGGGATAGGGATTAATGTACATGGAATTAATGTACAATTTGAGATAGATAGGGATTAATGTACATGGAATTAATATGAGCATATGGATTATTACAACTACATATTGAATCACGCTTAGGATAGCGTTTTTGTATACTACTTACTTCATTTTCGGATAGTAGTATAATTTGCGTTTTTTGCGTCAAAACATCTGAAAATCGACAACAATCTGCGTCCTACGTAGTAACGTTCACTTGTACGTCAACCTGTCCGGGCATTTTCGGTTCCTCTGCGAACGCCGCGCCTGAGGAGTTGGAGGAAGCGGCGGCTGCGTGGGCGGCGGCGGCGCGGTCGGTGGCTGTGTGGGCGGAACTTCTGCCTCAGCCGATTCGTAGCGCAGGTCGTCATTCATTGGCAGTTCCGTGCTTCCTGAGGTCCGCGGTTCGACGCCTGCAGAGGCTACATGGTCGGCGTGGCGGCGTACAATGCGATCATCAGGCAGCCGGCACTCGTAGGACAAAGGTGCTGTTTGTCGGCTGAGGTAGCGGCTGATGCTGGCTGGCAGCCACTTCTGCTGACCCGTGAAATCCCGCACTACAACGTCGTCGCCTTCCCCGAAGGACCTCGCTCTGGCGCGCCTGTCGTGTTGTAGCTTCTGTGCCTCCTGTCGTCGCGTGACCGCAGCCGAGACGTCCGGACGTACCAGATCCAGCAGTGTTCGCAGAGGCCGGCCCATCATCAGCTGGCTCGGCGGAACGCCAGTCGTGCTGTGCGGAGTCACCCGGTAGGTCAGCAGGAACCGAGCGAGCCGAGTCTGCAGAGCCGCCGGCCGTCCCTTCACCAGAGCCGCCTTCACCGTTTGTACCGCGCGTTCCGCCAGGCCGTTGGACGCCGGATGATAGGGCGACACCTTGACATGCCGGATGCCATTGCTGCTCATGAAGCTCTCCATCTCTTGACTCACGAAGTTGGGCCCGTTGTCCGTCACCACGACCTCCGGCAGGCCCAGCTGGCTGAAAGTCCGCCGGAGCCGAAGCGGCTTGTGGTCACTCTTCAGCTGGAAGTTCCGGCCGTACAGATAGGTGTTGAATCGCTTGACGCCGAAAATAACTGCCAAGGCCTCCTTCTCCGTCTGGGAGTAGTTCTTCTCCGCATCGGCCAGAGTGCGGGACGCAAACGCGATGGGCCGCTCCACGCCATCTATTAGGTGGCAGATGACCGCGCCGAGACCGTAGGGCGAGCTGTCGCACTCCAGGATGACCTCTTTACCGGGGTCGAAATGCACTAGCGTCTGAGAGCTCAGCAGGAGCTCCTTGCAGCGGTGAAACGCACTCTCTTGCGGGCTGTTCCATTGCCAGGCAACGCCCTTGTCCAATAGGCGGTGCAGCGGAGCGAGCACGCTGGACAGGTTCGGCAGGAATCGTCCATAATAATTTATGAGCCCCAGGAAGCTGCGGAGCTGGGTGACGTCCTGGGGAGCTGGCGCCTCGACGATCGCGCTGACCTTGCTTTCCAGCGGGTGGAGACCGCCGGCGTCGATTCGGTGGCCCAGGTAACTCACGGACTCCTGCATGAACCGGCACTTGTCAGCTCGGCACTTCAGCCCAGCATCTTGTAGGCGCTGCAAAACAGCTTCTAGGTTCTCCAGGTGCTTCTCGTCATCAGTTCCTGTCACCAGCAGATCGTCGATAAAAGCCGCCGTGTGCGGTCTTCCTTGAAGCAAGCCGTCCATTGTCCTCTGAAACATGCCGACTGCCGGTGAGATGCCGAACGGCAACCTGGTGTACCTGAGCAACCCTTTGGAGGTGTTGATGGTGCACAGACGCTGTGATTCTGAGTCCAGGGGCAGCTGCTGATACGCCTGACTGAGGTCTAGCTTGGTGAATTTCTGGCCTCCCGTTAGCTTTGCGAACAATTCTTCAATTCTGGGCAGCGGGTAGGAGTCCTGCACAACGTCTTGGTTCACCGTGCGCTTGAAATCCGCGCAGATTCTGACGGAACCATCCGCCTTGAGCACCGGCACGATAGGAGACGCGTACTCGGAGTTAGAGACAGGCTGCAGAACGCCTTGCTCGATCTCCCGGTCAAGCTGCTCCTCCACCTTGGACTTCAAAGCGAACGGCACCGTCCGAGCTTTGAAAAATTTGGGCTGTGCACCTGGTTTCGTCCGCAATTTCAGTGGTTCGCCTGTGTAGCAACCGAGTCCGTCCGAAAATACTGCGCTGTACTTTTGCACCAGCTGCTCCACCTGCTGATTGCCCTGAGCCGGCAATTCTCGCTCTCGCAGCTCCTTGATGCTTCTCCAGTCCATGGTTAGCTCCGACAGCCAGTTCCGCCCGATCAAGCTGGAGCCGCTTCCTGAGACCACCACCAGCGGTAGCAGTTTCTGTTTATTTCCTGGAATCTCCACAGTGACGCTCAACTGTCCCAACACGTTGACAGGTTAGCCGCCGTAGTTCCGCAGCCGAATCGTGGTCCCACCGAGCTTAGGGATACCTCCGAGAAGATCCTGGTAGACTTTGGCTGAGATCAGCGACACCGCGGCGCCAGTGTCGATCTCCATCTGGCAGGACACGCCGTTGATCAGTACCGTGGTCAAGTAGGGTGGCACCTTGGCTGCAACGCTGGGCACGGTGTTAAGGGAGCTGCAGTCCTCGTCTTCTGCTTCTTGCACGGCGCCCACGCGGGGCTTGGAGTCCGCACCCGATACTCCGGCGCCTCTACGGCAAGCAGCTGCGGTGTGCCCGAGCTTGCCGCACTTGAAGCATGCCTTCTTGATGAACGGGCACTTGTCCGCCAGATGTCGAGTCGACAAGCACCGGAAACACTTCTGTGGAGCTCGACCGAATCCGGTCGCCTTGGCCTGGTCGACTCGATCGACTGAAGCAGCCGCCGCAGGGCCAGCCGCCTCCTGTGAGCTCCTGACGACCGTGCAGCCTTTAGCCGCCAGCTCCACCGCTTGAGTGATCTTCAGCGCCTTCTCTAGATCCAGCTCTGGCTCCGACAGCAGTCTGCGCTGGATCCGATCGTCCTGGATGCCGAGCACCAGCCGATCCCGGAGCATCGACTCCAAGCTGTTTCCGAACTTGCAATCCACGGCCAGACGCCGCAAACTGGCCAGGAAATCCGCCACTGACTCGGTGCTGGCCCGCACGCGCTGATAGAAATGAAAACGCTGCACAATTTCAGAAGGCTCCGGCTTCCAGTGCTCCTTTAGTTTTTGGCAAATGTCTGCGTAGCTAGTCTCCGATGGCTTCCTCGGGGCCAGCAGGCTGCAAATCAGCTTGAATGTCTCCTTGCCACAGACACTGAGGAAGACAGCTCGCTTTTTGTCTTCGGACTCTATGTCGCTTGCAATGAAAGCTTGCTCCACTCTTTCCTTGTACTGCAGCCAGTCCTCATTTTCAGGCTCAAATGGACCGATGCTACACAGTAGGCCCGTGGCCATTAGTCACCTCGTCGCCACTGTAGCAAAGTCTGTGTGGCTTGCAGAGAGGAATCTTAGAGCCGGCCAAGCCTAGCTCTCTCAATAAATACCAGTTTATTTTCCAGCCTGACTAGGCTGACCAATCAGCCGCTACCTCTGTCGTGTTCGCGCTCCAGAGTACGCACATGCGCGAGTACAATCCGAGAGAGAGAGAGAGAGACAGCCCCCCATCCCCCACTCTGCACAGAAAGCTAAACGCAGTCATCACAATATCGACTTACTGAATGCATCAAGTGGTTTCTACACAAAAATACCCCAATAGTTGTGCTCGTACATGTACATGATTGACTGCTTGAAGTAATGAAATTGCATATTTAAATATGTGTCTAAGTCACACTGATGGAACTCTAAGCAGCTATGAATTAGTGCCCACGAAAAGTCAGTGACCCAAATAATAGGAATATAAGGTTGTCGAAGCGATGACAATATGTTTAATATGCTGTGTCTTAGCAGGCGAAGGAAGGTTGATATAGAGGCAACGCTGTGGTCATTCGTAATGCAGTCGGCCACAGAATTCGATTTAATCAGACTTGATGCAGTGGTTACAACTGAGTACAAATATAATTTACCAGGAGCCGTGCACGACTTTATTATTGAGCCTGTCAAGTCGATGTGTAGAACTAAAGGGCTGTTCTGCCGTAGCGCCGCTAAAAGATAGTCAATTTGCTGGCCGGAATACATTGCCATACGAAGGGGATCAAGGGCAGCGTTCTCTTATTCCTGGTAAGCGTGAGTGCGGATACTGCTCTAGAAGGCCATTTTTTGCACGATGGAATTCTTTATCCATATTACTATGTAGTCTGTCATCATTTCTTGATCTGGTAATGACTCGTCTTAGAACGTTTTTTGACTTACAGGAGTCGAAATTCTTAGATAGCACATGAGTCATATGTGCCTCATCAAGCATTAGTTTTCGGTGAGCACTGCATGCTTACTCCATGACGAGAGACTATAGATCTGAAGCGATTCTCTTCTACCGCTGTTATTATTCGTCTAAATGAAGGCGACGCAGCATTTTTGTGACAAAATTATAGTCCCTCTCCTTTCACATCCCATTTCCATAGGTGACTACTCTGAGGTGGACTTTTCATGACGAAGCTATAGGTTCTACCACAACCCTCGATTTTACAGGATGCCTTAACAGTCCAGAAATTACTATTACATTTTCTTGACAATGGTGACGTTATGTGGTTGTAGCCCCTCATTCGAAGGCAGCAGGATGACAGCTTGCGCAGGGATAAACATAATGCCTCATTAAGATCGCAGCCTTACTGAACAAAAACTGCAGGGATCCATTTCTACTTTCTCTCAGTTGTACTTTCTCTATTTCAGACTGCTCCAAGGTGAACATTCCGGTGACAATATTATTCGATGCATTTGTGGAGTCGATTTCAGATTTCGATTATCAGACTGCTCCAAGGTGAACATTCCGGTGACAATATTATTCGATGCATTTGTGGAGTCGAACAAGAGTCCTTAATTCGGTGAAGACTATGGATGACTACTTTTTTGTTGCGACTGCTCACACCCATCATCACTGATTGTCTCAAGTACATGTACTTCGTTCGGTGCACAAGGCGTCTGATAATCGTCTGATAATGATTCCGTTCGTTTCACAACCTGATATTCTTCTGATTTGTACAGTCGGATCGCGTCCATCCATTTGGCCGATATAACTGTCTGCACCTGGCGGTTGAATAGTTAATTAAGGTTCCATTGGATTCAGTTTGCCAATTGTTGCAAGTCTCGAATCAAAACTGGCGTATGCATAATGAATGCGCGAACGGAGAAGTTTGGGGCAATAAAAACTGTCTGTCTTTCCGTCTGTATCAAGCACGAAGAGGGAAAGCCAGAGAAGACAGAAGGCGGATCTTTCGGTCTTTCATGTCGACCATTCTTCAACATGGGGTGTCACTTGGCCAGTGCTTTTGGCATATTTCCATGTGTTCAGTCCCTTTCTAGAATGGTAAACTTTGTCGCAGTGGTTATTTTCAACAAAGTTTGTAATAAATTCATCCACGCATACCAGCTAGCGTATGGTCGCTTAGAATTAACATCCTTCTTACCTAAAAAATATTTGGTAGGGTTTGTCTCCAACGCTCCCGTTCTCGTGCATCTCAAGGAAGAGCAAAAATCGTTGTTCGGCTTTCTTCTGAGTTATAGTTTGATCTGCAGTTAAAGACGCTGCACTTTCTCGACATTTTTCACAGTCGCACAAGAGTTGGGGGCTTTTTATTTGCCCTCACACCTCTTTAGACTGAAGAGTTGCAGTTGGAACGGCCATAGAACACTGCTTTCAAACGAGCCCACAACTTTTTTCACCATGATTTGGCTTGTTTCGCGTCCCAGTAGTTTTAGTTGTCCCTGTACTAGGCCTACGCATAAAAAGAATGTTAATCAGTTAGTCTATTCTTCCCCTAACCAACATAAATTTAAATTTACATTTTAATTAGGACATCGTACTGTACATGAAAACGACAATATGTAAAGACGAAAAGTGCCACATTTTTTCGTTTTGTCTTATTACTACGGGCTACGCGCCTCGAGATATGCAGTTTATTTCGTATAAAGTAAACACTTTAAAAAGAATAAACAACAAGTAGCGAGTATTGTAAAGAGGCCTATAATAATTTGCTGTTTATAAACATAATTTTTTTCACTGTTTTAATCTATTTCATTTTTTTATTAGTTTAAATCAAAAGACGATTGCTATTTGTTGTAATCCAAGAAAATTTTAAACACGGATTTTTCTTTACGAAGATTGACATGATCTATTCGTATAGATCTATATATAAAGAATTCTTATATTAAAAAACTATATCGTAGTACTAATCCAGTGTCCTAATCGTAGGCCTACGTGTTAGTGAAACTGTATAGTGTGAGTTGGTGAATCTGTAATTGAATCGTACTGGACGATACATTTTTTAAGTTTCATAACTAATAAGTCATAATTCAGAAATTTTTTGTCAATTATGAGTAACAATGTTTTATAGGCCCTAGGTTTTTGTTTGGTCTAGGTAGTGTAGTAGGCCTAGTTACTCGGTAGAAAGTGGCCTGGGTTTTTTTTCGTCCGAAATCCAGTTGCCAAATGGCAACTGGAGCTCAAAATCCAGTTGCCAATGGCTATTTTTGGTTGCCCATTGGCAACTAGGCCTAGCCAAATTCTTGAGGATAAATATTTCCAAGACACTAAATTTTGAGTAACATGTACAATGTACATATTATACTAACAATAAAAATAACAAACTAACAATTCCATCATATCATATCAATTCATATGGTGCTTTTTTACACTTACAAAAACAATTTTTGCAATTGGCAACTGGCACGGGAAAAATAAAATGAAGTTGCCAGATTGGCCTTTGATGCCTAAAATCCAGTTGCCAATGGCTTTTTTGGGTAGCCAGTGGCTACCGTATGGCCTAAAAAACCCAGGAAGTTGCTGGCCTAACCGGCATTCTTTCGGATGACGATCACCTGAAAAGTGACGATCACCAATGTAAAAGTTCTGGGTAATTGAAATTGAAAGTAAGAAAGCGAGTCAAACATATTGTCCAGAAATTAAAAAACCCAACATTGGGGCTATCAGTCATGAATCGTGTATTTTGTAGTAACCGCCACGTGTATTAAATCAATTTCAGATGGAACGATCGTCTTCCGAAACTACAGCTTGGAAATTCTAGAAAAAAATTAGTGTCTCAAAGTTTAACATCTAGTGAACGTAAGTCAGTTTCGGAAGATGATCATTTTAATATGAAGGTAGCCCTGAAATGATCGCGTTCCGAAAGTACAGAGTTTTTATTGTCTTAGGAGCAGTAATCATTTCATTCAACAGACAGAAGTTCAAAGTTGAGGCCAAAGAGGCGCTCATCCAAAACCCGTGGAGCACCATCCAAGGGGTAGACGTGCTTTAAGTCCTGGAAGAACTCATGGACAAACTGTTTCATTTCTTTGTTACGGTGGGAGCAGTACATTAGCTCGACTAGGTATGAAGCGAAGTGTAGTGCACTAGTTCCACGCATGTTCTTAAATTTGGTTTTTGCAGTATCCCAAAAGCCCTCAATGCGATTCGTGTGTACGTCTTTCTTCTTGCCATTTCGTAATTCGTTCAATAGTTGTCTTAAAGTGCTCTTTGTGGCAGACAACCCAGTGACTATAACCCATGTGTTCCAAGTCAAGGTAAGCAGACCAGCCGTCGCTGAATACAGTCGTTCCGGGGAGAATGAACTTCTCAATTAAAGGTAGAAGAGTTTCTTTTGACCTGTTTTCAACAGGCCAAATGACAGTACGGCCATTGTGTCTGTTTGTCATGCCAAAAATCCAAATTTGTTGGCCCAGTTTCGCACCTCGGTTATATTTCATCTTTCGGCCAAAGAGGGACTCATCTATTTCAACGATGTGTCCAACACCGCCAAGAGAGATCGTATCTCGACGTGTCTTGAACCATTCACACATTACGTCTCGAATGAAATGGCCCCATTGCACGGCTGCCTCCGCTTCAATGCCGTACATGGCGCGCAGTGAACTCTGGGTTATAATATGGATGCACCCCCCCTCAGTTTTGGAAGGCGATCATTCTTAATGTAATTTGTACATTGTAATGATCGTCAACCGATAGTACATGGCTTACCTTTGCAGAGTGTTCAGAAGATAACCAATGCAGTACCCAATGAGTTTAGAATTCTCGAAAAAAGTTCCCCTTCTAATGTAGACTCTTTTTTCATGTGCTCCAAATGGCGAACCAGCTCCCTTCTTTCACCGGAACACGACACCGTCTGTCGAATTATGGGCCTTGACAATGTTCATTGACAATGCACAAATAGGGCAGGGCATTGTTTCCGGAAGCAGTCCTTCTCTTTGAAGAAGGCCAATCTAGTTTTCAGCTGTAATAAAGCGCCATGACATGGGACACACCAGTTCCTTGATATGCTCCAGTGGCTTCAAATCAACAAACAAGCCGGCACATTCAATTTTCCGTTCTTTGGCAGGTTTTGAGCATGCCATAGTGAGTGCTACTGAAATATGAGAAAGAAAAGCTATAGTTTCGGATCACAATCATTTGTATTCAAAAGTATCATTGAAATGATCGCATTCCGAAACTGATTATATACACATCCATGACAGAAATAATGCTATTGATGTTGCTGGTTTTAAATTGGAAAGTTTCTCTGTTTTTCTGTAGTTTCGGATCGCGATCCTTTCTATTCAAAACTTATATTGAAATGATCGCCTTCCGAAACTAATTATATAGTTGCCGTTTTACCATGATTTCTACAGCACAGTATACCATTTTCATAGGTGATCGTCAACCAAAACTTGTAAGAAACAGAATGATCGTCATCCAAAAGAATGCCGCCTAACCTAGGCCCTAGTCCTATGTTGCCTATGTCTATGATATAATATGTTGATCAATTTTTAATTAGTATAGTAGGCCTAGTTTGGCTATAATAGGAGTGGAACTCTGTTTAGAAAACTGATTACTTTGGTGACAATCAGTTTGATGATAGTCAAGTCAGTTAGTCACTTTGGTTATATCCATTGCAATGACAAGTTAGGTAGGCCTATTTGTCTTTGGGGCCAATTGTGTAAACCTATATATATAGAACATTTTTACATTGCCTAGCTATGGTATGGTGTAGGACCAAGACCGTCACATACCAAGACTTGGTAGAGCTAGAGGGGAAATTTGGCTCAATGTATTATTAGATAGGCCCTAGTGCTAAAGAAGAAATGAATAGGTAATAGATTATAGAGCCAGCAGGACAAGGCTGTTAGAAAAGAGCCTATGAAAGGAATAACAATGCTAAAGGATTAGTAGCTCTCTCTCAATACTAGTAGGGCCTAGGCCTAGCCAACAATGGCTGTAGCAGTCTTAATATATGGCAGTCTAAGTCATGTACCATGGCTGTCTATTATTTAGGCCCTTACAAGTTTGAATTGTTTTATAATAAAATTAAAAAATCAATGATAGAGTTTTTATTAATAGTTATCATATCTTTCTTTTTCTTTAATTTTTAATTTATTAATATTAACTGAGATTTGATTTTAGGTCTTATTTTACACATATTTCAATTTGTTAATTGAGTCCAGATCATGTTAAATGCATGTCGGAATGCTCTAAACCAATGTATGCCAGTGCCAATTAGATATACACCAGTGCTAAACAAAAGGATGCCAAACTAGGCCTAGGCCTAATCCCTATTGCAGCCAAGGTCTGAACCGCGCCAGACGCCCCCCTTTCCCGCGCCAGACATCTACCCGTACTGCGCCAGGGCCAGTCCCCAGGATCAGTGATTTGGTTCAATTAGTCAGTCAATGGCTCGCCGCGCGCCGCTGCCACACGCCACGCCACCACGCGCCGCGCCGCCGCCGCGCGCCGCGCCGCCGCCAGGCCAATCCATGCCAGACGCCGTCCACGAAAATGGCCATTGGCTGCAATAGGGGGCCTAATATTACAGAAAAAAAACATTTTTTATATTAAAAAATGCACTTCAAAAAATTAGGCCTAAGTCTTCAATGTTTTTTAAACTTTTGTAGCATGCAAATGTATAACATTTCTTTTTGGCACATTAAAATTTACTTGTCATTTTGCAATAAAAATAAATATGAATTTATGTCTTTATAATATTATGTCTTTTCACAAACTTTTCTCAACAAAACATGCCCTACTATCATGCCAGGCTCTATTTATGCCAACTATTGCATACCAACATGCCCTTTTTAGTATATAATACCCAAATACACATCAATGCACATTATAATTTTTAGGCCAAACCAAATGTATGCTATAATTTTTTTGGCATGATATATGCTTTTTGGAGTATAGATTGAGATTTGGTCCTAATATTATACTTAATGCATAACTTACTTAACATGTACTTTATTTGCAATTGGCATTCAATTTGTGCAATGGATACAATAAAATCTTTGTATAGTCTACTTTGAGATGTGTATTTTACAATGTTCTTGAGTATATATAGAAATTTGTATATGTTTTTAATTACTTTTAAAAAACAAATAAAAAGGTAATAATGATATAATAGATAGATTTTATACATTTTTGGCACCAAAGTAACCTGTCACCAAAATGGATATCACCAAAGTGATTATCACCACTGACTATCATCAAAGTGATTATAATTCTCTGTTTAGACTTTAGATCTTTTCTTCTATCTAAATTATACTTAGGTAAAAATACTCTATAGATAATAAATTCAAGTATAGTCCTAATAAAAATGAAGCAGTAAATTATAGGTTATTTTGTGCTAGTCATTCCAGTATACTTTCTAATTCTACATATTAGTTTGGGATTTGGAAGATCCTATAGATATAGTTTTGTAGAGCCTACTTATTTCTGGCATAAATTTGGTTTAGCAATTAGAAGTAGTATATATATAGCATAATATGTCTAGGTTTACCGCTTTATAAAATTGGCTAGGCCTGTTTATTAGCATTTTATACTGTCTAGTCTAGGCTTATCTACAAGATATGTATTAATTTTATTTATTAATATAAAAAGCCTTTAAATAATTGGTTATATATATATTGCCTTCTAATCTATGGTAACTGTATAGGTTTTGAATGGTTCTATTTTCCACTATGATATACATGCCCAACACCTGTCCAACCTGTTTGAACTGGATAGGTAAAATGGCCACTGGCCAAGTTAATTAAAGACAAAATAAAATACACAAAAAAACAAAAAATGGAGGAAGGAAGAAAGAAAGAAAAAGAAGAGAAAAGGAAAAGAAAGGAGGGAGAAGAGAGAGAGGGGAAAGAAGAGAAAGAAAGCGGAAAAGAAGAAAAGAGAAAAAAAGGCAAGAAAAGTCATATAAAAAGTGACAATTAAGTTGCAATTGAGGGAACTAAGTCGCAATTGGGAGGAACTAAGTTGCAAATCTAGACAAAAGTAAGTTGCACCGGACAGGTGAAATTTTAAGGTTGGGCATATATGTATTATAATATAGCCATGATGGCTTTTAATGCTAGAAAATAGTCATATTGCAAATCAAAGTTATATTATACTTACAAATATATAGCTATGATAGGAAGTTATAGATATGGAGGTTTTTTAGCCATGGATACAGATATGGATATGGTTATAATAGGAATATATATGGTTATGTAGGAACATTTCCTATATCTAGTTTCTATATCTAATAATACCACTCAATTAAGATTTGAAAAACCATTAAAACTATTGATTTGATGAGGGTAGGGTTAGGGTAGTAGAAATATATTATGAATATTGCTAGTTTCAAAATAAGAGGAACTTTTAACTCCCTAAAATCATCAAGGCTCAAGCATCAATATAGATCTTCAATACCATGTCTATGTTATAGTTTGGTGGTAAGGGCTAAGGTTAAGATAATTGTTTTATCACTTTTAAAAAGCTCCCAAGTCCTTAACATAGATTTGGGGACTTAAGGCTCATTCCATATAAGATGGACATATTTGGAAAATAGAAAAAAAGTCAATATTTTTGCTTGCCATTGCCTAATTAGCCTATTTTTTTACCAAATGTTTATATTGTGCAATATATACAATCTAAGAATAAAGGAATGGTAAAATGTTGGATTAGTATGTTATCAATTGGCAAAAAGTCATTTTTGTAAAAATTTGGACATTTTTCGAAGCAAAAGACATCATTAAGATTTTGTACCTTTTAAAAACAAATAGAAAGCTTTTGAAGGTTGAAACAAACTATAGATAAAAGTATAGTACTTGCATCATCAGATAAAAGCATTGGTGACCAAATAATCTATTATATTTTTAATGTATTAGTACCTCAAAGTTACTGAATTGACAGAAAAAAATATGTTATGACCATAATGTTACGACCATAAGGCTGCCTTTTCTTTTGTATCTTTGTTGCCTTTTGAGTTTATATATTCTAATAAAAGAGTATGATTTCTAAAGATGTTCTTAGTCAAATTTTAAAAATGTATTGCAAAATATCAAAAATGAAAAATGTTATAAGACTCTATAGTTATACCATATAGTTATGACTCTATAGTTATGACATATAGTTTCTATATGTCAAAAATCCTGTCGTTACGACCATAAGTGTCATTTAAGGTTTAATAGCATCTATACTAATGATGATATCTATATGAAACTCTATGAATATATTCTAGACAAAATAATCTTTCATTTAAAATATTGGTTTAGTATATTCTATTATTAGATTTCATTTTATAAGTAAAAATAACCTGTCATATTACGACCATGCTTATATGGAATGAGCCTTAAGCAAGAGTTTCAATGCCATATGCTTGCTATGGTTAGGTGGTAGGGGCTAATGATAAGATGAATATTTTTACTTTTGATTTAAAAAAATCTCTTTAAATCCCTAGAATCTTGGAAACTAATTAATGAGTAGGCCCTCACAGAAGATCTTGCGTGATAACAAATAAAGATTTTGTTACTTTAATTATTTAATATATCAAATAGTAATAGAAAATAGAAAAGATATGTCAAGAGAAAGGGTAAAAAGAAAAAATAGAAAAAAGAGAAAAATAAAGAAGAGAAAGAGAAAATAGAAAAGAAGGCAAATAAACAAATCTCATTGTTTTCCCTTTGGCCTAGCAGTCTTTGCAGCTTTAGTAGCAAAACTAAATGTAGCAGCTTAGACAGAAGGCCTCTACCAGATGGTGTGGCCAGCTAGTCAAAGTTTTTACCCAATAGCAGATCAAAAGGCTGCATTAGATATGTGCCCTTGTGTAGAATTTAGCATTGGTCTTGCTGCTTGGACTGTTATGCACTTAATGCCACAAATAGCATAGCCATAAGTATAGTGTTCAGTTGCCTGTTCAAGGCATCCATCAAGGTCTAAGTCTTAGCATTATGCAATTTAGTTATAATAAGTTTACTAGCTAGTATCTTGGCTTAAAATACTGTAAGCTCTCTCTCTCTGTCAGGATAGCTGAGAATTGGTATCTTAGCCGGCCCCAGCTAGACAGAAGCAGCAGTCAGCACCCAGGTCCACACTAAAGGCACATCCATCATGACCAAGAATGCACTCAGGCTAAATGCCTGCAACTACCGTCACCTGGTGAATGATTGGTGGGAGTCCTTGCAGTTATACTGTCAGAGTCGCACATGCTGAAGACTCTAGATGTGGGCCGTTGATGCCGACTGGAGTGCTGACTGGTAGCTGAAGCTGCGCGTTGATGCCAAGGGCTCGTAGCTTTGCAGCAGACACAAGCGTCACCTGCACTCCAGTGTCGAACAGCCACCTACACAACTGGCCGGCAATGCTGCTAGGGAGAAAAATAGAGGCAGGTTGGGCCTTGATGAGTAGGGCTGGTGATGGCCCACGGTCACCAGTCCTCAGCAGTTTTCTAAAGCCGGAGTTGGATAGGCCTTGGCATGGCGCCCTCTGCCCAAGCAGCAGTAGCAGGTGATCTGGGGCGCTGAAGCAGATTGTCAGATTGGGCAGCAAAGTGGCCAGGCATTGAGCAGTTAAAGCATTTGCCGTGGCCACCTCTTCCTTAAGCGCTGTCCCTGCTTCAACTGCCACCTCTTCCTTGAGTGCTGCCCCTGCTTCGACTGCCGCCTCTTCCTCTGCCCTGTTTTCCGCTGCACATACCAATAGCAGCAACCATGGCAGGCAGCTTTGTCAGCTGCTCCTGCATCCGGCCCAGCTGATCTGCCATTGGGTTGCTTGCTGTGGTTGCCTCTACGCTCGCCATTGCTCCCCTGTTGCCATTGATGCTCTCCAATGTTGTGGCATGGTCAGCTACCATTTCAGGACTGATAGTGTTGCAGTAAGATTGCTTCAGCAGCGATTCCCTGATGTCCTTGGGCAACAATGCCAGTAGCCAGTGACGCACCTCGCAGTCTCTCACTTGCTGGCTGTGGTCTAGGCATGCCTATAGTAGCTTCAGTGCAAAATCCCATTTTCTAGTTTTGAAGTCAGTCATGGTGCGGAAGGTGTTGTCCTTATTGCCGTAGAAGGCAATCAGCGCCTGCTTGATGCTTTTGTAGCTTGCTTTCTTTGCCTCTTCAAGCTCCCATACAAACACCAGCACCTCTCCCGTCAAAAGCAGCTTAATCTTGGATGCACTTTTGCTGTCATTCCACTCAGAATTATTGGCAAAATCTTCAAACATCTGCAGCCACATATGGATGTTTGAATCTGCAGAGCCAGAGAACTAAGGAGCATAGGAGGTAAGAGTGTGCTAAGTTGCTTGTCCATGATTTAGCAAATCTGAGCTGACTGACTGAATGAGTCACTGCTGCCACCAATGTAAGGCAGGTATGTGCTAGAACAAAACAGTCTTGTAAACTGCTAAGATGCGCAGGGTTGACTATATATATTTGGGAGTCACACAAGACAGCAACAACCCCCCTCATATAACCAATAAGATGTACATTAAGATGTACACTCATTTAGGCAAGCAGTGTACACTTGACAATACTATATAGGTTTTTATACCATTTTGAATAATTTTGGTATATTGAACATTTAATATATAAATTTTTATATTTTATACTTATTAGTGACATTTGTCTTGACCTTAAAGTTCCATTGTAATCAAAATTTTCCCATATCTATCCATATTGTAGCAAAATTTTACTTTATTTGTAGGGCTTATACTAGGCTAATTATAAGCTTAAGAGTATTGAAAACATATCTTGAACCTTAATAACCAGCATGCAAAATTACAATGGAATGCAAAATTGCATTTTGAGAGATGTAATTTACCTATTAACACATAATGTCATATAGATATTTTATTGCCTTTCCCATTGTCTAAAAATTGTAGAAAATTACCAAGAATAATCTAAAAATATTATTTAGGCAATATTAATTCTAACCAATTTTATTTTTAATGATTCTAAGATATCAGCTAGGTAAATTTATTAGGTTATCTATGCTAATATGATATCATATCATAAGGTCGGGGGTCCTTAACCTATGGCCTATATGCCACTTCAGTGTGGCATTTATTTTCTCTTCAATGTTGCCTATAAGCCATTTTTAGTCTAGGTGATTGTTGATATAATGACATTCAAGCTTGGGTAGGACTCTATTGTAGTTAATTGAAGGTGGATTTTTTATTTTTTAATGCACTTTGTGTAGCCTGCATATCTTGAGCTAATGTCTAATATGGCTTGCTGCCAACAGTGGGTTGGGAACCCCTGTCTTACAACTATGTCAATTACAATATGGAGTTTTAATAGTCATAATTTCAAAAAACTATTATTTCTAGATTTCCTAATCCTCACTGTTCCTAAAATATTTTCTTGCCTACTACTGTCAAGCAGCAATGCTCAATCAGGTTGGCATAGCAACAGTTGCTAAGGCAAAGCATTTATTGATTTTGGTGGCATCTGCTGGACTAAAGTTAGCTAAATTTGGTGGCAATGCATCTAGACCAGCATTGTTAATGCAGTTCAATCCTGCTAACAAATTTGCCTGTTTATTGGCCAGACTGCACCTGCGCTTTGTTTGGCACTGTCAGATGCTGTGGCGCTATGCTATTGGTAGGCGCGATCAGTATCTGATGCCTGATCAGCTTAGTGTTGTGTACGAATCTGACAACTTTATTGTTATTAATAAGGAATTTGATTTGTCTGTTAATACCGCTTCGCGTTGGTTTAATCCATTGGCGCTTAATACACAGGTAAGGCTGAGTGCAAATATTGGATTTAAGATTCAAGTTTTAAGTGATTTTAAAACGCAAAAATATCCCATTAAACTACTTATGTTTCAGTAGTTAACTAGTTCTTTTTTGTCTAGTGGTTAGAGTGTTGGACTCACAACTGAAAGGTTGGGGGTTCGATGCCCCGATCACATCTGGAACATTTTCTATCCCTAACAAGACACTTAACTAGCTGCATTGATTCAGTTTACCTAAAAAATGGGTGCCACTGCCAGCATTAACTGGGGTAATTGAGGGTGTGTGTGGACCTCCCAGTCCTTGGACTGAACAGTCGTACGCAGCCTTAAGATGCGCCGCGCAATAGCTGCGGCTGAGCTGTCGGTTGCATATCTTGCCCATTAGGGAAGGTGGAATTTATATCGTATTATTATTAATTACTTGCTACTATCAGTAGAATTTAAGGATATGAGTCTATTTAGCCCACATACTTAAATTTCAGTTTTTCAAAAAACGTATCTACATCAAAGATTGTCAAATTTTTTTACCTCAATGACCAGATAGAGAACCTAAAGCATCACTGCGGGTCAGAGGAGGGGAGAGAGGAGAGAGAGAAGAGAGGAGAGATTAGACAATCGAGAGGAGAAGAGAGAGTAGGGAGGAGGAAAGGAGAGGAGAGAGTAGAGGAAGGGAGGGGAGAGGAGAGAGTAGAGGAAAGAAAAGAGGGGAGGGAGAGAAGAGAGGAGAGATTAGAGAATCAAGAGAAGAAGAGAGGAGTGAGGACATGAGAGAGAGAAAACAGAAGAGAGGAGATTAGAGAAATGAGCGCTGAGAAGAGATTAACATGGAGCCGGTCGGGTTGCTAATTGTGAAATCACGAGGGCCAGATAAAGAGAAGCTTTGCGGGCCGGAGTTTGCCGAGCCCTGCGCCTACATACCTACATAGTTCGATAAATTTTATTATCCCCGGCAACATTGTAGGTCTTCCTAGCTAAGCACCATCGCGCAGATCCCACCGCCTATCACTGGTACAGATTCTGTCACCAGATCGATCACGCCACTAGCGGTTTAATCCTGCTAGCCTACAGTCAAGACGCCGCTATGCGAGCTTCTAAAGCTTTTTTAAATCGTCGCGTTTTAAAACAATATTTGGCTATTGTTTGGGGTCATTTTGACACTAGAGATCACGTGACTGTTGACCGGCCAATCGGCTGGGATCGCTTAGACATTGCCGGTAGTGGAGATCTGCGCAAACACATGGTCACAGAGACGCACTATCGTTGTTTGGATCCGAAACCTGCGTTTAGCCAAGTTGTGCCGTTAGAACGAGGCCTGTACAATGGCTTGCCCGCTACTAAAGTGCTACTGTTGTTGAAGCATGGCAGGACACATCAGCTGCGAGTGCACACGAGTTGCATTGGTTGGTTAACAAAACTTATTGTTCTTGTTGAAATCGCTTGCTTAGCAATTTACCGGAGGTTGAGATGTCCATTGAAACACTGCAATGAGACAGTGAGATGTCTGCTCAAAGACTGCAATGAGAGACAGTGAGATGTCTGCTCAAAGACTGCAATGAGAGACAGTGAGATGTCTGCTCAAAGACTGCAATGAGAGACAGTGAGATGTCTGCTCAAAGACTGCAATGAAACAGTGAGGTGTCTGCTCAAAGACTGCAATGAGAGACAGTGAGATGTCTGCTCGAAGACATTAGATAGCTGGAGAGATGTCTGCTCAAAGACATTAGATAGTGAGAGAGATGTCTGCTCAAAGACATTAGATAGTGGGAGAGATGTCTGCTCAAAGACATTAGATAGTGAGAGAGATGTCTGCTCAAAGACATTAGATAGTGAGAGAGATGTCTGCTCGAAGACATTAGATAGTGGGAGAGATGTCTGCTCAAAGACATTAGATAGTGAGAGAGATGTCTGCTCAAAGACATTAGATAGTGGGAGAGATGTCTGCTCAAAGACATTAGATAGTGAGAGAGATGTCTGCTCAAAGACATTAGATAGTGGGAGAGATGTCTGCTCAAAGACATTAGATAGTGGGAGAGATGTCTGCTCAAAGACATTAGATAGTGAGAGAGATGTCTGCTCAAAGACATTAGATAGTGAGAGAGATGTCTGCTCAAAGACATTAGATAGTGGGAGAGATGTCTGCTCAAAGACATTAGATAGTGGGAGAGATGTCTGCTCAAAGACATTAGATAGTGGGAGAGATGTCTGCTCAAAGACATAAGATAGTGAGAGAGATGTCTGCTCGAAGTTATTAGATAGTGGGAGAGATGTCTGCTCAAAGACATTAGATAGTGGGAGAGATGTCTGCTCGAAGACATTAGATAGTGAGAGAGATGTCTGCTCGAAGACATTACATAATGGGAGAGATGTCTGCTCAAAGACATTAGATAGTGGGAGAGATGTCTGCTCGAAGACATTACATAATGGGAGAGATGTCTGCTCGAAGACATTAGATAGTGAGAGAGATGTCTGCTCAAAGACATTAGATAGTGAGAGAGATGTCTGCTCAAAGACATTAGATAGTGGGAGAGATGTCTGCTCGAAGACATTAGATAGTGGGAGAGATGTCTGCTCGAAGACATTAGATAGTGGGCTCAAAGACATTAGATAGTGGGAGAGATGTCTGCTCGAAGACATTAGATAGTGAGAGAGATGTCTGCTCAAAGACATTAGATAGTGAGAGAGATGTCTGCTCAAAGACATTAGATAGTGGGAGAGATGTCTGCTCGAAGACATTAGATAGTGGGAGAGATGTCTGCTCGAAGACATTAGATAGTGGGCTCAAAGACATTAGATAGTGGGAGAGATGTCTGCTCAAAGACTGCAACGAAAAGCGTTGAAACTCCCGCAGGCCATCCAATAGTCGGCGACGTGAAATACAGCCGACGCGAGGCCGACTTTCGCTGCCACCGCATGATGCTTCACGCCTACCGACTGCAGGCTCGATTGCCTCGTCTCAGCGAAACCATCGACTGTCAAGCTGAGGACCCGTTCGTGCCCGAATCCGATGCCAATTGGCAACCGGAGTCTGTGCAGAACGACTACGCCGTGTTTAAAGATTGCGCCCGGATATTAGAGAGTGGCGAACAACTCACTGTTGATAAGCTGTAGCAAGAGTGATCGTCTATCAAGTTAGATAGTTGGACATTTTATTGTTGTGTCTATGATGTGACCACCTACTTCAAGTAGAATCTAGATTAAATAAAAAATATGCATTTTTTTGTCTAGCTAAATTCGTTTTAGCTGTATCTAAGTGTGCAGAAATGGAATTTGGATTATGATTGCTGTGCTGACTTGTTGATTCTGCTACAAATCAACCTGTACCATTTGCAATAGATAATCTTTTGTTTTTATATTTGTCAGTTAAGAAGCTTAGCCGACTAAAACTTAGGCTGCCGCCCTCCCAGACCCTCAATTTCTGGGCCAACAGCCTCCCAGATCCTCAGTTGCTGGGTCACCAGCCTTCCAGATCCTCAGTTGCTGGGCCAGCCTTCCAGATCCTCAGTTGCTGGGCCACCAGCCTCCCAGATCCTCAGTTGCTGGGCCACCAGCCTCCCAGATCCTCAGTTGCTGGGCCAACAGCCTCCCAGATCCTCAGTTGCTGGGTCACCAGCCTTCCAGATCCTCAGTTGCTGGGCCAGCCTTCCAGATCCTCAGTTGCTGGGCCACCAGCCTCCCAGATCCTCAGTTGCTGGGCCACCAGCCTCCCAGATCCTCAGTTGCTGGGCCACCAGCCTCCCAGACCCTCAATTTCTGGGCCAACAGCCTCCCAGATCCTCAGTTGCTGGGTCACCAGCCTTCCAGATCCTCAGTTGCTGGGCCAGCCTTCCAGATCCTCAGTTGCTGGGCCACCAGCCTCCCAGATCCTCAGTTGCTGGGCCACCAGCCTCCCAGATCCTCAGTTGCTGGGCCAGCCTCCCAGATCCTCAGTTGCTGGGTCACCAGCCTCCCAGATCCTCAGTTGCTGGGCCACCAGCCTCCCAGATTCTCAGTTGCTGGGCCAGCCTCCCAGATCCCCAGTTGCTGGGCCACCAGCCTCCCAGATCCTCAGTTGCTGGGCCAGCCTCCCAGATTCTCAGTTGCTGGGCCAGCTTCCCAGATCCTCAGTTGCTGGACCAACCTTCCAGATCCTCAGTTGCTGGGCCAGCTTCCCAGATCCTCAGTTGCTGGGCCAGCCTCCCAGATCCTCAGTTGCTGGGCCAGCTTCCCAGATTCTCAGCTGCTGGGCCAGCCTCCCAGATCCTCAGTTGCTGTCCAAGCCTCCCAGCTCCTCAGTTGCTGTGTGCCACCCTCCAAGATCCTCTGTTTCTGGGCCAGCCTTTCAGATCCCCAAAAATCAGTAGCTTCCCTAATACCTCTATTAGAACATGCAGTTACTTTTGCCAAATTGGTGAATGCTAGCGAATGCTGTAGATAGAATCTGATGATCAAACATTTTCATGCATGCAAGCAATCGAGCAGTGAACAATGCTCCTGTCGCCGCTATCTGCAGCTGTCAATCAGCTATCCCGTCGCGTAGGCGGCCAATCTGTTGTTTCCATGGCAACAGCTGTTCGCCTCCTGTGCAGCGGTTCAAAATCGGCCGCGGAGCAGTCGGAGCCAGAAGACCCAAGCTCGATTCCCGAGTCCAAGCAGAGCCCGTCTTCAAAAAAGTTTCGCTACAGTTTTCTTGGCGGCGATCACAACGAGATCTCCTTAGTTGGCACAGTTACCAAGGTGACAGAGAAGGAGCGAAATAAAAGTACAGGCGCCGAGCCCTACTGCGTACTGAGCGTTGTAACGCTGCACCGTTACAAGGATCGCAATGGCCGATTCCACGTCATCAATAGCCATCATCGAGTGTCATCCTTCAACTCAAATATTATTAGAATTGCCCGGCTCACTAATCCAGGCGACAGAATCTTTGTGGTCGGCAGGTTGGAGTATTTCTTTGTTAATCAACAACGCGTGGCCACTCTGACTCCAACTAGAATGGTGCCGATGCTGCCGAAGACGCTGAATCGAGCCCAGGACCTACTGTCGGCTAATGATTTGCCTGCAACTGATCAAGATGATGAAGATGGCTACGAGTATCAGTTTGATGCCGAACATAAGGCTGAGTCTGCCGTTTGATAATTGGTTATTTTGTTATGCGCTGATTGCTGGAGCCATATTTTAGGATTAAAAAATATTTATGGCTATTGGAGGTTTCTTAAGTGCCATTTACAAAATCATGTCAAGTTTTTCTGTACAGTAGTGCTGTAAACAGCTTCTGTATTGCTGTCATAGACAGTGTGGCTGTACAGTAGTGCTGTAAACAGTGGGTCTATGAAATTTGCTTGCGAGAAGTTTGCTTGCCGAAGTTTACTTGCGGAAATTTGCTTTCCGAAGTCTGCTTGCCGAACTTTGCTTCAAAATGATTTAGGCAGCGAAATGTACAGAATCGATTCTTTGGAAATGAACGTACATTGTACATCAATGTACATCATTTCTATATACTAAATACTTAGAATGAAGCTCTATAAGCCTAGTTTGAAAGCTTAGTGTCAAGTCAGTTTGGTTTGCAAGCAAAAGTCCCGCAAGCAAACTTCCGCAAGCAAAGTTCGGCAAGCAAAGTTCGGCAAGCAAAGTTCGGCAAGCAAAGTTCGGTAAGCAAAGTTCGGTAAGCAAAGTTCGGTAAGCAAAATTCCGCAAGCAAACTTCGACAAGCAAAATTCCTGCAAGTAAACGTCGTACTCCCGTAAACAGTACTGTATTGCTGTCATAGACAGTGTGGCTGTATTGCTGTCACAGATGTTTGCTCTACAGTAATGCTACACTAGTAAACAGTACTATATTACTGTCAAAGACATTAGCTGTACGCTGTAAAGTAATGCTGTAAACAGTACTGTTTAGCTGTCATCGGCTGTAGAACCGTGGCTGTTTGCCAAGCTGCTAGAACCCCAACAAGTCTCATTGTGTTACCATAGCAATAAATATTATTTTCTTAATTTTCTTATCTCAACAATTGTTAAAAAGGTAATTTCGCATTTTTTCTCTGACGTATTTATCAAACATTCTATTAATAAACAACCCAGTTTTTTTTCAAAAAAATAATTATGCAGTCTAGCAATACAATTTTCAATAGTTTTTTCTCCTTCACTAACAAGGCGCAATTGAAATTTTACTAAAAAACAAAATGGCATCAACGTCGCATTTCTTTGAAAAGGAATTATTATTCAGCAGAAGAAGGATTTAATTATTTTGTAGGTTAGTCATAGTTTCAGAATAGACTCTGTTTTAAACTCTGGTTGCCTGTACAGTGCCACAATGCTAGCTGATGTTGCTTCAGTACTCAACTCTTCTCTCTCTCCTCTCTCTCTGCATCACTCAGTACACTGCTCTGCGATCTGCTCTCTCTGAAAGATGCAGGCAAGCTGAAAGCAAACTGCAGGCTGTGAGGCTTGTAGATGCGGTGAGCTGTTCCACTGTCTCCTTCTCTCCCTTCCCCCCCTCTCCCTCTTCCGTAAGTCTGGGTCCCCGCAACCAACCACAGTTTTTTACGTACCAGTTTTATGCGGGTTTTTTGGGGGGTGGGGGTGTGGGGGGAGAGACGAGTATGGACTCGTTCAGAACTGGAGGTTGGTGGTGTGCTTTTGAGTTCATATATATATATATATATAAGCGCTTGGGTCTTTTTCATACTCTTGCCTTTCTGCGCTCGACTATCAAAACACACAATTACACTAAAGCTATAGTTTAGATACAGAGAGAAAGTTATCATGAACAAGCCTAAGCAATACGATTGGAAGGATAGTAATTTGGCCCTGTTTGGCTCCGACACTGAGCGGCAGGTTAAGAGTAAGATCTAAATAGTAGCTTTTATATCGTCTGTGTTTTTTAGTCTGATTCTAATTATATGCTTCTTTTCTATTTATTAATTTTGCAGAGGAATCCGCTGAGAAGGAGCCAGCGTGGAAGCCCGTTCTGGAAGCGCAGAAGCCTCAACTATATGTGTGGCGTATCGAGGTAAGTAATTTAATAGTATGCTTTCATATTATTTCCTTAAAATATCGTTTTATGCCATCGCCGTCCTAAGCTTAGCCTAAACTGCAATAATTGCCTTAACCTCATCGATAATCTCAATAGCCTAATCGATAATCTCCTTAGCCTGATCGATAATCTCATTAACTTCATCGATAATCTCATTGGCCTCATCGATAATCTCATTAACCTCATCGAAAATCTCATTAGCCTCATCGATAATCTCCTTAGCCTGATCGACAATCTCATTAGCCTCATCGATAATCTCCTTAGCCTGATCGATAATCTCATTAACCACATCGATAATCTCAATAGCCTAATCGATAATCTCCTTAGCCTGATCGATAATCTCATTAACCACATCGATAATCTCATTAGCCTCATCGATAATCTCCTTAGCCTGATCGATAATCTCATTAACCTCATCGATAATCTCAATAGCCTAATCGATAATCTCCTTAGCCTGATCGATAATCTCATTAGCCTCATTGATAATCTCCTTAGCCTGATCGATAATCTCATTAACCTCATCGATAATCTCAATAGCCTAATCGATAATCTCCTTAGCCTGATCGATAATCTCAATAGCCTCATCGATAATCTCATTAGCCTCATTGATAATCTCAATAGCCTAATCGATAATCTCCTTAGCCTGATCGATAATTGCCTTAATAACCTCTTTTATAATTGTTAAGGTCAAAGAACTCAGCACCAAACTCATATATGCATATATTGCAGAACTTCAAAGTGGTGGAATGGCCCAGAGATTTGTACGGCAAATTCTACAGTGGCGATTCTTACATCATCCTCAACGCCTACATGGAGGCTGACAAGCTCTGCTACGATGTGCACTTTTGGATTGGCAAAGAGAGCACGGCTGACGAGTATGGCACTGCCGCCTACAAGACTGTGGAGCTGGACACCCTGTTGGACGATTTGCCTGTGCAGCACAGGTAAATAGTGTTTAGCTGTCTTAGCCGGCCTGAGTTGTCCCGATAAATTTGATTTACGATGGCCAGTGTGAGCTACTGATAGTGGCAGATTGAACTGTTGGGCTATAAACTCTGCCTGCTGTGTCTGGCTAGTAAATAAAGACAGACTGGCAGACACTAAGAGAGGACAGACAGACAGACAGACACTAAAACAGGGCAGACAGACAGACAGACACAACAGACAGACAGAGAGACAGACAGACAGACAGACAGACAGACACTAAGACAGGACAGACACAGACAGACACCAAGACAAGACGGACAGACAGACACTAAAACAGGGCAGACAGACACTAAGACAGGACAGACACAGACAGACACCAAGACAAGACAGACAGACGACCGACACAACAGACAGACAGACCGACACAACAGATAGACAAACATATACCTGTACGGGGCAGACAGGACAGACAGGATGACACTCAGACACATTTAAAAGCTAATACATAATACTCCGTCACTTGCAGGGAGGTCCAAGGCCACGAGAGTGCCCTGATGCGCAGCTATTTTCCTGAGATCACTTACCTAGCTGGCGGTTGTCCAGCGGTTTCCGCAACGTGACAACTCGCGAATATAAGCCTAGACTGCTGCACGTACGCGGCGAACGTCAGAATATTGTAGTAACTGAGGTGCCGCGTTCTCGTAAAGCTTTGGACAACACGGACGTGTACATTCTGGACCTGGGCGATCGGGCCATCCAGTGGAACGGTAGCGGCGCCAATAAGAATGAGAAATTCAAGGCAGCTCAGTACTTGTCAAATTTGAAGAGCGAGCGCAATGGTAGGCTGGCTGCCAGCACTCTGGAGGAGGACGGAACACCTACTGAGGTGAGCGACTTACCCTGCGCTTCCATTCCAATATATAAAATATATATAGTAGCAGCAACCTATGTGTGCAAATCATTTATTTCAGCACGAGTTCTACACGTCTCTGACTGACGAGGAGGTGGAACGGGACTCTGCTAGCGGCGGCTCGCCTGGCGCTCAAAAGCGAATGATGAAGTGAGCTGATGTCAGGCAGACAGACAGACAGACAGACAGACAGACAGACAGACAGACAGACAGACAGACTGGCAGACAAACAGACAGACAGACAGACAGACAGACAGACAGACAGACAGACTGGCAGACAAACAGACAGACAGACAGACAGACAGACAGACAGACAGACAGACAGACAGACAGACAGACAGACAGACAGACAGACAGACAGACAGACTGGCAGACAGACAGACAGACCGACAGACAGACAGACAGACAGACAGACAGACAGACAGACAGACAGACAGACTGACAGACAGACTGGCAGACAGACAGACAGACAGACAGACAGACAGACACCCAGGCAGACAGACACCCAGGCAGACAGACACCCAGGCAGACAGACACCCAGGCAGACATATCAACCGCCGTCAATTCATTGCAGACTGTCTGATGCCACTGGCAAGCTGAATTTCGACTTGGTTTCCACGGATTCGCTGAGCAAAAGCAACATCACTGAGGATGTAAGCGTTTACTGCCTCCATGTTTCCTTCATAGCAACAGTAACCATAGCAACTAAATTGACTTTGTCATTGCATCTCGCAGGACGTATTCATCATTGACAACGGTTTCGAAGTGTACGTCTACGTGGGAGAGAATGCCTCAATGACTGAACGTCACAACGCTCTGGCCTACGCTCACGTTAGTGACTAGTCTCGATATATTGTACATATGTAGTGCACTCGTAATGCACAGCAGCCCTGTTTCCTTGCTATAACATTAAGGACTAGCAGTCAAGTGTAAAAATGTCCTAATTATTTGACACTGGTAGCAAATGTGCGCGGTACTATGAAGTTCAAATTGGTTAGAAAGTTTTCCTTGAGAAGATTTGTTGAAACCAGTCGGGCAGAAGTCAGTATTGTGCCTGATAGGGAGGCTTGGAGGCTAGGAGACTCTGGGAGGCTGGCCTAGCAACTGACACTCTGGGAGGCTGGTGGCCCAGCAACTGACACTCTGGGAGGCTGGCTCAGCAACTGAGGATCTGGGAGCCTGGTGGCCCAGCAACTGAGGATATGGGAGGCTGGTGGCCCAGCAACTGAGGATCTGGTAGGCTGGCTCAGCAACTGAGGATCTGGGAGCCTGGTGGCCCAGCAACTGAGGATCGGGGGAATGAGTGGAGAATTTCTGCGCACGAGCCACTTTACAACAGACCCTTCATATCTTTGCACCTGTAACTGTAACCCATAATTAACTCATATTGCAGAATTACCTACGCGACAGCGTCAACCCGTTGCTACCGGTTACCGTGGTGACGCCGCAGGCCCCGGCCAAGACCAAGGCCGCCTTCAACGCCGTGTTTTAGAGCGGAACCAAAAGAAAATTTTGTCAAACGAAATTCCAAAAAGACAATTTTTGTGTTCAACCAAGAAATTTGTTGGGACCTTGAATTTTTCATATTTATCTAATCTTCCTTTTTGTATATCCTTTAAAATTACACATTTATATAAAAATCACCTTTATATATTGCCTTCTTGTAGCCTCTTTAACAGCTTCTAATACGCATTATTACCGAATAAGTGTGTCGCATTGTGTGTCATTATATAAAATGAACAATTCGTATTTAACCAGTTCAACTGCGTATTTTCTTATCCACTGTTTGAAGGGCGGTACGTTTAAGAAATCTTCTTTACAGTCTGGAATTCACCAAACGTTTATTGAGCGAATTGCGCGCTGTTTCGAATTGGCTACATTCTAGAAATTTCATTTTCACTTTTTCCAGCAGGTTTTGCTATTGAATTAGTAATATTTTTCGCAGGTAGAGAAACCCCTTAGGCTGTTTAACTTTTTTGTGGAATTGCTTTTCAATATTTCTAAAAATTCACGCCCAAATACATTGGTTTGTATTCCAGTTGCTTTGTCCGCCTCAGATTTAAATCTCAGTTTGTTCTTTTGCTATGACAAATCAATATTAGCCTGACTGACTGACTGACTGACTGACTGACTGACTGACTGACTGACTGACTGACTGACTGACTGACTGACTGACTGACTGACTGACTGACTGACTGACTGACTGACTGACTGACTGACTGACTGACTGACTGACTGACTGACTGACTGACTGACTGACTGACTGACTGACTGACTGACTGACTGACTGACTGACTGACTGACTGACTGACTGACTGACTGACTGACTGACTGACTGACTGACTGACTGACTGACTGACTGACTGACTGACTGACTGACTGACTGACTGACTGACTGACTGACTGACTGACTGACTGACTGACTGACTGACTGACTGACTGACTGACTGACTGACTGACTGATTTGATTGACTGATTTGATTGACTGATTTAGTTGACTGATTTAGTTGATTTTGATTGATTTGATTGATTTAGAAGGATCTAGTGACATACTCAGTGAAGGATCTAGTGACATACTCAGTGTAGGATCTAGTGACATACTCAGTGAAGGATCTAGTGACATACTTAGTGAAGGATCTAGTGACATACTTAGTCAAGGATCTAGTGACATACTTAGTGAATGATTTAGTGACGGGCTTAGTGAAGGATCTAATGACATACTCAGTGTAGGATCTAATGACATACTCAGTGAAGGATCTACATGTAATGACATACTTAGTGAAGGATCCAGTGACATACTTAGTGAAGGATCTAGTGACATAATCAGTGAAGGATCTAGTGACATAATCAGTGAAGGATCTAGTGACATAATCAGTGAAGGATCTAGTGACATACTCAGTGAAGGATCTAGTGACATACTTAGTGAAGGATCTAATGACATACTCAGTGAAGGATCTAATGACATACTTAGTGAAGGATCCAGTGACATACTTAGTGAAGGATCTAGTGACATAATCAGTGAAGGATCTAGTGACATAATCAGTGAAGGATCTAGTGACATACTCAGTGAAGGATCTAGTGACATACTTAGTGAAGGATCTAGTGACATAATCAGTGAAGGATCTAGTGACATAATCAGTGAAGGATCTAGTGACATACTCAGTGAAGGATCTAGTGACATACTTAGTGAAGGATCTAGTGACATAATCAGTGAAGGATCTAGTGACATAATCAGTGAAGGATCTAGTGACATACTCAGTGAAGGATCTAGTGACATACTTAGTGAAGGATCTAGTGACATACTTAGTGAAGGATCTAGTGACATACTCAGTGAAGGATCTAGTGACATACTCAGTGAAGGATCTAGTGACATACTTAGTGAAGGATCTAGTGACATAATCAGTGAAGGATCTAGTGACATAATCAGTGAAGGATCTAGTGACATACTCAGTGAAGGATCTAGTGACATACTTAGTGAAGGATCTAGTGACATAATCAGTGAAGGATCTAGTGACATAATCAGTGAAGGATCTAGTGACATACTCAGTGAAGGATCTAGTGACATACTTAGTGAAGGATCTAGTGACATACTTAGTGAAGGATCTAGTGACATACTCAGTGAAGGATCTAATGACATACTTAGTGAAGGATCTAGTGACATACTCAGTGAAGGATCTAGTGACATACTCAGTGAAGGATCTAGTGACATACTTAGTGAAGGATCTAATGACATACTTAGTGAAGGATCTAATGACATACTTAGTGAAGGATCTAGTGACATACTCAGTGAAGGATCTAGTGACATAATCAGTGAAGGATCTAGTGACATACTCAGTGAAGGATCTAATGACATAATCAGTGAAGGATCTAGTGACATACTCAGTGAAGGATCTAGTGACATACTTAGTGAAGGATCTAGTGACATAATCAGTGAAGGATCTAGTGACATAATCAGTGAAGGATCTAGTGACATAATCAGTGAAGGATCTAGTGACATAATCAGTGAAGGATCTAGTGACATACTCAGTGAAGGATCTAATGACATACTTAGTGAAGGATCTAATGACATACTTAGTGAAGGATCTAGTGACATACTCAGTGAAGGATCTAGTGACATACTCAGTGAAGGATCTAATGACATACTCAGTGAAGGATCTAATGACATAATCAGTGAAGGATCTAGTGACATACTCAGTGAAGGATCTAATGACATACTCAGTGAAGGATCTAGTGACATAATCAGTGAAGGATCTAGTGACATACTCAGTGAAGGATTTAGTGACATAATCAGTGAAGGATCTAGTGACATACTCAGTGAAGGATCTAGTGACATACTCAGTGAAGGATCTAATGACATACTCAGTGAAGGATCTAGTGACATACTTAGTGAAGGATCTAGTGACATACTTAGTGAAGGATCTAGTGACATAATCAGTGAAGGATCTAGTGACATAATCAGTGAAGGATCTAGTGACATACTCAGTGAAGGATCTAGTGACATACTTAGTGAAGGATCTAGTGACATAATCAGTGAAGGATCTAGTGACATAATCAGTGAAGGATCTAGTGACATACTCAGTGAAGGATCTAGTGACATACTTAGTGAAGGATCTAGTGACATACTTAGTGAAGGATCTAGTGACATACTCAGTGAAGGATCTAATGACATACTTAGTGAAGGATCTAGTGACATACTCAGTGAAGGATCTAGTGACATACTCAGTGAAGGATCTAGTGACATACTTAGTGAAGGATCTAATGACATACTTAGTGAAGGATCTAATGACATACTTAGTGAAGGATCTAGTGACATACTCAGTGAAGGATCTAGTGACATAATCAGTGAAGGATCTAGTGACATACTCAGTGAAGGATCTAATGACATAATCAGTGAAGGATCTAGTGACATACTCAGTGAAGGATCTAGTGACATACTTAGTGAAGGATCTAGTGACATAATCAGTGAAGGATCTAGTGACATAATCAGTGAAGGATCTAGTGACATAATCAGTGAAGGATCTAGTGACATAATCAGTGAAGGATCTAGTGACATACTCAGTGAAGGATCTAATGACATACTTAGTGAAGGATCTAATGACATACTTAGTGAAGGATCTAGTGACATACTCAGTGAAGGATCTAGTGACATACTCAGTGAAGGATCTAATGACATACTCAGTGAAGGATCTAGTGACATACTCAGTGAAGGATCTAATGACATACTTAGTGAAGGATCTAGTGACATACTCAGTGAAGGATCTAGTGACATACTCAGTGAAGGATCTAGTGACATACTCAGTGAAGGATCTAGTGACATACTTAGTGAAGGATCTAATGACATACTCAGTGAAGGATCTAATGACATACTTAGTGAAGGATCTAGTGACATACTCAGTGAAGGATCTAGTGACATACTCAGTGAAGGATCTAGTGACATACTCAGTGAAGGATCTAATGACATACTTAGTGAAGGATCTAGTGACATACTCAGTGAAGGATCTAGTGACATACTCAGTGAAGGATCTAGTGACAGGCTTAGTGACTGTCAGACCCAGCGGCGCACATGAAGTAACGGTGCCCTCAAAGCCAGATACCACAGAAGCTCTTAGGTTAGAAAATTATGCAGTTTAATTTTCATCACGTCTGCTTGATCGAATCTTTCAGACCGGTTTTTAAAAACCAAGCAAAAAGTGGAGAAAACTAATTAACAAAACTGACCAGAAGCAAGCAATCAATAAATTTGCCGATTGCAGTATCGGTCAAAGCAACTGAAAGTTTCTTGTCCATTTGATTGAATCAACAGCACACAGAATGGACCGCGGAATGCATCAATACCAGCAGCAGCAACAACCAAATCTGCAGCACAACCCTTACCATGGCCTTAGCAACGGTCGTCAATATCAACAACAGGCGCCGCCGCCTCCAATCATTGGTGGCGGAGCTGGCGAGCATTTGTTCTTCTTTAAAAAGCGAGCAGAGCGACTTGATTGGCGCCGTCTAGCCGCTATCGATGTTGATCGAATTCAGCGCGACCTGGACTTTGCCGCCCTGCAGGAGCACCTGGCCGGGGTTACTTATTGCGATGCTGAGTCAGAATTTGCTCGCTGTAACGATGCTAATTTAGTAAAGTTATTTCGACTGGCTCAGCTAATGATTGAGTATCTGCTGCATTCGCAGGTTGGTATAGATTGTTATCGAAATTGCTTTCTGTGTTATGATGCCGCGATACTGGTTGCTAGGGCCGGTTTATTCTTATAACACTGGTTGCTAGGGCAATCGACTGTTGTAATACTGGTTGCTAGGGCCGGTTTATTCTTATAGCACTGGTTGCTAGGGCAATCGATTGTTGTAATACTGGTTTCTAGGGGCGGTTTATCCTATAATACTGGTTGCTAGGGGCGGTTCATTCTTGTAATACTGGTTGCTAGGGCAATCGATTATTGTAATATTGGTTGCTAGGAGCGGTTTATCCTATAATACTGGTTGCTAGGGCAATCGATTGTTCATTTTGCAATCCTGGTTGGTGGTTGCTAGGATGATTACTTGTTGTTATACTGGTGGCTATGGTGACCATCGTTATGCTACCGGTTGCTAGGGCGATTACTGTAGGTATATTGGTTGCTAGCCAAATTTTCCAACAAGTCTAGCACGAATTCTCGACTTAAATTTAGGCAATCATATGCCTCACGCACTACTGCCGCCCCGATAAAAAATACAGGAGTATCTGGCGCACACGCGCGGCCAGTTGGAGCGCCAGACGGCGGAGGCGCAGGCCGAAGCGCTGGCTTTGAAGCAGCGTCTGGCCGACAAGCAGCGGGAGGCCAACGATTTGAAGCGGGAATGTCACAAGAGAAAGAAATTATTGATCGCCCAGCAACAGCTGATGGAGGCTGGGCCGCAGTCCTATCAGCGCTGTCCCTATTGTCCGAAAGCGTTTCTTAACAATACCTTTCTGCGATCGCATATTAATAGGCGGCACGGAGGGGCCGAGTATCCGCCAACTGGGGCTGGCGCTTCGTCTGGTAGGGATCTGCAGGTATGTATGCTGGCTACTAGATGTCCTTGAACTTCCAGATCCCTATTCGGGGTATCCTTCAACCTTTTTTATCTTCTGAACTCCCTGACCAGATTGTTATCTTTAGTGTCCTTGAGCTCCCATACCATATTCCTTAGTGTCCTTGAGCTCCCATACCATATTCTTTAGTGTCCTTGAGCCCCCAGACCAGATTCTATCTTTAGTGTCCTTGATTGATTGAACTCCCTGACCAGATTCTTATCTTTAGTGTCCTTGAAACTCCCTGACCAGATTCTTATCTCTGGTGTCCTTGAACTCCCATACCAGATCCTTATCTTTAGTGTCCTTGAACTCCCTGACCAGATCCTTATCTTTAGTGTCCTTCAGCTCCTAGACCAGATCCTTATCTTTAGTGTCCTTCAGCTCCTAGACCAGATCCTTATCTTTAGTGTCCTTCAGCTCCTAGACCAGATCCTTATCTTTAGTGTCCTTCAGCTCCTAGACCAGATCCTTATCTTTAGTGTCCTTCAGCTCCTAGACCAGATCCTTATCTTTAGTGTCCTTCAGCTCCTAGACCAGATCCTTATCTTTAGTGTCCTTCAGCTCCTAGACCAGATCCTTATCTTTAGTGTCCTTCAGCTCCTAGACCAGATCCTTATCTTTAGTGTCCTTCAGCTCCTAGACCAGATCCTTATCTTTAGTGTCCTTCAGCTCCTAGACCAGATCCTTATCTTTAGTGTCCTTCAGCTCCTAGACCAGATCCTTATCTTTAGTGTCCTTCAGCTCCTAGACCAGATCCTTATCTTTAGTGTCCTTCAGCTCCTAGACCAGATCCTTATCTTTAGTGTCCTTCAGCTCCTAGACCAGATCCTTATCTTTAGTGTCCTTCAGCTCCTAGACCAGATCCTTATCTTTAGTGTCCTTCAGCTCCTAGACCAGATAGATCTTTATCTTAGATTTCCTTTAACATACCAGACTAGATTCTCATCTTAGGCGTCCTTGAGGTTCAATTTCTCGTCTCACTTCTATTAAAAAGAATTTTTATTAGCATCCTCTCCTTACAATGGCACCGTTCAGACCCGCGTTGACCTGCTGTCCCAGCTGACCCGGGAGGAGCTCCTGACTCGCCTAAGCCAGCTCGATGCCGCCGCTGCCGCCTCAGCCGGCGCTGCCGAGTCGCCCGGACGGCGTCAAAGACAACTGCAGCAACAACTGGCCGAGATGCAGGCCAAGCACGAGGCCGACTTGGCCAGACTGCGCGATTCGCACGAGCGTCAGCTACGTCAGCAGCAGCAGCAGGAGCAGCAGGAGCGCGAGCGTCAACAACTTCAACAGCAGGAGGCTAGGCGTCGTACAAATCTCGGCGAATTGCTCATGGACGACGACGAGGACAACATCGGAGATGCCGATGATAAAGTGTCGGCTCGTCGGGCAGCGCCGGCCGCTGCCGCAGCTTCGGGCAGTCCAATGCCGGCCCGACAGCCGGAGGACGATCTGGCAGCTGTGTCGGCCCAGATGCGCCGGAATCTGGATCTGCACGCGAGTTCGCGAGAGTCTCTGCTAATGAATAGCACTACTGAGAATAGCATGGCACAGGGCGTTGAGGCTATGCGGACCAGCGGCCTGCTGGCTCGGCTGAAAGGCGATCGCGGCATTGTTGAAGGCTTGAAAAGCGAATTGGCTCAGTTGCTTGAGGAACAGCTCGAGGAGCGGGGCATTGAGCCTAATACTACTCGAATTAGCAATCGGGTGCTCAATGAGAAACTTGCGATGCTGGCTCGTGAACGAGAGCAGGTGGCCTTCAAGTTTAAGAATTTTGAACAGCTGAGGCGACAGCACGCTGCATCGGTGAGAATGGCATTAGCTGCATGTTACCGATATGTATCGATGGAATGTTTCTTTAGCATATCTTGACCTACTCCCGATATGTATCGATGGAATGTTTCTTTAGCATATCTTGACCTACTCCCGATATGTATCGATAGAATGTTTCTTTAGCATATCTTGACCTACTCCCGATATGTATCGATAGAATGTTTCTTTAGCATATTTGGACTTACTCCCGATATGTATTGATAGAATGTTTCTTTAGCATATTTGGACCTACTCCCGATATGTATCGATAGAATGTTTCTTTAGCATATTTTGACCTACTCCCGATATGTATCGATAGAATGTTTCTTTAGCATATCTTGACCTACTCCCGATATGTATTGATAGAATGTTTTCTTATCATAGCTTCGATGTGTATCTATAGAATGTTTTTTATCATCCATCCATTGATTAATCGACAGGTGGACGCCAAAGCGCGTCAAATATTGAACGGCACAGCAGGTGGCGCCGGGGCCACCGCCAGCGGGACGGGCACCCAGTCGCTAACCAGACTGCTGCAGCAGCAACAACAGCAGCAGCAAATTCAGCGGCCAACAGTCCGCGTCACCCATCCCGAAGATGACGAAGCCTCAGAAGAAGAAGACTCTGAAGAAGATGATGAGGAAGAAACCGAAGATGAAGAAGAAGAAGAGATTGTCCCGAACAGCAAGCAGCAGGTGCCCGCGCAGGTGCACACTAACCCGGCGTCTGGCAACGCCGCAGCCGCTACTGCCATCGAAGAATTCGATTCGGACGAATACGAAGATGAAGACGAGGACGAGTACGAGGACGAGACCGCTACTCGAACTGCCGACCATCGTCATCCTGAGACGGCGGTGTCGGCCACCGACGGATCTAGGCGACCTCCCGGAGTGCCGGACCTTCGACTTGGCGGCATTGGCGGCGGCGGCGGCGGCGGCGGCGCGGGCGTCAATCCCACTCCCAGTCCACGCCTTCCGCGCTCCCACCAACAACAGCAGCTGCAGCACCACCTGGCTCCCGATTCGCCAGACGCTGTACACGCTTTCGACTCTCCCGATGGCGCTGTCGGCGGCGGCGGCGGCGCCGTTATTTCGCGGCATCCTCAGCAGCGCCTACCAGCGGAGGCGTCCTCTTCCTGGGACTCGCAGGGCGACGAGATCTCCGAGTTGAATGCCGTTACTAACGGCGGCGGAGGAGCTGCCGATCTCAACGATGAAGTCAACGACCTGCTGCAGAAGCTGGGTTCCTCTGGCAACGGTGGCGGCGGCGGCTTGAATGTACGCGGCTCGGCCCAGACCGACAACAGCAACACGTTGGACACGTCGCAATGGGCCGTCACATCCAATGTGGTTAGCACTGTTAATCCCGGCGCTACAGGCCGATCGTTGGGCACTAATAAAAGTTCAGATATTGGCGAAGAATCCTTCGATGACTAACTTTGTTCTCATATTTAATTTGCTTTTTTTACAATAGTTGTTTTTATTGAAATTCAAGACAGGTTTTTATATATGATACTTTATTTTTGAACTGTCTAAACCCAACATTTTTTCACTGTATAGAGTAACTTAATTATGCGTTAGTTGAACCTTTTGGGCCATGGACAATGAAAAGCTTTCTTCAATAGCGACCGCTAAGGATTGGATTGCGTTGCTCCCGACGCTTAATTAGCTTAGGAAATGTTATATTAGGGGTCGGCAAACTCGCCCGTCACATGCGGCCGGCAGAGCCTCTCTGTCCGGCCCTCGTGTCCTTTGAAACTTTACAATAGCAAGGTTTGTCTCTTTTTAGCTCTCTTCTCTACGATCTCTTCTCTCGTCTCGTCTCCTCTCCCCTCCCTCTCCTCTACCTTCTCTCTCTCTTCTCTCCCCTCCCTCTCCTCTACCTTCTCTCTCTCTTCTCTCCCCTCCCTCTCCTCTACCTTCTCTCTCTCTTCTCTCCCCTCCCTCTCCTCTACCTTCTCTCTCTCCTCTCCTCTCCCCTCCCTCTCCTCTACCTTCTCTCTCTCCTCTGCTCTCCCCTCCCTCTCCTCTACCTTCTCTCTCTCCTCTCCTCTCCCCTCCCTCTCCTCTACCTTCTCTCTCTCCTCTCCTCTCCTCTACCTTCTCTCTCCTCTCCTCTCCCCTCCCTCTCCTCTACCTTCTCTCTCTCCTCTCCTCTCCCCTCCCTCTCCTCTACCTTCTCTCTCTCCCCTCCCTCTCCTCTACCTTCTCTCTCTCCTCTCCTCTCCTCTCCCTCTCCTCTACCTTCTCTCTCTCCTCTCCTCTTCTCTCTTATTTCTTCTCCTCTCCTCTCCTATTTATCTCTCGTCTCCTCTCGTCCTCTTTTCTCTCTTCTCTATAACTTTGTCTCTCCTTTCTCTTATCTCTCCTCTCTATTTCATAATATACGCCGGGTTCTCTATCTAGCCCTTAAGGTAAAAACAAGGTTTCCGACTCCCCCCTTGTGCTATATAAAATTGCACGATTGTTGTTGGCACCCCTGGTGGAATGCCTTTGGAAGTTAAAAATGTACAAAACTACCATCAATATTGTAAATACATCAATTTTTCCCTTTTGTTTTACTTAGCCTAATTTTATCACCAAACGCTTTGACGCTATCTTTCACCTAATGGCAGTTGCCCATAGTGTATAATTTGATAACAGATTTAATAGCATCTATAGATTCACTTGTATTGTATTGTTGTTTTTTGCTTACCTTACTACTACCTGGTTGTAGTAGTAGCAGTAGTAGTGTATTAACATGACACGCGTTATGAAAAAAACTGTTTTTGTCTTCCTTTTCCTAATTAATTGTTAAGAAATAGATTTCTGTATTTAATAGCTTCTGTTGTTTAAAATTGAATGATTTTATCTATTATTTATTGAACTCTCTGATGTCAAATGATTACCCGTCCACCTTTGATTTGTACCTGGTCAATATTTAATAATATCTTCTCAATTACCTGTAATTAAACTGGCGGGACCATTAAAATATGTTGCTATTTCGTCACTTAGCAGTGCTAATATTTATAAATTTTCTGAATCATACTACTCACTAATTCTTGTTATGAGTAGTTTATGCGCGCGTGTTTTCGGATTTCTGCGTCTGTCCCTTTGAATATAAAATAAATAAAGCCTCTATTTATATTTTATCTTTTCTATTATATTAGTATTGTTTGAGTCTACTTTTTGCTTTTTGTAACTAAGTAGTACACTAAGTAGTATATATTCATATTGCAACTTATCCTGAATTTATTGCATGATAAAAAACTCATCAAGCAATTTCTACGCTATTTAACACTACTCACAGTAGTTCATTCTAGAGTGAAGTGCTTATAAAATGCAGCTATGAAGAGCGGCTCGCCGCAATTTCGCTTCGGTCTGCTGTCGTTCAACAGCGGCGGCGGTGGCGGCGGCGGCGGTGCCCGACATCCGACTCTGTTTGCGTCGCGTTCATTTGTGTTATTATTCGCGGCTATTGGGCTTATGTGGCTCTACTGCTTCACCATGTCTAGCTGGGGCGCCAGTTCTGACCGGCAAGACTCGGAAATATTGCGACAGCAACTGCTGGACCTATCGAAAAAGTGCGCCTGTTTTCCTCTTGAGGAAATGCCCCCCCATACTCCAAAGCCCCCCCCCCCCCCTACTCACCTGAAGAATTGTCCCCTACTCACCTGAGGAATTGCCCCCTACTCACCTGAAGAATTGTCCCCTACTCACCTGAGCAATTGCCCCCCTACCCACCTGAGGAATCGCCCCCCTACCCACCTGAGAAATCGCCCCCCTACCCACCTGAGGAATCGCCCCCCCGCGCCCGCAGATACGTGAAGAGCCTTGCCAGCGAGACTGGTGAGGTAGTGGACGGGCCATATTCAGGCCGGCTGACCGGCTACGATTTAAAGAAGACGCTGGCCGTTATGCTGCACGACATGATGAGGCGGCTGGACCGGATTGAAAATCGGCTGTTTAGCGGCGCTGGCGGAGTTAACTGCAGCGGAAGCGATTCTCGGCTGCATGAGGCGAAGGTGAGTGCCTCTGCTTTGCTGTGCCAGCCTCCCAGATCCTCAGTTGCTGAGCCTCCATCCCGCATCTTCAGTTGCTAAGCCTCCATCCCAGATCCTCAGTTGCTAAGCCTCCATCCCAGATCCTCAGTTACTAAGCCTCCATCCCGGATCTTCAGTTGCCGAGCCTCCATCCCATATCTTTAGTGGCTGAGCCTCCATCCCAGATCCTCAGTTGCTAAGCCTCCATCCCAGATCCTCAGTTGCTGAGCCTCCATCCCAGATCCTCAGTTGCTAAGCCTCCATCCCAGATCCTCAGTTGCTAAGCCTCCATCCCATATTTTTAGTGGCTGAGCCTCCATCCCGCATCTTCAGTTGCTAAGCCTCCATCCCAGATCCCCGGTTGCTGAGCCTCCATCCCGGATCTTCAGTTGCTGAGCCTCCATCCCGCATATTCAGTTGCTGAGCCTCCATCCCGCATATTCAGTTGCTGAGCCTCCATCCCGGATCTTCAGTTGCTGAGCCTCCATCCCGCATATTCAGTTGCTGAGCCTCCATCCCGCATATTCAGTTGCTGAGCCTCCATCCCGGATCTTCAGTTGCTAAGCCTCCATCCCGCATCTTGAGTTGCTAAGCCTCCATTCCAGATCCCCAGTTGCTGAGCCTCCATCCCAGATTTCAGTTGCTGTCTGTCATTTGCTTCCACGCACTGAAAATGTCACCTGCTTTGCATTGCCCTAATTGAAATTCGTTTCATCCCGCAGCTTAGAGACGCAGCAATGTCCCGACAGACACAGCCGCCGCCGCCGCCACCCATTCAGGTCCAGCAGCCGGCGTCATCTTCGCTAAGCGGCGCTGCCCCCGCCCCAGCCGCTTCTGACGAAGTTGATGCCAGCATGCTGCTTAGCGGCTACCAAGAGAACTGCGAAATTCCTTTAGAGAGTAAATTTGAATATCCAGACTGCCAGGCCAAGGTTGAATGGATGATGAAGCACTGGCGAGATGATCCGTGCTATGCCAGGTATCTGCATGCGTGCTTATTTGTTTCATTGTAGGATTCATAAAAGTACATAAAAGTATAAGTATGAAAATATTTGATTAGATATTGAAAATCCTTGAGATTAGATATTGAAAATCCTTGAGATTAGATATTGAAAATCGTCAGATTTGATATTAATAGTCATAAGATTAGATATTGAAAATCACGAAATTAGGAATTGAAAATCGTAAGATTAGATATTGATAGTCATGAGATTAGATATAAAAAATCGCGAGATTAGATATTGGAAGTCGCGAGTTTAGATATTAAAAATCGCGAGATTAGATGTTCAAAAATCGCGAGATTAGATATTGAAAATCGCAAGATTAGATATTGAAAAGTCGCGAGATTATTGAAAAGTCGCGAGATTAGATATTGAAAAGTCGCGAGATTAGATATTGAAAAGTCGCGAGATTAGATATTGAAAGTCGCGAGACTAGATATTGAAAGTCGCGAGACTAGATATTAAAAATCGCGAGATTAGATATTGAAAAAAGCGAGATTGGATATTGAAAGTTGCGAGATTAGATACTGAAAAAAAGTCGCGAGATTAGATATTGAAAAACGCGAGGTTAGATATTAAAACTCGCGAGATTAGATATTGAAAATCGAGAGATTAGATATTAAAAAGCACGAGATTGGATAAGAAATGCCATGTTCCACATCAACCAATCGCAGACACGGAGTGGACGGCAGCGAGTGCAGCATGAAAATCTTTCTCAGCGAAGTAGAAGAATTCTGCCCGATTCTGCCATTCCGTCAGCATCTGCTCCGTCAGAACGAGAGCGTCGCCTGGGTCAACCGGCGCCAGCAGCTAGACAATGGCGCCGTGGCTCGAGAGAGCGCCAGGTTGAGCCTGTTAGAGCAGCTGGCTGGCGCTCCCGGTCTTCGAGAGCGCGTCAATCAGCGCTGGCAGTCGCTGGCCAGTGCGGCAGTCGAAGGCGGCTGGCCGGATCGTTGGCCGCGGCGTCGAGTCCTGGCCCACGTTGGCTATCTGAGCCAGCCGCAGCACTGGCCGCCTGCAGAGGCCGCTCAGTGGGCGGATCTTCTAGCCGGCGTCGGGCTGCTGGGACACCGGCTGACTGTCAGCATTGATGGTGTCGGCCTGCGTCGCCAGCTGTTGAAATTGAATTACGCCAAGACAGAGTGTCAGGGCAAGAGGGACTCGGTTATCACTCATCTGGTGACGGATCTGGTTGGCATTTTGCAGGTGTGGTTGCCGTGTATGCTGATTGACACTAAAGCAGACAGACATACAATTAATACTCCAAGATAGTCGGGCTCTATGACTCTAAGACAGACAGACAGACACTAGGACACTAAGACAGACTGACAGACAGACAAACAGGCAGACAGACAGACAGACAGATACTAAAACACTAAGACAGAGGCTAAGACAGACACTAAGACAGGCACACAGACAGACAGACAGACAGACAGACAGACAGACAGACAGACAGACAGACAGAGACAGACAGACAGACAGACAGACAGACACACAGACAGACACACAGACAGACAGACGGACGGACAGACAGACAGACAGACAGACAGACAGACAGACAGACAGACAGACAGACAGTCAGACAGACAGACAGACAGACAGACACACAGACACACAGACACACAGACAGACACACAGACAGACAGACAGACAGACAGACAGACAGACAGGCACACAGACAGACAGACAGACAGACAGACAGACAGACAGACAGACAGACAGACAGACAGACAGACAGACAGACAGACAGACAGACAGGCACACAGACAGTCAGACAGGCACACAGACAGACAGACAGACAGACACAGACACATTCAACCCGCCTCGCCACCGCCGCCAGGTCCGCTCCGTCCTGGGCAAAAGCTTCGCCAGGTTTGCCTGTCTCTATCGAATCTTAGCTCCGTTCGGCGTCGAGCCGAAGTTCAACGATCAATCCTTTTCGTCTAGCAACGAATTGAATACGCCAGTCAGCGGACTGGACCTCAGTCCGATGCAGTACCTCAGCTGGTTGCCATTCACGCTGGAGAATTTCTATCTCGGCTTGGCCCTGCCGCCGCCTGCATTGCCAAATATGACAAACTTGCCTAGCAGAGTCGAATTGTTCATATTCGGTTTCGGCAATTCCGTATGGAAAGACGCCGCATTCTATCTGGCCGAGTTGCGCAAGCATTTCCGCCGGATTCACACGGCTGTAAGTCCCGAACAGCACCCGGATGTGCCGGCCTATGTTGTCAATCACGGCTTGCTGAACTATACCCAGTACAGGGGCCTGCTTTTGTCTATGGTATCTAACGGCGGTGGCATCTTTGTCGGCCTGGGATTTCCCTACGAGCATCCGGCACCGTTGGAGGCCGCGTCTCTCGGACTGCCGTTTTTGAATCTTCGATTTAAACCGCCGCTAGACCGTACTAATTCGGATTACCTGCGAGAGATACCCGTTTCTAGGAAACTGCGCTCTCAGGTATTGATTTTCTGGCATTAAAGGATTTTCCAAACCAAGTTGCTAGGTCGCCCCCCCCCCTAGATTCTCAGTTGCTGGGCCACAGGCCTCCCAGATCCTCAGTTGCTGGGCCACCAGCCTCCCGGATCCTCAGTTGCTGGGCCACCAGCCTCCCAGATCCTCAGTTGCTGGGTCACCAGCCTCCCAGATCCTCAGTTGCTGGGTCACCAGCCTCCCGGATCCTCAGTTGCTGGGCCACCAGCCTCCCAGATCCTCAGTTGCTGGGTCACCAGCCTCCCAGATCCTCAGTTGCTGGGTCAGCAGCCTCCCGGATCCTCAGTTGCTGGGCCAGCCTCCCAGATCCTTAGTTGCTGGGCCACCAGCCTCCCGGATCCTCAGTTGCTGGGCCAGCCTCCCAGATCCTCAGTTGCTGGGCCAGCCTTCTAAGTCTTCAGCAGTAGCCCACCAAAACGAACTCAACATGAATTGCTCAAAATCGCCCCCCGCTCGCCCAGGATGCCTATCTAGAGTCGCTAGGCGAGCCGGCCTCCTTCCTGGTGGACCTGGAGGCCAAACAGCTGATCCCAGCCACCCTGGCCCGGGCAGCCGCGGCAGCCGCCGCCGCCTCCGCCAACGTGAGCTCCAGCGTGCCAAAAGATTTCACGCCGGCCGCCTATCTGGCCCGAGTTCGAGCCCTCTTCTCGGCGCCGTCTCTGTGCCGTGTGGCGCCACTCGACGATTTGTCAACTTCCAGCTGGGCCGCCGTCAGAAATTCCACCGACGTTGCCACTGCTGCCGCAGCCGCCGCCGCCGCCGCCGCAGCCTCGGCATACTCTGGCGGAGCTGATGTACTGTTCTACTTGGGCGTCGAAGGCCGCTCATGCTCGGAGACCTGCCTATCCGCGTCTAAACGATCCGTATGCGCTCCGGATCAGATGCGGGTGATCAATAGGCGATTAGAACTGCAGGAGAGAGGCATCCGGTGTAAACGGATCCGATACGATAATAGCCTAGTATTCCCAGCAATCTCCAAGCCCGGACATTGTCATTTCTTGTCGCACGAGCGACTGTTCTCGTGCGACGAACGCTTGAACGGCTACAGCCGGCTGTGCCCGTGCAGGCGTCTTGCCTGACTGTACTTATTTTATTTTTAATAGTAGCAGTAAGTGTTGTTTTTTAAAATGCACAGTTTAACGCCTATAGAAAAAGGATAGGTTTGGGCCATAGACAATTCGCAACTTTGTTACTGTCTATGGCCCAAACCTTTTTTTCTATACAGGCTTTCAACTTTAACTTCGGATTTCCATTTTCTGTCGCGCGCACGAAAAAATCGCGTTTCTTTACTACTCGTTGATCAGTAGAAAAACTAGCATTTTTTGTCTTTTTTCAATTGAATTAAATAAATTATCTGAATTAAAAAAATGAATAGGCAATCCATGTTTTGATTTGTAAAATTGTGTTTCCAAGTTGCCTTAGCTCCTTATAATTTCGGTAGGTTCGTTGTACAATGATGTGTACTCGTAATTGCCAGCCCTGACGGCCATCTGATAGCACTTGCTAGACTCGTCTCATTTTAAGGTTTATTTAGTTAGTTGAAAAATAATGACGGTTGTGTTTGTTTAAATTTTGTTAGTATTTAATTGCTTTTGTCAACTTCTAGAAATAGCATTCATTTTTGATACATACTACTCGACGCTTAGTTAACTATGGACAGTTTTATGCTGCTAAATAAGTTTCTTACGATACATGTCGTTAAAGTGTAAACTAGTCAGGGCTGGAAAAGGAATAGATTAAAGTGGCATGTTATGTTTTATTACGTTTTTTTATGCAGGCCTCCTATATGTGTTTTTCATTTATTGTAATTGTTCGAAGTCAGTAAGTAGACTTGCTTTTTTTAACTCTATCAGTTTCTATCTTACCTGTGATGGTTCAAATCCTCACATTGTTATTTTTTCATTAATCTATAATCTGGATTGCCATTATATTATGTGTAATTGCGAGCGCATTAAGAATGTGTATTATTTTATTAATACGGTGCCTAATTAGAACCGCGCGCCACCTTGCCTTCTGTATCGAATTTTTCTGCTTTTTTTCTTCTGTTTGTGTAAATTATAAACTTATGCTATCTTGTCTGTCTTCGTTAAGTAAAATAGTCTTTGCTTTTATTATTTTTAGGGATGATCTCTGTGTAGAAACCGGTGCGCCTCTTCAAAATCTCAGGGTAGAAACCGGTAGACCTATCAAAATCTCAGGGTAGAAACCTATGGGCCTCTCATAATCTCAGGATAGAAACCAGTAGGCCTCTCAAAATCTCAGGGTAGCAACCCGTAGGCCTCATAATCTCAGGATAGAAACCGGTGGGCCTCTCAAAATCTCAGGGTAGAAACCTGTAGACTTATCAAAATCTCAGGGTAGAAACTAATGGGCCTCTCAAAAGCTCAGGGTAGAAACCTGTAGACCTATCAAAATCTCAGGGTAGAAACTGATGGGCCTCTCAAAATCTCAGGATAGAAACCGGTAAGCCTTTCAAAATCTCATGGTAGAAACCGGTTGACTTCTTAAAATCTCAGGGTAGCAACCGGTAGGCCTCTCATAATCTCAGGATAGAAACCGGTGGGCCTCTAAAAATCTCAGGGTAGAAACCTGTAGACCTATCAAAATCTCAGGGTAGAAACTAATGGGCCTGTCAAAATCTCAGGATAGAAACCGGTGCGCCTCTTCAAAATCTCAGAGTAGAAACCGGTATACCTATCAAAATCTCAGGGTAGAAACCTATGGGCCTCTCATAATCTCAGGATAGAAACCAGTAGGCCTCTCAAAATCTCAGTGTAGCAACCCGTAGGCCTCTCATAATCTCAGGATAGAAACCGGTGGGCCTCTCAAAATCTCAGGGTAGAAACCTGTAGACCTATCAAAATCTCAGGGTAGAAACTAATGGGCCTCTCAAAATCTCAGGATAGAAACCGGTAAGCCTTTCAAAATCTCAGGGTAGAAACCGGTTGACTTCTCAAAATCTTAGGGTAGAAACCAGTAGGCCTTCTAAAATTTCAGGGTAGAATTTGAGACAGGTTTTCGCAGCATCAATCTCATGTGCAGGGCAAAGCCGGCCAAATTACTTAAATCCTGGTCCTACACCCCCTGTTTCCAGCTAGCAGACCCCAGCCACTAAAAGATGTCGAATCCAGCAGCCGAATCGGGCAGCCAGCAGAAGCTGCAGCTGCGATCACCTGGCCGCATGTACGTCAAGGCTGTGTTCACCGGTTATAAGCGCGGCCTGCGGAACCAGCACGAAAACACCGCCCTGCTGCGTATTGAAGGCGTTGAGAAACGCCAGGAGGTGGACTTCTACCTGGGCAAACGCTGTGCCTACGTCTACAAAGGCAAGCGTCTGACTTCGGTGCCCGGCAAAGGCAAGGAGAAGTCGCGAGTTCGCGTCATCTGGGGCCGGGTAACCCGGCCGCACGGCAACTCCGGAGCTGTCCGAGCCAAGTTCAGCACCAACCTGCCGCCGGCGGCGATGGGCAAGCGCGTCCGGGTCATGCTGTACCCGTCTCGTATCTAATCGATTGTTAGCGGAATTTGTTGGGACTGATATCAAACATTGAGTTAGGCTTTACAGTTTGAATGCTCCGTGTTCGAAGCGATCTGTTTTCATCTTGTCAATGATGCGATTCGACAAATAAAACTAAGTAAAATGAATGAGCCTTGCAGGCGCTCTGTGGAAGAAAAAAAGAATTTTTGAACAGAAAAAATCTGAATTGTTTGTTGTTTTTTACATTGTAAAACAACCTGTGCCGTTGTGCGCGTCCCCTGTCCGGCCACCCTATCCCGTCATTTCATTTCCGTCCCTTCTGGCTCTGCCCCCGCCAGCCAGGCTCCCTCCCTCCCTGTTTTCCTGCCCCCCCCCCTGCCGGCGCCGCCTGGGCCACGAGGGGGGGGGGTTGAAAGCTTTTATTAGGCCTTTACATGGCTTGGAGGTGGGCGTCCCTTCTCTACCCCTACCCCTGCGCTAAGTTCTCCCGTCTACCCAGTAGCGGGCGCTGATTGGTCAGTTTTTTCTCGTCAACCCCCGCTCCCAACGCACCCAGTCGTTTGGCGCCCCGCCTCCGTCCGTTCGTTTCGCTTAATCTCACTTAGCTTACTTGATTATCTTATCTCACTCAGTCGTGTGCGTTTTTCTTATCTGACTGTTTTTTAACTGATTAACTGGCGACAATCACACCGATCAATTGATAACGGATTGTAGTGGAGAACTGCGAAACAGTAATAGTTTGATTTCTATTCCACCCAGGTGGAAAAGTCGCGTAGCTCAGATCGTAATCAATCCTAATGGAGACCTATTCCATTATAATGAAAGCCTATGTAGATTGGTTTCCACAAGAGTTTAAATAGCTCGTACAGTTTAAAAACCAAGAAACCTAGCTCTCTAGCTGGTAGACCAATCCACCATCCGCTTCCGGACATTTGCCCTCCGGCACTTCCCCTCCGGCACTTGCCCTCCGGCACTTCCCCCTCGGCGGCGTTTGCCCTCCGGACATTTGCCCTCCGGGACATTTCCCCTCCGGACATTTGCCCTCCGGACATTTCCCCTCGGGGACATTTGCCCTCGGGGACATTTGCCCTCCGGACATTTGCCCTCCGGACATTTGCCCTCCGGACATTTCCCCTCCGCACATTTGCCCTCTGCAAATTTACCCCCTCGCACATTACTCACCTCACCTCCTCCTGTACCCACCCGTCGTTCCTCCAGCACCAACCTCATCCTCCCGCCTCTTGCATCCATCAGGTTCTTCTCCAGCCAACAACTCATCCTTTTCTAGTAAGCAATATATACCCGCGCCCTACCCTATCCCCAGCCTTACCTGTACTTTTCCAGAGGGGAAATGTCCGGAGGGCAAATGTCCGGAGGGGAAATGTCCCCGAGGGCAAATGTCCCCGAGGGCAAATGTCCGGAGGGCAAATGTCCGGAGGGCAAATGTCCCCGAGGGCAAATGTCCTCGAGGGCAAATGTCCGGAGGGGAAATGCCGGAGGGCAAATGTCCGGAGGGCAAATGCCGGAGGGCAAATGTCCGGTAGCCTCCACCATCTCGAGCTGCCGTCCAAGTCTCGTTGAAGGAATGACTGGAGGTTGGCGCCAAGCTTTGCATGTTTATTATACAGCTGTATAGCCGATTCTTGTACACTGCATTGTGTAAATGCAATACAATTTATCTAAGAGTATGACGTGCCATAGACATTAAAGTTTAATAAAATCAGTGCTACAGTATATTTATAAACTACTCGTAAATGTAAGCTACACAATTCACATCATTGTATTGAAAACCTTTGACCTTTGAACTGCTATACTAAGTACCTTAGCTAATACGTTAGCACACGAATAAAAGCATCCCATATGCTTATCTTCGAATCCCTACTGTTGCACTGTTGGCTGTTCTTTGCACCGAGAGCACTGCGCAACGTCTTTAATCGTCTTCTTCGACTCACCTGGCCTAGCCGAACCTACCGCGGTTTCATGCCGTCCGGCGCCGCCATTTTTAGCAATTTTGGCAGAGCAAATTCCTCAAATAAATTGAACCAATCTAGCGACCCAATGATCTGCCTGTTTCTCAACTATTCGCCAATCAACACAGTGTTCGATTGGTGCTATGCACGAGACGACGACGGCGGAATCGAGAACGTCTATATCGGCACCCTACTGTTTAACGGCAATCGGATTGGGCTGGTGGTTAAGAAGCTGACTCGGTGTGGACCGGGACCCGGTGATTCTCCTGAGGATCAGGTGAGCGCATTGTATTGTATTGTAGTTTCCTGCAAGCTGCTAAACTGTTGTTGCAGTGGGAGCAGGGGCGTCGCCATGGATTTAATGGTGGGGGGGGGGACAAAGCCAAGAATTCTACGTGTACGTGTACATTGTTTTCCGAATCGGTGTTGTCAGCGCTCATTTTAGCGCCGCAGGCACTCATTTTAGCGCCGCAGGCACTCATTTTAGCGCCGCAGACACTCATTTTAGCGCCGCAGAACTCATTTTAGCGCCGCAGGCACTCATTTTAGCGCCGCAGGCACTCATTTTAGCGCCGCAGGCACTCATTTTAGCGCCGCAGGCACTCATTTTAGCGCCGCAGGCACTCATTTTAGCGTCGCAGGCACTCATTTTAGCGTCGCAGGCACTCATTTTAGCGCCGCAGGCACTCATTTTAGCGCCGCAGGCACTCATTTTAGCGCCGCAGGCACTCATTTTAGCGCCGCAGGCACTCATTTTAGCGCCGCAGGCACTCATTTTAGCGCCGCAGGCACACATTTTAGTGCCGCAGGCACTCATTTTAGCGTCGCAAGCACCAAATTTTGTCACCCTGAAGCAATATTGATTTTCATAACGGATCATGAAGTTGGGTGGGTGGGACAAAGCATTTTAGCATGTCCCCTTACAACTTTTACTGGGGGGACATGTACCCCCTGTCCCCCCCCCCCGGTGGCGACGCCCCTGAGTGGGAGATTGCTTTCTTCAATGCAGGCCTCTGGGAATGCCTGTCGCATGTTTTGTTACACAGTCATAAAGCTAAGAAAGTTTAAATAGATTCATAATACCAATGAGTCGAGCTGTACCATTTTTATCATTTTTAGGCTCGGTAAATGTTCGATTGTAGGTAGGATATAAAGCTAACAAAGAATCATAATTTTCTGAACGAAAACTTCATAAACATCAATAGAGCTATAATAAAGACCAGACATACCAAAAAGTGAACATTGGGTCTGCCGTCTATCAAACGCAATAGCAATTTGTGTGCTGATGAAAAATGAAAATCTCCTATCTCCGTAATGGATTTTTTTAGTAAAACCTGCCTTCGAGAATTTTCTAAGAAACGTAGTTTTCCCTCCGACTTGAGTCATCCTTGATTCATGATTGTGAAACCTCGTGGCCTAGCTAGCTGATCACGTGACTTTGTCAAGGGCTAATGGAAAGGAGTGTCAGGACGTATACATGTGCAAGCACTATGCATGAATCACGTGGCCAAAAGAGAGAGCCGTCAATCTACATGTACTTTTAACTTTAAAGATCACGTGACCAAATAAGAATTGACAACGTACAATAAGATGTCGGCCTATATTACGTAACTTAAGAGGGTTGAGGACGCGTGCAACCCTCAGTCTGAATCACGTGACTAATGAGGGGTTGATCGGATGTGCAGGCCTGCGGCCTAGATCATGTGACCAATGAGGGTTGATTGGATGTGCAGGCCTGCGGCCTTGATCATGTGACCAATGAGGGTTGATTGGATGTGCAGGCCTGCGGCCTTGATCATGTGACCAATGAGGGTTGATTGGATGTGCAGGCCTGCGGCCTTGATCATGTGACCAATGAGGGTTGATTGGATGTGCAGGCCTGCGGCCTTGATCATGTGACCAATGAGGGTTGATTGGATGTGCAGACTTGCGGCCTAGATCATGTGGACCAGAAAGGTCTAGAACACAATTCCGTTTACTTACCAGAGGGTCGAATATGTGTTGTAAGTTCTCGACCAGGATCAAGCCAGGACCAAGCCCACCCCTTCCCCCGCCTCACGCCCACCTCAGGTGCTCACAAAGTATCGCACCAGCCGGTTGGCTCGTTTCGACCGCATCCGCGAGGACCAATTCTCCTGCCTGTTCGAGCTGCGCGTGTGCAGCTGCGGCACCAGATTCCTAATCCGGGGCGTAGCCAATCTTCACCAGCCCGACAATCATTTCATATTCGTCATTGATGCCCAGTTAAGGCCGTTGAACCTCCTATTCTATCACAACTCCGTGGTTCCGGACTACGATCCGTTCGGCGACTCGATTTTCATGCCGCAAAAACTGGCCCCGGCGCCGGCCTTTGCCCTGCTGTGGCTGCATCCAGTCAGCTTTCGAGAGCTGTCAAGGACGGCTTTCCCAGCGACGACGTCAGTGACAGCTGCTGTTGAAACTCCAACCGAAAGATTTTTCAGTGTGCAGGTGATGATACGCCTAAATCTGGAGGCACACGTCTGAGTCTTGTACTACGAGCGTATTAACCTCTGGCCACATAGTTTTGGGGCTTTTGTGCACGAGAATTGTGTGAGGAAGCTTGTGCCGGGGTTGTCCTGCGATTTACAGCCATGAGGGCCAGCCCCCAAGGCACAGAGAGTGTACATGCCATACCAGGAACAGGGACGCCCACCAAAGAGACAGGGACGCCCACCAAAGAGACAGGGACGCCCACCAAATAGACAGGGGCACTCAGAAAGAGACAGGGACGCCCACCAAAGAGACAGGGACGCCCACCAAATAGACAGGGACGCCCACCAAATAGACAGGGGCACTCACAAAGAGACAGGGACGCCCACCAAAGAGACAGGGACGCCCACCAAATAGACAGGGGCACTCACAAAGAGACAGGGACGCCCACCAAATAGACAGGGACGCCCACCAAATAGACAGGGGCACTCACAAAGAGACAGGGACGCCCACCAAAGAGACAGGGACGCCCACCAAATAGACAGGGACGCCCACCAAATAGACAGGGGCACTCACAAAGAGACAGGGACGCCCACCAAAGAGACAGGGACGCCCACCAAAGAGACAGGGACGCCCACCAAATAGACAAGGGCACTCACCAAAGAGACAGGGACGCCCACCAAATAGACAAGGGCACTCACCAAAGAGACAGGGACGCCCACCAAATAGACAAGGGCACTCACCAAATAGACAGGGACGCCCACCAAAGAGACAGGGACGCCCACCAAAGAGACAGGGACGCCCACCAAAGAGACAGGGACGCCCACCAAATAGACAGGGGCACTCACAAAGAGACAGGGACGCCCACCAAATAGACAGGGGCGCCAACCAAGAGACAGGGACGCCCACCAAGAGACAGGGGTGCCAAAACTAAAGAGACAGGCGTCCAAAGCGCTATCGCTTGATGAAAACACAATCTGATTGCCACAAAACAGGCGAAAGTCGGCCGCACATTCAGCATCGCTCTGGTCAGCGTGTACATGGCCGAGCAAGCCCGCATGGACTACTTGCTGAAGGTCTACCATCGGGCCAGTCGCCAAATTGTCTGCCAGACAAACTTCTTCGAGTCCGGTTTCTCATTCTATCGGTTCCTAGTTCAGGACGAGTACATCATGTTCTTCTCGCTGATGGCCCACCTCAAGCGGTACAGAATCGTGCCGGAGCCGGAGGAAGCTGCAGACGCTTACCGCATCGAACCCTGCCTGCCGCAGGAGCTCCGGTCCTGCGTTGGAAGCCGCGCGCCCAGCCTGTGGCCGCACAAAGACTGCCAGCACAACAATTTCGTTATGGAGCTGTTCGCTTGGACGCTTCAACGAGAAGAGTTCAACCTGCGTGGCATCCTCTGCTGCAGTCTGGCCGCCTACGAACGCTGCGCCTTCCCGGACGAGCGCGTCCTGGCCCGCATGCTGCAGGTCTGCGCCGACGATCCCGGCGACAATGTCATCGTGTCCTGCCCGCTGCGCTGATGCTGCTGGGGACCGTCTGCCCCTCCGCCTCTCTCACTCTGTCTCCACTCTCCTTTCTCCCACCTCTCTTTTCCTCTCTGTCTCTCCTGTCTTCATCTCTCTCTTCTCTCCCCTCTATCTCCCCTCTATCTCCCCATCTATCTCCCCATCTATCTCCCCCTCTATCTCCCCCTCTATCTTCCTCTCTATCTTTTCTCTATTTCCCCTCTATCTCCCCTCTATCTCTTCTCTAGCTCCTCCTATTTCCCCCTCTATATCCCTCTCTATCTCCTTTCCATCTCACCCTTCTATCTCCCCTCAATCTCCCTCTCTATCCCTCTCTATCTCCCCCTCTATCCCCGCATCTATCTCCCCTCATTTCCCCTCTATCTACCCCTACCTTCCCCTTTATCTCCCCATCAATCTCCCCTCCATCTCCCTCTCTATCTCCCCCTCTTTCTCCCCCTCTATCTCCCTTCATCTCTTCTCTAGCTCCCCTCTATCTCCCCTTTATCTCCCCCTTTATCTGCCCTCCATCTCCCTCTTTCCCCCTCTATATCCCTATCTATCTCCCCTCCATCTCGTCCTCGCTCTCTTCCTCTACCTCTCACCCCTATCTTATATCGAGTACCTGTCTCCCTGTGCGTTAGATCGCGTAGGAAAATAATTATGTTTTTACAGCACCGATTGTTGTGACTCATGACTGCGCGAACCGTTGCTCCAGACAAGGTACTTGTAGCTGCAAAACACAAATTTGTGATAGGATTAAAAAATTAAATTTTACAGTTTTTAGACAGTTTTTAGACAGTTTTTTATTTCTCAAAGCTACACAGGATTAATAACTTCGTACAGACCAAAATTCAAGTTTTCAAGGCATTTTTTAAAATACGCAGGTACGAAACGTAAAAACTTGCTGATGCGTGTTTTAACTGACACGCGAGGCTGGCTGCACACTTTGAGTATGAGTGCATGAATAGCAATATTATTGTTCGTCTGTCTACGAACATTCTCTCGTCCCGTCAGGCCACAATGAACAATAGGGCTTTTTAACGCTCATATGCATAGATATATACATCTGTACAGAGCAAGCTCAACTCAAGACTCAGACTCAAGCGACTCAAGCTCTCAAGACATCAAGACATAAGGAAATGTCTGGCAGCAACACCGAGGCATTCTGCTCCGAGGTTGAGCAGCTGCTCGCATCTCTGCCTAAAGATGGAGGCCTCATCTGTCAAGCCGCGGCCAGGCAGATGCTGGCTGAGAAGCTGGTCAGAAAGCAGCGTAACCTACAGATGCCGATCGGAGTCTGGACTGTGCTAGCTCTGCTCACTGCTGGCCTTCTGGCTCGGGCAGCGTATCGGAGCAGCTCGCCAACCTGCCTGCTGTCAGGCACCTGGCTCCAGGAGATTGCTAGGCAGCCCAGCAACTGCAGCAGCATGTGCGCCGGCCTCACCTCCGTTCCCGTGGAGACGGACATCTCGCCCGAGCGGTTCCTGCAGCTGTACGCCTACACCGGCCGGCCTCTGCTGGTGAGGAACGGCACCCGGGGCTGGCGGGCGCACCAGCACTTCAGCTACGAGTTCATCAGAGACCTGCACGACAGGCATCCATCAGCCTACGGCCATGGACCCAATATTAAGGTAAATAATTGGGATGGTAGCTTAAGTTTGGAGTGCTTCGATTCTTCAATCAGTCGTAGAGAAATCGATATGGCAAAACTCGAGACCCCGACGCCAACTTGAACCACAAAATATTGTATATAAAACTTGACAATTCAGTAAATTAAAAATACACAGTAATGCAACTTACAATGCCAAACATTTTCTTGATGCGCTACCTCGCAGTAAAATTGTCTCATGACTGAGCGTGCGTTTTTGGTCCAAAAAGCGTGCATTAATCTTACAGTCTATGGTCCAACCCTATGCGGCGTAGCCAAAAAAGCGTGCAGATAATGAAAAAAGCGTGCAGATAATGAAAAAGCGTGCAGATAATAGCGTACAGCGCCACAAAAAACAGCAGTTTGCAAGCAACGTGCACACGAGGCTGCTAGGAGCATACGGCTGGCCATCAGTCTTGCGAAGAGTGCCGTAAAAGTAGCGCAGGCCAACGCTCAGCTCCTCAGGTTGCGAGGTGTCCAAATCGACGCGCAGGTGCGGATACTTGGCCAAGAAATCGCGAAATTTCGCGACGTATTTAGCCTCATGCTTCTTAGACGATTTGACATCGGTCTCTTGCTCCAGCGCCCGGATTGATGCGTCAAGGTCGATCGAGGCCAAGTCGTTGTTCAAATCAGGGATGGAGTCGAATAGGCGGTTCAGCTCCTCGTTGTCGTCCACACTAGTTGATTGGAGACGTAACTGCTCGTCCACAAGCTTCTCAACGTCGGCCCACTCCAAATGGTGGGAGATCTCACCGGCCGTCATGCCGCTTCTCATGCCGTTAGGAAATAATGAATCCATATGGGGCCAAACTCACGATCAGAAGCTTGTGCATAGCATGCAAGAAGTTGTCTATGGTCACTAAGAAAATGTCTATGGTAGGAACTCCTAGCTGCAGGAACAAAAAGCGTGCAGATAATAAAGTACAGTGCTGTGACGAAGATTTTTTTCAACGCACGCTCAGTCATGGGACAATATGCCTACGCGCACTCGAGCCAAGACTATTATCGCACTCTCGAAAGCCTAGTAGTAATCTTACATTATGTATATTACATGTATGAAATAAATTATAGGGAAATTGACGTATCTGATACTCTATTAACAGCATAAATTCTAAATTCATTTTAACACCCTCAAACCCGCTGGCTGCTCTGCAGCCATCTGCCATCCGCGGAATGCCCGCCGCCACAGTTGTCTGTGGCCAGGACCAGCGGCACCCTGCAACTCACTCTGAGAAAACCCACTGTGGCTGCAGAGCAGCCATCAAAGAAATAGCACTCATTTTCACACCTCATTTAGTGAATCTACGGCTGCTCTGCAGCCAACGGGTTTTCAAAGAGTGAATGCTGTGGCTGCTTGTGGGCAGAAGCAGATGTCTATGGCTGCTCTGCAGCCAACGGGTTTTCAAAGAGTGAATGCTGTGGCTGCTTGTGGGCAGAAGCAGATGTCTATGGCTGCTCTGCAGCCAACGGGTTTTCAAAGAGTGAATGCTGTGGCTGCTTGTGGGCAGAAGCAGATGTCTATGGCTGCTCTGCAGCCAACGGGTTTTCAAAGAGTGAATGCTGTGGCTGCTTGTGGGCAGAAGCAGATGTCTATGGCTGCTCTGCAGCCAACGGGTTTTCAAAGAGTGAATGCTGTGGCTGCTTGTGGGCAGAAGCAGATGTCTATGGCTGCTCTGCAGCCAACGGGTTTTCAAAGAGTGAATGCTGTGGCTGCTTGTGGGCAGAAGCAGATGTCTATGGCTGCTCTGCAGCCAACGGGTTTTCAAAGAGTGAATGCTGTGGCTGCTTGTGGGCAGAAGCAGATGTCTATGGCTGCTCTGCAGCCAACGGGTTTTCAAAGAGTGAATGCTGTGGCTGCTTGTGGGCAGAAGCAGATGTCTATGGCTGCTCTGCAGCCAGCGGGTTTTTTCAGAGTGAGTGCACAGGCTTGAGTGGCAGAAGTGGTTTTAGCGCTATAAACAGAGAAAACTTCCTACTTTGATATAACAACGACTTAAGTAGGATGGGCACCTTGTATCTTATTTATCTAAATTCCTATTTCGCATTCCTAAAATTATGTCGTCCTTATTTAAACTTCTCCACCTCAAGTAAAAGAATTAAGCGCATTTTGCGAGTTTATCGTCTTTCGAGTCTACTTTCGTTGTCCATGCGACTGTCAGTTTGCTTTGTATTTTTAAATCCATTGAGTGGCTTCTCTGAACAACATCACCTATCAACGCATTCCAGGTAATCGATCCGTTCAACGTTGAGCTGGCCACCTTGCACGACGCGCTGCACATGTCGGAGGAGCGTCGTCGTCGTCCGTTCTACTTCGGCTGGAAGAATCTCAATCGAGGCGTTTGCCTTGAGCTGATGAACTACCACGAGCGTCCGTACTATCTTGGGCCGGAGATTGAGCACCCGGCTGCTGATTGGTTCTATATTGGCAGCGCTAGCAGGGCGGCTCTTTTGCATGTGAGCTTGGAAACCGATTGGAGAGACTGGAGCTGATAGGTGCTGGTGTACAGTGAGGAGTAGGGGTTGGAGAAGCTGATAGGCGTGGATGTACAGTGAGGGGAAGGGGTTGGAGAAGCTGATAGGCTCTGGTGTACATTGAGGGGTCGGGGTTGCTGCACCTAACGGCGGAGTACTGGTCAGGCATTCCACTACAGGAAAAATACGCGACTAGACCATGGGTCCACGGTGGCATGGACTCGACTAGTCATGGCTCCCGTGGACTCGACTAGTCATGGCTCCCATGGTTGGAGAAGCTGATAGGCGCTGGTCTACATTGAGGGGTAGGGGTTGGAGAAGCTGATAGGCGTGGGTGTACATTGAGGGGTAGGGGTTGGAGAAGCTGATAGGCGTGGTTGTACATTGAGGGTAGGGGTTAGGGAAGCTGATAGGCGTGGTTGTACAGTGAGGGGTAGCGGTTAGGGAAGCTGATAGGCGTGGGTGTACAGTGAGGGTAGAAGGTTTTAGACAGAAGCCTTAGCCTAAAGGTGAATTAAAGCCTATTTTTACCCAATTCCATTTGAATTCCAACATTGTTTAGCAATTTGACGATCATTATTCGCATTTTTATGCAGAACAATACATTACTACGAACAATGCATTGTTTTTAGGATCGTCAAACAAAAAAACAATGCAAACAATCAGCGGTCGCAGCACGTGACAACAATTTGTCTATGGCTTGTCTATGGCGCTCGCCAGATAATCGTTGTCACGCACTGGGACCGCTGATTATTTATCCATTGTTCACCAAAACCTGCGAGATTCTTTTTTTCAGATCGACTTTTTTTACCGGCCATCTTGGCAGGCGCAGATCGCGGGCAGGAAACGGTGGATCTTGCAGCCGCCAGTTGAATGCGAGAGCGTCTGCTCGCCTCTGCAAGTCGACATCGAGCCCGGAGATATCTGTGAGCTTATTGTGTTTTAAAACTGGTTTTGGGGTTGGTGCGGCGGTTTGGGGGTTGGTGTAATGGTTTGGGGGTTGGTGCAATGGTTTGGGGGTTGGTGTAATGGTTTGGGGGTTGGTGTAATGGTTTGGGGGTTGGTGTAATGGTTCTGGGGGTTGGTGCGATGGTCTGGAGGGTTAGTGCGCCGGTTTGGGGGGTTGGTGCGACGGTTTGGGGGGTTGGTGCGCCGGTTTGGGGGGTTGGTGCGACGGTTTAGGGGTTGGTGCGACGGTTTGGGGGTTGGTGCGACGGTTTGGGGGTTGGTGCGACGGTTTGGGGGTTGGTGCGATGTTTTGGGGGTTGGTGCGATGTTTTGGGGGTTGGTGTGACGATTAGGGGATTGGTGTAATGGTTTGGGTGTTCCTTTGGGTTGGTGTTGGTTTGGGAATGTGATATTTGGAGTTTTGAATTAGTTTACAAAGATTTTCATAGTCAGACTTTTACTCATATTCTACTGACAGTAGACGCACGCAAACCTGTATTGATTCATTGATATACATTTGTATATGTTAATTTTTTTCACACCGTTTCAGTGAACGTCGACCCCAATCAGTGGTACCACGCAACCTACGTGCTAAATGAGACATTCAGCATCACCTTGGGTAGCGAATTTATGTGAAACTTGTGCCAGATTTTTAGCTACCGTCATATCGAAAACATTGTTTTATTGCTGTCTTAAAAAGGAAAAAATACAATTAATAATTTGCTTAATGAGGTTTGCTGGGTTGCAGATAAGAAATACAAAAATACTTTTTGGGCTTCACTTGCGTTGATTTGGTGCAATTTATTCTGAACGGTTTAAACAAGCCCTGTACTACATGAAGACAGCACATGCTGGTGGTGTGATTCAGAATAATTAGCCGTTATTAGCGTACAGAACTTTATGCACGAGCAGTTGGTTATAATAGTAAGATAGACAGACATGTAAGATTCATGAAAGATAGACAGACAGACAGACAGACAGACAGACAGACAGACAGACAGACAGACAGACAGACAGCCAGACAGACAGACAGACAGACAGACAGACAGACAGACAGACAGACAGACAGACAGACAGACAGACAGACAGACAGACAGACAGACAGACAGACAGACAGACAGACAGACAGACAGACAGACAGACAGCCGGACAGACAGTCAGACAGACAGACAGACACACAGACAGACAGACAGACAGACAGACAGACAGACAGACAGACAGACAGACACAAGTCAGGCTCAATGCACAAACAGAGACACTGAGGCAGACACCAAGAATACACAGAAAAAGACAGAACGATAAAGGGGGTGTGGAGGGGAAGCGGGGGTGTGGGGGCGGCGAGCCCCCCTCACATGAGACAGCTCCGCTACCCAACAGCAAAATCGAGAGGTGAGGCGGGGCGTGGATTGGGTTCTTAATCTACATATACTAAATCTCTAAAGTTTGTATTCGGAGGTCCCGGGGCGGCACCGGACTACCACAATGGGCCACCCTGGACTCCACTGTGTCGATGATGTACAGGATAACCTCGTATCGGATTGCAGCATTGCAGCAAATAACCAATCGTCTTCATTCTCTTCATAGTCTTCATTCACTAGTTATTCTACTATCTGTGGCTCAAACAGGAAGCAGTCATTAATGCTCGGATTGCAGCCAAGAGTTGAGAAGCCATAAAAGCAGCAAATCCGGAGCCGAGATGCGCAACCACAGAGTCAGTCAGTCGGAAGGCATTCCGTATAGGAAGTCGTAAAAAAGGAGGCAGTAAGCAAACGGGGCGGATAAAATTGATTGCTGCTTCTGTTGGCATCCAACGGCCGATCGAATACTAAAACCACGTGTTTTGCTGACACGTGATTTCTTATTAAACAGTCGAAGAAAAAAGGAACGGAAAAATCCAGGAAAAGTTCTGGTAGCAGAAATTACCTTTTTGCTTTTGCTATGAAGACGCCAAATAATTCGTGTCTTCTGCTGCTGATTCTGTCGTCGGCATCTGTTGCCTTTGGAGCAACCCGAGCAGACGACTATTTCACTTCGATCTCGCACGTCGCCAAGCTCTGCTCGTCAAGGGCTCGTCTGGCCGACGCTCTGCTCAACTATGCCGAGACTGAGTCGAGTCGACTCGAACGGTTGCGACAATTTGCTGACACTTTGCGCTCCAATGACGGCAACGTGTCGGGAATTGAGCACCCGGTTGAGGCCTACGTCACTATCCGACAGATGAGCCGGGAGTGGAAGGCGCTGCTAGGCCAATGCGACTGCGCTGAGACCTACCAGCTGGTGGCCAAGTCTGCGGGGATTCGGCCGCCAGCAGAGGACGACTACAATGGAGCCGCCGATGCGCTGCTGCGGCTGCAGGACGTCTACAGGATCTCGGCGGCTGCCATGGCCAGGGGCCGGTTGGAAGTCAACTCTAAAAAGGGAACTGGCGATGGGGAACAAACGGACAGTGGGCCTCTGATGCTGACTGGTGAGTCTTCTAGTCTGAGTAAACGCCTTATATTTATTGGGTCAAATTGAAATGGGCAAGGGGGCTGCTAACAAAAATATTGGTGACTTTGGTGACTGTTGCGACGTTGCAAAATTAGACAGATGGTAAGATGAGAAATCAATCTATAATTTACCTGTACAATTGATGTAATTATAGAATGTAGGGGTTCCGCCTCTCGTAAAAAGGGATGCGCCTCCTTGACCCCGCAATGCTGTTTCTCTAATTTATGGTTTCGTATAAAAATTACTTCTTATCTAATTTTTCATTGGGTTCACCGATTGCAATCAGGGTTACGGTTTTGCTGATAAGAAAGTGGGCTGATTCCATAGATTGTGAAATTGGAAAGATAAGAACCAATATTAATACTAATATTAGCCTACCCAAACTCACGATCTGATGCACAAATTTCCTATATACTAAAATCTTATCTAAATGAAAGGGTACTTCCGCTGACCCCTAAGCACACACCCGCACATACAGTACGCGCGTACGCACTCACACTGGGTGCGCATCGGTCCAGATTCCACCCCGGTTTTCGTTGCAAAATCTCGAATCTATACTTATTACTTATACATAGCTCTCCACGATTCCAACTTCAAATAAGACTACATGTAAAAACAGAACCTCAAATTGCAGCCGAGGACGCGATCCACCTGGCCACAAGGGCATTCAACACCAGCCTGCTCTCGATCGGCATGGACTGGGCCCGGCTGCTGCTGATGTCCGACGCATTTCCTGACTGGACGATTGAGCGAAAGCTAAGTCGGGCGCTGGATCTGCTGCAGCTGGCGGCTCAATTGGTAAGTTGAATAATTAATTGCTTAACTTTCGGATAAAAGGCTCATTCCGGTGACTCCTGAGAACACATACAATCACACCAATACTGTACGCAGGCACAGCACTCATACACACGCTCACACAGGGTGTACAGGGGCCCTAACTGACTTTTTAATCGTCAGGCATGTACACTCTGCGCCTTGGGGGTTGGCCCCCTCATCGGGGTGATACCGCTGTGCATTTTGGTCCGATGAATTAAATTAAATTTGCAATTGCACTAAAAACGTCGTGAAACCACTCAGAAATATAAATTTTAACAAAAAAATCCGCGACTATCTTGCGCTGGTAGGGACGTTTTATCGGTGTTCAATATGTTGTTCAAGAATGCCAATTTGTAGTGCGAATTGAAATATTTGATGTAATTTAACCAACAAAGAAAACTAAGGATCGACAAATGAACAACGTAGAGTAGTCTAATTGCTTAGTACTCGAATGTTAATGCACAAATATGAATTTGGAGATGTTAGTAGCTTTTTAAATGCTTACCCTACAGGGGGGGCTCGTGTGCTAGTCTTACATACTAAATTTACCTTACTAAAAGCAACTGATTTTTATCGCAACCGTCGTAGCCTTCATCTCAAGGCGGCAGCCAGATCGGCGCATTTCTCGAAAACATGTGGAACAAGACCAGCGGCAACTTGACCGGGGCAGCGGCCAAGATCTCCAGCCAGATCAAAGTCATTTCCGACGGAGAAAAGGAGACAGAAAACTATAAGGAGATCTGCCGAGAGGGCAGCCGGACCAATAATCACAGCTCCAGCCTGACCTGCCGGCTCGCAGTTCCTCATCCGTTCTTCACTCTGGCGCCGGTCAAAGAGGAGCTGCTCAACTCCGATCCCAGGGTGACCTTCCTGTACGACATCCTCACTGACAGGGAGAGCGACCGCCTGACTGAGGTCGCTGACCCCAGACTTCAACGCGCCAGAGTCAGCGGCGGTGTTTTCACCAAGATCCGGGTCAGCAAGAGCGCCTTCCTGGATGACGAAGAGGACTGGTCGGTGGAGCGAGTCAACCGCAGGTGAAGCAACCTATCTCTCTATCTATCTATCTATCTATCTAGCTATCTATCTATCTATCTATCTATCTATCTATCTATCTATCTATCTATCTATCTCTCTATCTATCTATCTATCTATCTATCTATCTCTCTATCTATCTATCTATCTCTCTATCTATCTATCTATCTATCTATCTATCTATCTATCTATCTATTTATCTATTTATCTAGCTATCTATCTATCTCTCTATCTATCTATCTATCTATCTATTTATCTATCTATCTATCTATCTATCTATCTATCTATCTATCTATCTATCTATCTATCTATTTATCTATTTATCTATCTATCTATCTCTCTATCTACCTATCTATCTATCTATCTATCTATCTATCTATCTATTTATCTATCTATCTATCTCTCTATCTATCTATCTATCTATCTATCTATTTATCTATCTATCTATCTATCTATCTATCTATCTATCTATCTATCTATCTATCTATCTATTTATCTATTTATCTATCTATCTATCTATCTATCTCTCTATCTATCTATCTATCTATCTATCTATCTATCTATCTATCTATCCGGTGATCTTGTGTGCGTGCATTCAGCTTGATTGGCTGCGGCAAGCAAGCTCGAAAGAGCTCGCTTCGCTCGCTCTTTCTCGCTATCTACCATCTATTGCCAGGACCTGCACCGGAGCGGTTACGAAAATTAGATTTCTCGGTAGTTGCTCGCACTCTTTTGCACTACTTGAGTAGTCTGATTTTCGAACGGCAGGCTGGTTCCAGCAGGTAGTTCCTCTGGATAAAAGCGCTTACCGCGCCCATTGGCTTTCCAGCTGCCTTAATCGTTTCCGGTGATCTTGTGTGCGTGCATTCAGCTTGATTGGCTGCGGCAAGCAAGCTCGAAAGAGCTCGCTTCGCTCGCTCTTTCTCGCTATCTACTATCTATCTATCTATCTATCTATCTATCTATCTATCTATCTATTTATCTATCTATTCATCTATGGGCCACAGACACAAGCAGCTATTAAATAACCATTCTCAATCGTCCCACAGGCTGGGACTGGTCACAGGGTTGAACGTTAGCGACTCGGACCCGCTGCAGCTGGGCAACTACGGCATCGGAGGACAGTACGAGCCCCACTTGGACAGCAAAGGTGTCGGCCTGGCCAAAGGCAACAGCAGGCTAGCCACCGCGCTGCTGTACATCAACAATGTTAAGCAGGGCGGTGGCACGGTGTTCACTCGGCTGGGCCTGCGAGTCCAACCGGTGAAGAACGGCGCCCTCTATTGGCACAATTTGCGGCGCAATTCTAGCGATATTTTCGACACTTTACACGCCGCCTGCCCGGTGCTGGAGGGCTCCAAGTGGGTGGCCAATAAGTGGATCTACTATATGGGACAGATGGCCAGCTGGCCTTGCGGACTGAGCCAGTTGGAGTGACCTTCAGTTGTACCCATGCGAGTTATTTTGACGTGTTTTCAGCTCGATATTAGGGTCAAGGGAGGGTAGAGGTTGGGACTGACCGAAGTGCCAGAGACAGTAGTGAATAATTAGGAAGCTTTGGACTCAATTAAAAAGTTAATTTGCATGTACATGCAATGCGGACAGGAGATAAATATTGATATGATGACTCTGGTGTATGTAAGTGTATATCTAAAACGCACAAAAACAACACATATTAAAAAGAGTGCAAGGCAATATAATTTTAAATAACAATGGCTAAACTGAATTTATATTTGCTTACCGTTGCAAGTTTTTTACAATTATAATTCCCATATAGAGTAAATTATGTTGACAGAAGCTGATGAAGGGGTGCAGTATGTACACAACTCGGAGAAACAGGCCATGATATACGCTATTAATAATTAAAGTGTTACAATTGCACACAGGTAAGCGTGGCTCCCGATTGCTGTTTTAATTGTGTCTCTGAACTCTGGTAATTAAAAGAGTTCCTTGAATAATTTAACTGAATACAAACAATACACCTACAACACAGGTAGACAGTGAATGACAAAACACCTAAATAATTAGTAACATAATTATTGCATTGCCAGGACTTTGACCAACAATTATCATAAATATTTATAATTTCATAAATTAATTAAGGAAAGTATAGGAGAGATTAAAAGACACACAGACAGAGCAGAATCGCAAACGCTGAAAAAAGAAAACAATTGTAAAAATGCAATTCTACACCAATTTTTATGTTTCTGATCAAATTAAAATACGACTGATCAACCAGCCAGTCCGATTAAACATAGAGAGACTAACAGCAACGTTAAACAGAAAAGAATCAACAAACAGAGGCGGGCGACTGATTAAAAAACACAACAGACAAAGCAATATGCTTTTATTAGCCGTTGAAAGCAAAAAAATGGAGAAAAAATCCTGATAAAATTGCAGCGAAACCACAAAATAAACTGACAGCACAGAGCAAGAAGACAACAATGAAAGCAGAAAGAAGCAAAGCAAAAAAATCAGCTGATTGCGAATGTAGGATCCAAAATGTATTGCGCGTCGGAAAACGTCATTACAGAGAAAGAACTCTTTCTTTTATTTGATAGTTGAATAGATAGACTTTGGCTGGGGTGTGTGTACTCTGGGGTTAGAGGGATAGGGCTTGGCTGGGGTGTGTGTACTCTGGGGTTAGAGGGATCGGGTTTGGCTGGGGTGTGTGTACTCTGGGGTTAGAGGGATAGGGCTTGGCTGGGGTGTGTGTACTCTGGGGTTAGAGGGATCGGGTTTGGCTGGGGTGTGTGTACTCTGGGGTTAGAGGGATAGGGTTTGGCTGCGGTGTGTGTACTCTGGAGTTAGAGGGATAGGGCTTGGCTGGGAGTGTACTCTGGGGTTAGAGGGATAGGGCTTGGCTGGGGGTGTGTGTACTCTGGGTTAGAGGGATAGGGCTTGGCTGGGGTGTGTGTACTCTGGGGTTAGAGGGATCGGGTTTGGCTGGGGTGTGTGTACTCTGGGGTTAGAGGGATAGGGTTTGGCTGGGGTGTGTGTACTCTGGAGTTAGAGGGATAGGGCTTGGCTGGGAGTGTACTCTGGGGTTAGAGGGATAGGGTTTGGCTGGGGTGTGTGTACTCTGGAGTTAGAGGGATAGGGCTTGGCTGGGAGTGTACTCTGGGGTTAGAGGGATAGGGCTTGGCTGGGAGTGTACTCTGGGGTTAGAGGGATAGGGCTTGGCTGGGGGTGTGTGTACTCTGGGTTAGAGGGATAGGGCTTGGCTGTGGGTGTACTCTGGAGTAGAAAAAAGGACGCACAATAGTAAAAATCAGTTAAGCTACATTAAATATTGAAAAAAATGTGCCGGTACAATGGTAATAAACGTGCAGCTGTACTAGTGATACATAGCAAAAGCGAGATAAGCGGCGGTGTACATTGAATGCGCATAATCTAGCGAGATAGCTAGCTAGTTGATGTATAAATAACAATTGCAAGCTATTGCTAACCATACTACTAATAACTAGTATATAGTAGTAAATACAAAGAATGTTAAGCGAGGAAAGCGGGTTGACTTTATTTTTATTATATAACTTAATAAGAACTCTGACTAGCATTATTAAGAAAGTTAAGATCGAAGTACGAAGTCAGTAGTATAAGTAAAATGAAGCATTAAATAAACAAATAAATAAACAAATAAGCTGAATAACGCTCCATAAAGTTTTTCAAATCAGCTGATTGTAGTAAAAAAAGAAATTTGTTTTAACTAAATTTACAATCCAAAAGACAACACAATATTAGCGAACACAAACAACATATATGATTATTAATACTGTATATCATTAATCAAGTAAATCGGCGAATGATGATTAAAAAGTACAATTTCTTCACTTCTTCGTGCTCAAATCCAGCACACCGTCCGTGCAGTCAGGGTTGGAGTCCTGTTGCAAAGCCGTCAAGCCAGTTGTCGGGGATGTCGAAAGCAGAGGCAGCGGCGCCGCCGACTGAGGCGGAGGCGGAGGGGGCGGCGGCGGCAGCATCTGGTGCCGATGATAATGATGAAGATTCTGCCTGGCTGAATGTCCAGCCGAGCTGTTTCGCTGAGTCTGCTGATGAGGCGGCCGGCCGCGAGTGGGCTGGTGACTGGACGAGGCTAGAGAGGATTTTCTACCAGCCTGACTGTTGCCATGGTGATGCTGCTGGTACTGCTGCACATGATGCTGCCTCTGCAGTTGCTGCTGCCTGGCTGAGGCAGACTTGACGCTGGAGTTGTGAGACTTGCCAGAGAAACTATTGTTAGTTAAAGACGAAGATGACAATGTCGACGAGGTCGCCGAAGGTCCGGCGAAGCTGCCGCCGTATGCTGCGGCGGCGGCTGCGGCAGCCCCGTAGGCGCCGCCGTTGACTCCGGCAGCGCCGCCGAAGCCTCCGTAGTAGCCGCCGTACATCAGCGGGTTCGAGTAGGCAGCTGCGGCCGCAGCGGCATACTGAGCATAGGCCGCAGCCATCAGGGCGGTTGTTGAATCGTCCGACGTCGATGTCGAAGTCGGCATCGACAACGAGGACGACGATGTCGATGTAGACGACTTGCCAGCGGCGGCGTAAGACGATCGCGACGGTGTTGACGACGACGCCGTTAACGTTGACGTAGCCAACGACGATGATGACGTCATCATCATCATTGCCGAATGCAGCATCGCCGGAGATGATGAAGACGACGAAACTGCGACGCTAGGCAAGCTGCCGGAGCCTCCAAGAACGTCGGCAAAGCTTCCGACACCGCCGACGCCCGACGCATAGGCTGCCATAGCAGCCTGCTGGTAGTACTGCTGCAGCTGCTTCTGCATGCTGTACGCTGACGCCGACGATGACGACGAGTTGCCGACGGAGTTGGCGGCGCCTGGTGCTGACAGACCGCCGATTAGCTGCATGTACTGTGAATAGGCTAGCGCTTCCAGCGTGTGCTGCAGCTGAGTAGGATCCTGGCCACGGGCAGCTGCCACCCTGGCGTAGATCTCCTGGTCCTCCTGAATGCGGAAAGTGCGATTCTTATCAGCTAAGACTGCGATTCTGATTGACTCACAAGGCGATTATAATTGGCTGAGAGGACGACTCTGATTGGCTGGGAGAGCGACTGTGATAGGCTGGAAGAGCGATTCTGATTGGCTGAGAGGGTGATTTGGATTGGTTGAGAGGGTGATTCTGATTGGCTGAAAGGGCGATTCTGATTGACTGAGAGAGCGACTCAGACTGGTTGAGGGGTTGAGAGGGCGATTCTGATTGGTTGAGAGGGCGATTCTGATTGGCTGAGAGCGACTCTGATTGGCTGAAAGGACGATTCTGATTGGTTGAAAGGGCGATTCTGATTGGCTGAGAGGGTGATTCTGATTGACTTGGAGGATGATTCTGATTGGCTGAGAGGGCGATTCTGATTGGTTGAGGGCGATTTTGATTGGCTAAGTGGGAAAGTCTGATTAGTTGAGACTGGGATTCTCCTGCAGTGCAAATTTAATATGCTCCGTAGTTGTACCATTACACTGACCTTTTCGATCGAATACGGCACAAAGTCCTTGTGCTCGAGAAGGAACTTCTCCAGCTCACGTCTTCTCGGTGCCCGATCCTGATAGACAAAAGCGCCAGTCTCCAAGCTCAGCACCGGTACGCGGACATCTAACATTGCCGATGAAGCCGACGCCGAGGACGGCGACGACGACGACGGCATCGCCATAAGCGACGTGCAAGCAGCTGCCGGAGCAGTCGATATCAGCGACTGAGATGACGCACCTGCGGCGGCGGGCGTCGCTCGCAGACTGTCAGCGCCTGTGCTGGCGGTCTCCTCGGATTCGGAGTCGCTAAGCTGCTGCATCGTCGACGTCGCTGACGGAGTCGGCCAGTCGCCGCCGGTCGCCAGACAATGGCACAGAGCTTCAAGTCGGCGCCACAGAGCCCGCTCGGTAGGCCAACCGGAGGAGCCGCTGCCGACCCCGCCGACCGTGGCAGCGGCGGCCACGGCGGCCAAACTGAACGCCGGCAGCTGCTGATCGGCCGGGAAAGCAACGTCGGTTCTGGCGAGGCCGTGACGAGCGGCGCCGCGCATCAACTCGGCGTCGTGTACAGCCGGCAGCCACCAATCCGGCAGGCGGTGCTGGCGCTGATACTGCTGCTGCCTGTCCGCCGAGGGCAGCAGGCGGGCCAGCCGAGACTCCAGCTGATGCTGATCCGCTGCCGCCGACCCCGACTGTGCGGCGGCGGTGGCGGCGAGCTCTTGACGCAGTTGGCGCATCAGGGCGAGGCGGCGGAAGACTCGGGCGGCCCGGTCTGGCGACACCGGATCGGCTGGCGGCCAGGCATCCGGCGTGGACATCCGGTCGGGGATCTGGCGGGCGGTGAGCCACGGCGAAGGAGATTTAGTTGGGATTGTTTTTATAGCAAAAGATTCCCCGCTTAGCCACTATCTATCAAGGGAAGATTCCCCACTTAGACACCATCTATCAGTGGAAGATTCCCCGCTTAGCCACTATATATCAAGGGAAGATTCCCCAATTAGACACCATCTATCAGTGGAAGATTCCCCGCTTAGCCATTATCGATAAGCAGAAGATTCCCCGCTTAGCCACTATCGATCAGCAGAAGATTCCCCGCTTAGCCACTATCGATCAGCAGAAGATTCCCCGCTTAGCCACTATCGATCAGCAGAAGATTCCCCACTTAGCCACTATCGATCAGCAGAAGATTCCCCGCTTAGCAACTATCGATCAGCAGAAGATTCCCCGCTTAGCCACTATCGATCAGCAGAAGATTCCCCGCTTAGCCACCATTTATCCGTGAAAGATCCCCCTCGCCTAGTCACCATCTATCAGTCAGCGGAAGATTCCACGCTTAGCCACCATCTATCAGCAGAAGATTCCCCAGCGAAAAAGTTCCCAGTCCCTCTCTCACCATGTAAGCAGCCCTCAGAGCATCGGCCGTTGCCAACACGGAGGCGAATTGTTCGCCGCCAACGTCTGCAGAAGCGCGCTGGCACACTTCGCGGCACATGGTGAAATAAGCGAACAAATAAGCAGTCATAGAGGCGTCCGACTTCCTAGCCAGACTGCTAGCCAGAATTCGAAATCTGTCCCAGCTGTAGCCGCCGCATCCGCTGCCGCTCGTGCGCAACTCGACGCCGTAACTGGCCAGAGTGCGCCCGAACTCCAGCTCCTCGCGACGGCTCCAGCGAGCGTTAGGAGCGCCACCGCCGCCGCCATCGAAGTAGGCGGCCGACTGTTGATACTGCTGCTGCTGCCGGCTAGCCAGAAGCTCTAGCTGGGCTCGCCGGGCCGACTCCATGCACTCGACAGCTTGAGCCTGCTTCTGGTAAAGGCCGATGAGGCGTCGGATTCGAGCAGTCAAGTCTGTAGACGATGGAAAATGCAACGGCTGGTGCTGCTGCTGCTCTTTCGCGCTGTCCACGATAGAGGAGTCATCAGCAATGGCGGTGCTTGTAAGCGACTCTTGTTCTTCTTGCTGCTTCCGCTCTTCCGATTGATCAATAGCGGGATCTGCTTTGACTTGAGCATCCAAGTCCATGGATTCGACGCTAGTTTGAGCTGCTGTTTCGCATTCCGTTTCCATGGCTTCTGGCTTAGCACCAGTACCTTCTGGCGTGGAATTCTCCATCTAAAGATTGATGGTTGATAAAGCACTGGAGACTGGGGTCGAGTTGCGAAAGCTCTCGACTGGGTTATTGAGTTGACTGGGTCACTGAGTTGCGAAAGCTCAACAAAGACTGGGTGAGTCACTGAGTTGTGACAGCTCAACAAAGACTGGGTGAGTCACTGAGTTGTGAAAACACAACAAAGACTGGGTGGGTCACTGAGTTGCGAAAGCTCAACAAAGACTGGGTGGGTCACTGAGTTGCGAAAGCTCAACAAAGACTGGGTGGGTCACTGAGTTGTGACAGCTCAACAAAGACTGGGTGGGTCACTGAGTTGTGACAGCTCAACAAAGACTGAGTGGGTCACTGAGTTGTGACAGCTCAACAAAGACTGAGTGGGTCACTGAGTCGTGACAGCTCAACAAAGACTGGGTGGTCACAGAGTTGTGACAAGCTCAATCAAGACTGGGTGAGTCACTGAGTTGCGAAAGCTCAACAAAGACTGGGTCGGTTACTGGGTTGTGACAGCTCAACAAAGACTGGATGGCTGAACTGAAGGCCTTCAAAACAAAAACGAACTACTAATTTAAGAACTAACGTACCTGTGATTCGACCATGGACTTTTCCTGATTAACAAGGCTCTCATCGGTCTTTGTTTCACTAATCTGCTCCTCCATCAGCTTGGAGCCTACCAACTTCTCGGCAGCAGCCGTAGTTGAAGCTTCATCAATCTGAGCTGGCGCAGTTTCCGAGTCGTGCTCAGCAGCGCTGCTACCAGACCGAGCAGCCGCGGCTATCAGCTTACGAGCCGACGCAGTGTCGGGCAGCGGGCATCGGGCATGAAAGCACAGGCAGGGGTCGGCGCGCAGAGGCGCATATCGATCCAAGCCGTGCTTGTACACTCCAATTAAGAGGCTCTTGTCAGCTTGAGCGTCCCACCAATCTGTCGGCTTTTCGACATTGTCGGTATTGGGCAAATCGACACTAATTTGAGAATGATTGACGCCCGACATTATGGCTTGGCCCTGCTGCTCGCCAATGATGTGCCACTGTAGAAAGTACAGCAGACGGATTCTGTGCAACAGCTTGTTACCAGCTTTCTCTAGATGTCGTAGGAAGCTGGGACAGCTGATGATGCGCTCGGATTCGTCATCAGTTGAAGCAGTCTGGTCCTGCTGAGCAGTGGTAGCAATGGAGTCCGGCTCGGATGACGTCATCGGCGTATCTAATCGACGCGCAGTTTTGCGACCGCGGGCGAGAGGAGCGCTAAGGCCGGAGTAGCGCAGCGCCGAGTCGCCGTCGCCGCCGACACTGCCGCTCAGCAGGTGGCCGATGAAAGCTCGAATTCGAGTGTCGCCAGTGTAAAATCGAAGGCAGCGGCTCAGCAAGGCGCGGCTTAATCGTTCAACAGCCGCTTCAGCTTCCGGGGACGTCGACGAAGCTGAAGCCGACGCTGACGCCGACAAGGAGCCGACAGGAGCGGCGCAGCGGACGGCGATCTCGCGCCACCGGCCGAAACCAAATGCCATGAGGCCCTTCTCCAAGCGGAACAGGTCGATTTTCTCCAGCTCGCTGCCGACGCCGCCGACAGCCCGGTGATCCCGACGTCGACGTCCGCCGGCGGGGCCAAAGGCGGCTGCCGAGCTGCTGGCCGACGCTGAGCCGTCCGAATCTGCGGCAGCGTCGGAATCAGAAACGGCGCCGCCCCCGGCGCCGATAATACTCGAAGCGGCGCCGCCGCTGGCGCCGAGATCGGCGCAGCTTTCGTTAGAAACGTAGCGCGAGGTTTGCCTACGCTGTCGGGGCGCATCAACGATGAGGTCTTTGTTGGCGCTGAAATAGCTCTCGTCAACGCCGGCCTTCTGGGCCCATTTGTGCCAGAACTCCGGATCGTCCAAGTCGATGTCGGTACGATTGCCAGTCATGGAGAAGCTGGCCTGATGAAGCGGATGAGAATATATAGTACTTATAGTAATACCATTCATTAATTAGATGGGCTAATTTAACACCAAGAACAACGACGTTTTACCGGTAAGTAGGACGGGAAACTACATGTACGTTTCTTGGAAAATACATTGCGGAGATAGGAGGTTTTAGTTAGAAGGTTGGGGGTTCGAATCCTGACCCATTCAAAACAATTTTTGCCCAGCTGTAAAATGGGTGCCAGCATTAGCTGGGGTAATGCAAGCTATGTGTGGCGACCCCCCCCCCCCCAGTACTTAAACTGAACAGCCGTACGCAGCCTTCAGTGCGCCTAAGAAAATCATAAAAAATGACCAACAACTCGACTCCCTGGCTTCAAGAATCAAGTTTATCAATTCATAGCTTAATGATGACTGCAACAAAATTTGTAGCAATAAGATTGTACGCAGGATATAAAAATTAACTTAAGGGGTTGTGTAATCCTCCGATCGACATATCTGAGCCGCATACTACTAATATAAGTAGCTAGACAATAGCCCACCTTGCTAAACGTGCTGCCCTTCTCGCCAGACTCAATCTGTATGGTAGTGGTACGGCCCATGAGGATCTGGTCGATGTCCTCCTCGCAAAACTTGTCCCCGGCATTGTCGTCGTCCATTAGAGCGCCGTAGGCGCCTTTCTTTAACAAATCTTCGACATCTTTCTTTGACGGTTGAGCCGACGTGGCGCCGCCGCTGGGGGTGCCCATGTTTTGCAGTACAGCCTTGTCTAGGCCCAACTTCAGGCTGGCCCGGTCGAACATTTCTCGTTCGTACGTGTTCCGGGTGATTAGTCTGAGCAGGGAGAGGGGGGAGGGGGTTTAAGCATTAATAAAGTCTCTGGCTAAATTATAATTATATTTAACTGTAAGTAAGCCTCAGGTGAAGAATCTACCTGAGATTCTGTGTAAGTAGATGGAGAATCTACCTGAGATGATTCTGTGTAAGTAGATAGAGATACCAGAGATTCTGTGGTAGATGGAGAATCTACCTGAGATTATGGAGAAGTAGATAGAGATCTACCTGAGATTTTTAGGAAGTAGATGGAAAACCTACCTAAGATTCTGGGAGAGTAGAAAGAAAATCTACCGAGATCCTGAGGGAAGTAGATGGAGAATCTACCTGAGATTCTGAGGGAAGTGGCCGGATTGAGAATCCACCTGAGATTCTGAGAGAGGTTGGATGGAGACTCTACCTGAGATTCCGGAGTAAGCAAGAGTCAGCAGGATTCTGGATCCAACATTGATTGTTTGTACATGTTTTTACTGAACACTATTAGGTCAAGTCTGACTGCAAATCAATTCTATTTACCTGTAAACCTTAACAGATTTCTCCTGTCCAATCCGGTGACACCTGGCCTGAGCCTGCAGGTCATTCTGCGGATTCCAGTCGGAGTCGTAGATAATAACGGTATCGGCAGCGGTCAGGTTAATCCCTAATCCACCAGCCTTGGTGCACAGCAGGAACACGAACTTATTTGGATCGTTGCTAAACCTGTCAATGGCCTCCTGACGCTGCAGGCCGTGAATTCTACCGTCAATCCGTTCATACTGATACTGCATATGAATGAGAAAGTCTTCAATGATATCCAACACGCGAACCATCTGGGAGAACATGAGGACTTTGTGGCCGCCTTGGAGCAGTTTTGGTAGCAGTTTGTGCACCAGCACCAGCTTGCCGGATGCGTACACCAAGGCTTGGAACTGGTACTCCTGGCTGTCCATGTCCTGGTACTGATGACGCAACTCCGACATGATGTTGTCCTCGGCGCCTTTGATGAGGAACGGATGATTGCAGCACTTGCGCAGCTCCATCATAGTGTTCATCAGGTTGGGTGTATTGCTGCTGGTGGCACCTTTGCTTAGGAATGCAAAGTTCCTTTCCAGTATGGCTCTGTAGTATTTCTTCTGAATGTTTGTCAGCTCGACTTCGATAATGGTTTCCTCTTTTGGCGCGATCGATTTTTCTACGTCTTCTTTTAGACGGCGCAGCATCATTGGCTTGAGAGTGGCTTTCAGGTTGTCCACCTGGGACTCGGTTTTTAGGTCACCGAATTCGGCTAGGAATGCCTGCAATGGGAGATATTGTACATTATAATGGGAGAATAATTATAATGTACGTTGCGTTTGATGGCGTGTGACAAAATACTTGGAATGGCCTCTGCCTGAGATTCTGAGGGAGTGGAAGAAAACTGAGATTCTGATGTTTAGATAGAAACTCTACCTGAGATTCTGAAGGATTGGAGAGTGTACCTGAGATTCTGAAGGATTGGAGAGTGTACCTGAGATTCTGAGGGGTTGGAGAGTCTACCTGAGATTCTGAGGGGATGGATAGTCTACCTGAGATTCTGAGGGGGTTGGAGAGTCTACCTGAGATTCTGTGGGAGTAGATGGAGAGTCTACCTGAGATTCTGAGGGGTTGGAGAGTGTACCTGAGATTCTGAGGGGTTGGAGAGTATACCTGAGATTCTGAGGGGTTGGAGAGTCTACCTGAGATTCTGTGGGAGTAGATGGAGAGTCTACCTGAGATTCTGAGGGGGTTGGAGAGTCTACCTGAGATTCTGTGGGAGTAGATGGAGAGTCTACCTGAGATTCTGAGGGGTTGGAGAGTCTACCTGAGATTCTGTGGGAGTAGATGGAGAGTCTACCTGAGATTCTGAGGGGGTTGGAGAGTCTAACTGAGATTCTGAGGGGATGGATAGTCTACCTGAGATTCTGAGGGGGTTGGAGAGTCTACCTGAGATTCTGTGGGAGTAGATGGAGAGTCTACCTGAGATTCTGAGGGGTTGGAGAGTGTACCTGAGATTCTGAGGGGTTGGAGAGTGTACCTGAGATTCTGAGGGGTTGGAGAGTCTACCTGAGATTCTGAGGGGATGGAGAGTCTACCTGAGATACTGAGGGGGTCGGAGAGTGTACCTGAGATTCTGTGGGAGTAGATGGAGAGTCTACCTGAGATTCTGAGGGGGTTGGAGAGTCTACCTGAGATTCTGAGGGGATGGATAGTCTACCTGAGATTCTGAGGGGGTTGGAGAGTCTACCTGAGATTCTGTGGGAGTAGATGGAGAGTCTACCTGAGATTCTGAGGGGTTGGAGAGTGTACCTGAGATTCTGAGGGGTTGGAGAGTGTACCTGAGATTCTGAGGGGTTGGAGAGTCTACCTGAGATTCTGAGGGATGGAGAGTCTACCTGAGATACTGAGGGGGTCGGAGAGTGTACCTGAGATTCTGTGGGAGTAGATGGAGAGTCTACCTGAGATTCTGAGGGGGTTGGAGAGTCTACCTGAGATTCTGAGGAGATGGATGGTCTACCTGAGATTCTGAGGGGTTTGGAGAGTCTACCTGAGATTCTGAGGGGATGGATAGTCTATCTGAGATTCTGAGGGGGTTGGAGAGTCTACCTGAGATTCTGTGGGAGTAGATGGAGAGTCTACCTGAGATTCTGAGGGGTTGGAGAGTGTACCTGAGATTCTGAGGGGTTGGAGAGTGTACCTGAGATTCTGAGGGGTTGGAGAGTCTACCTGAGATTCTGAGGGGATGGAGAGTCTACCTGAGATACTGAGGGGGTCGGAGAGTGTACCTGAGATTCTGTGGGAGTAGATGGATAGTCTACCTGAGATTCTGAGGGGGTTGGAGAGTCTACCTGAGATTCTGAGGGGATGGATAGTCTACCTGAGATTCTGAGGGGGTTGGAGATTCTACCTGAGATTCTGTGGGAGTAGATGGAGAGTCAACCTGAGATTCTGAGGGGGTCGGAGAGTGTACCTGAGATTCTGAGGGGTTGGAGAGTGTACCTGAGATTCTGAGGGGTTGGAGAGTCTACCTGAGATTCTGAGGGGATGGAGAGTCTACCTGAGATACTGAGGGGGTCGGAGAGTGTACCTGAGATTCTGTGGGAGTAGATGGATAGTCTACCTGAGATTCTGAGGGGGTTGGAGAGTCTACCTGAGATTCTGTGGGAGTAGATGGAGAGTCTACCTGAGATTCTGAGGGGTTGGAGAGTGTACCTGAGATTCTGAGGGGTTGGAGAGTGTACCTGAGATTCTGAGGGGTTGGAGAGTCTACCTGAGATTCTGAGGGGATGGAGAGTCTACCTGAGATACTGTGGGGGTCGGAGAGTGTACCTGAGATTCTGTGGGAGTAGATGGAGAGTCTACCTGAGATTCTGAGGGGGTTGGAGAGTCTACCTGAGATTCTGAGGGGATGGATAGTCTACCTGAGATTCTGAGGGGGTTGGAGATTCTACCTGAGATTCTGTGGGAGTAGATGGAGAGTCAACCTGAGATTCTGAGGGGGTCGGAGAGTGTACCTGAGATTCTGAGGGGTTGGAGAGTGTACCTGAGATTCTGAGGGGTTGGAGAGTCTACCTGAGATTCTGAGGGGATGGAGAGTCTACCTGAGATACTGAGGGGGTCGGAGAGTGTACCTGAGATTCTGTGGGAGTAGATGGAGAGTCTACCTGAGATTCTGAGGGGGTTGGAGAGTCTACCTGAGATTTTGAGGGGGTTGGAGAGTCTACCTGAGATTCTGAGGGGATGGATAGTCTACCTGAGATTCTGAGGGGATGGAGAGTCTACCTGAGATTCTGAGGGAGTAGATTATCTGAGATTCTGTTAAGTAGATAGAGAATCTACCTGAGATTCAGGGAGAGAAGATAGAAAATCTACCTGAGATTCTGTAAAGTAGATAGAAAATCTACCTGAGATTCTGTAAAGTAGATAGAAAATCTACCTGAGATTCTGTAAAGTAGATAGAAAATCTATCTGAGATTGTGTAAAGTTGATAGAGAATCTACCCAAGATTCTGGGGGGAGCGGATGAAACCTACCCGATAATCTCACACAGGTAGGAAACTCACCTGAGAGCAAGGGAAGCTCTCCGGCTCAAGAAAGTTGAGCAGACTAAACAATTCTTCAACATTATTTTGCAACGGGGTGCCGGTGAGCAGTACCCTATGCTCCAGTCTCAAATAGCGAAGTCCCTCGCCAAGTTTGCACTTTTTATTCTTCAACCGATGCGCCTCATCAATAACGGACACGCGCCATTCGATTTGGCCGAAAAATTCAATGTCAGTCATTAGAATTTCGTAAGTAGTGATTAAAGCGTTAAACTTGTAGCAGTGCTTGATGATCTTCTCCTTGGAGTCGCGATGATGAATTTCGTACTGTTGCAGCATCAGCCTGGACGCTGTGGAGCCGTGATAGACAACCACATTCATGTCTGTCCAATTCTCGAACTCTCGCTGCCAGTTGCCAATAGTTGACAGCGGCACAATCACTAGGAATGGGCCTTTGATGCCGTAGTCGAATACCTGAAGCCAAACATGTCATAATAACTGACCTAAATCTGACATTCAAGTCACAATAACTGACCTAAATCTGACTGTCAAGTCTCAACAACTGACCGAAATCTGACTGTCAAGTCACAACAACTGACCGAAATCTGACTGTCAAGTCACAACAACTGACCGAAATCTGACTGTCAAGTCACAACAACTGACCGAAATCTGACTGTCAAGTCTCAACAACTGACCGAAATCTGACTGTCAAGTCACAATAACTGACCTAAATCTGACTGTCAAGTCATAATAACTGACCTAAATCTGACTGTCAAGTCTCAACAACTGACCGAAATCTGACTGTCAAGTCACAACAACTGACCGAAATCTGACTGTCAAGTCTCAACAACTGACCGAAATCTGACTGTCAAGTCATAATAACTGACCGAAATCTGACTGTCAAGTCACAATAACTGACCGAAATCTGACTGTCAAGTCACAACAACTGACCGAAATCTGACTGTCAAGTCTCAACAACTGACCTAAATCTGACTGTCAAGTCACAACAACTGACCTAAATCTGACTGTCAAGTCTCAACAACTGACCGAAATCTGACTGTCAAGTCATAATAACTGACCGAAATCTGACTATCAAGTCACAACAACTGACCGAAATCTGACTATCAAGTCACAACAACTGACCGAAATCTGACTATCAAGTCACAACAACTGACCGAAATCTGACTATCAAGTCACAACAACTGACCGAAATCTGACTGTCAAGTCATAATAACTGACCGAAATCTGACTATCAAGTCACAACAACTGACCGAAATCTGACTATCAAGTCACAACAACTGACCGAAATCTGACTATCAAGTCACAACAACTGACTGAAATCTGACTATCAAGTCACAACAACTGACCGAAATCTGACTATCAAGTCACAACAACTGACTGAAATCTGACTATCAAGTCATAATAACTGACCGAAATCTGACATTCAAGTCACAATAACTGACCTAAATCTGACTATCAAGTCACAACAACTGACCGAAATCTGACATTTAACCCAATTTGAAATGCGAGGCTACCCGCAAATCCATGCGCAAATGAGGCGCAAATCGCGGTTTTTTGCGTCTAGCCGCAAATTTACGAAAAAATTGCACCTCAAGAATTTGCGGCTCATTTGCGCCTCGATTTGTGCTTTGATTTGCGCCTTCGTTGTTTTTCTTTTTTTGCGCCTCGATTTGCGCCTCAATTTGCGCCCCGATTTGCGCCCCAATTTGCACCTCAATTTGCACCTCAATTTGCACCTCAATTTTCCCCTCAATTTGCGCCTCAATTTGCACCTCAATTTGCACCTCAATTTGCCCCTCAATTTGCACCTCAACTTGCCCCTCAATTTGCACCTCAATTTGCCCCTCAATTTGCACCTCAACTTGCCCCTCAATTTGCACCTCAATTTGCCCCTCAATTTGCCCCTCAATTTGCACCTCAATTTGCCCCTCAATTTGCCCCTCAATTTGCACCTCAATTTGCCCCTCAATTTGCCCCTCAATTTGCACCTCAATTTGCGCCTCAATTTGCCCCTCAATTTGCGCCTCAATTTGCCACTCAATTTGCACCTCAATTTGCGCCTCAATTTGCCACTCAATTTGCACCTCAATTTGCGCCTCAATTTGCGCCTCCGTTTCCTTCTCACTTTTTGCGCCTCGATTTATTTGCGCCTCGATTTGCGCCTCCGCTGTTTTTCTCATTTGCGCCTTAATTTTCGCCTCAATTTGCGCCTCCGCTGTTTTCCTCTTTTGCGCCTCAATTTGTGCCTCAATTTTCGCCTCAATTTTCGCCTCGATTTGCGCCTCAATTTGCGTCTCAATTTTCGCCTCAATTTTCGCCTCTATTTGCGCCTCGATTTGCGCCCCAATTTGCGCCTCAATTTGCGCCTCAATTTTCGCCTCGACTTGCGCCTCCGCTGTTTTTCTCTTTTGCGCCTCGATTTGCGCCTCAATTTGCGCCTCATTTGCGCATGGATTTGCGCCTCAATTTTCGCCTCGATTTGCGCCTCGATTTGCGCCTCCGCTGTTTTTCTCTTTTGCGCCTCGATTTGCGCCTCAATTTGCGCCTCATTTGCGCATGGATTTGCGCCTCAATTTTCGCCTCGATTTGCGCCTCGATTTGCGCCTCAATTGGTGCGTGAATTTGCATTTCGGCTGTCCCTGACCTTGTCCTAGCTTAATAATATATTGTCCTTGATGTATCCTTCAGCTCTATGGCCTTTCTTTCCATAGTTTGTCTTCTTTTGAATACAAAAACTTTTCTAAACTATTTGGGGTAAGTATAAGCTATTTCCTATTAGTATTGGAACCTATAGTTAGTCCCTTAAGTAATAACGTTAACCAAATTAATACTATTATATGCAAAATTTTACATTTTCAGTTAATACAGTTTTAAAGTTATAATTTATAGTTTTAAGTTATATGCGCCTCAATCTATAGGTTGTAAGTTATCAGTAATGGATAAATCGCGTATTATCCTTCAACCAATTACTAAAGTTATCATCTCTCTATAAGTTGTGAGTTACGTATGGTCTAGGAATTAGGGCATGGATTTACAGTTGTAGGTTCTGAATACGTAAAGTAGGTTCTGGATACGTAAAGTAGGTTTTGAGTTTATTTAGTTTTTTAAGGTAAAGTTTAATTCGCGTTTTTACCATATACCGGTATATACCACTACAGGTACCTGTTGCGCTTTAGGCGCAAATTTAGGCGCAAATCGGCCTTTCCATTTCCCATAGGGCAAGTCATTAACTGACCTAACTCTGACAGTAAAGTCACAACAACTGACCTAAATCTAAACATTCAAGCCATAATAACCGACCTAAATCTGACGTCAAATTCTCAAAGCCTGACCTAATCTGACAATAGTCATAATAACTGACCCAAATCTAATATAGTCGAAATAACTGACCTAAATCTGAAAGTCATACTAACTGAACTAAATCTAACGTTTTAAGTCACAACAACTGACCTAAATCTGACATTCCAAATACTAATAAATCAACTCACCTCCTTCAAAAACGTGATAGACTGCACAGTCTTTCCCAGGCCCATCTCGTCAGCCAGAATGCAATTCCTGCCGTGATACCAGCAGTAAGTCAGCCAGTTAACACCTTCCAGCTGATAGTCTCTCAGCTGGTTACCGCCTTTGTACACTCGGCCAGCTTCAATCTGCCGGCCAAGCCAAGCGTCCGGATCGTCTGGCCGGGCTGTCCGATGCCGTCGTTCGGTCTCAGACGGCGGCTGAGAGTTCCTATTGTACTCTTTAATCTTGGCCGGCGGTACGTCCTCTGTCAGCTCCCAAGTGGCATCCTCGTAGGGCAGCGAACGCCACTTGACCAGATAGTAGGTGCAATCGTTGACCGTCTGACAGTCCAGCACCCTGTCCGCTTCGATGTAATCCGGATTAAACAGATCCTCATCCTCCTGCTGTTGTTCGGCGCCAGTAGCCGGTGCCTGTTGCATTTGTAGCGACGATGTCGACGACGAGGGTGTCAATAAGACGCACTTGCCAGCGGCCAGCTTGGCTTGCTTGTGCCGTTTCACTTTCTGTGCAAATCGGGGATCGCCAATTTCGTTGGCTGTGCGCCACTCGCAGTGCAGGTAGGACCTGCAATAGTAATTCAAGGTCAAAGGTTAAACTAGTTGCCCATTCCGCCGACTCCTGAACACATGCAAGCATACACACGACGCTCACACAGGGTCTACACAAAGACAACTCAAGTAGATTTTGATCAATTTTGATAGGAGGCGGACCTAATGCTCATCTTTTGATATGGGTCTGAAACTACAGTTTTTGTGCTGTAGAAATGAAAACTTCTATTCTCTGTAATGTATTTTTTATGGCAAAAACTGCCTCCCTAAAAGTTTTTTAGAAACGTAGTTTCTCGTCCTACAACTTAAGTAGTCCTTGGTCCTTGAGTGTACAGCGGCTCTGACTTTCTAATTGTCAAACATGCACACACTCTCTCTCTGCCCTTGGGGTTGGCCTTCACAAGTGTGGATCCCACGATAATTCAATAATTAGGCACTGTGTGGATGACAAGACAAAGCTTACGGGGGGAATTGTTGAGTTGTCAAGGCTTACTGGGGGAATTGCTAAGTTGTCAAGGCTTACTGGGGGAATTGCTGAGTTGTCAAGGTTTACTGGGGGAATCGCTGAGTTGTCAAGGTTTACTGGGGGAATCGCTGAGTTGTCAAGGCTTACTGGGGGAATTGCTGAGTTGTCAAGGCTTACTGGGGGAATTGCTGAGTTGTCAAGGCTTACTGGGGGAATTGCTGAGTTGTCAAGGCTTACTGGGGGAATTGCTGAGTTGTCAAGGCTTACTGGGGGAATTGCTGAGTTGTCAAGGCTTACTGGGGGAATTGCTGAGTTGTCAAGGCTTACTGGGGGAATCGCTGAGTTGTCAAGGCTTACTGGGGGAATTGCTGAGTTGTCAAGGCTTACTGGGGGAATTGCAGAGTTGTCAAGGCTTACTGGGGGAATTGCTGAGTTGTCAAGGCTTCCGGGGGGAATTTCTGAGATGCTAAGACTGAGAGGTCAGAAGATACATGTAGTTTATTCTAAACTTTTTATTACATTTTTGGGCTCCCCATCAGCGTGGGGTTTGATTGCAACTAATTAAACCATCCAAAAAGCACGTGACCCAGTATTTTTTGGAATTGTCAGGACATGCACGCGCCTTATTGAGACAACAATGTTATCACGTGACGCAATGTACACGCTAATGTACTCACATTCCCCGGTATTTGACATAGTACTCTTCAACTTCTTCCTCTTCATCTTCCACTTCTTCAAGTTTGCCATTTTTATCAGATTTTTCCTCTTCTATGTTGTTTTTTTCATCCGTTGCTGCTTCAGTTTTGAGTACGGCGCTTGAGTGCTCCTTGGATGCAGATTCAGACTTTTCAGCTTTTGGTGTTTCCGATTCTGGAATTGCTGCTTCTAGTTTAGCCTCCTTCAGATCGGAGGATGAGGCAAACGATTCCGTGGATAATTTAGTTGAACCATTGTCAGCATTGTCTTCGCTAGTTGCCAGCTGTTGCTGCTGCTGGGAAAGAGCCCGTCTCACAGGTCGAGTTGACATCCTCACTCCAAGGATCCGTTCGACTACGCGGGTGTCTTCGGCCTGGATATTTTTTGAATTGTAGTTGATTATGCAAATTCAGCTGATACTACTTATACCTTATATACATTATAAGTAGCGTAGGACATACGGTATGTCACCTGACTAGATGATTAAATCTAATTAACAAGACGTTGCAATTTTCTACAGATTCAATCGATTTCGGAAATACTACTGCAACTGTACTAATCAAACTAGTCATAACTGACATAACGCATAATAAATGCGATCCATTTTTCCAGGGGTGCAAATATATATGCGCGGGCAATTCTCAGGGCGGATAGTCAGTATGGGGCGATTCTCAGGGGTTGGATAGTCAGAATGGGCGATTCTCAGGGGTTGGATAGTCAGTATGGGGCGATTCTCAGGGGTTGGATAGTCAGAATGGGGCGATTCTCAGGGGTTGGATAGTCAGTATGGGGCGATTCTCAGGGGTTGGATAGTAGTCAGTATGGGGCGATTCTCAGGGGTTGGATAGTCAGTATGGGCGATTCTCAGGGGTTGGATAGTCAGTATGGGCGATTCTCAGGGGTTGGATAGTCAGTATGGGGCGATTCTCAGGGGTTGGATAGTCAGTATGGGGCGATTCTCAGGGGTTGGATAGTCAGTATGGGCGATTCTCAGGGGTTGGATAGTCAGAATGGGGCGATTCTCAGGGGTTGGATAGTAGTCAGAATGGGCGATTCTCAGGGGTTGGATAGTCAGAATAGGCGATTCTCAGGGGTTGGATAGTCAGAATGGGCGATTCTCAGGGGTTGGATAGTCAGAATGGGCGATTCTCAGGGGTCCGATAGTCAGAATGGGCGATTCTCAGGGGTTGGATAGTCAGAACTGGCGATTCTCAGGGAGCGGAAAGTCAACTTGGAGCAATTCTCAGGGGCGGATACACTGGTCTCTCTCTCCCTCCCTCTCTCACTTTGCCGTCGCCGTCTTCGCTGCGACCGCCATCATCATCGCCGCCGTCTTCTCCGTCGCTGTCGCTGTCCTCGGCTATGGAGACTGGCCGGCGCGTCGCCGCTCGACCAGACCGACGCGAACTTGTCGATGCAGACGCCTGATGCTGCTGAAAGAAATCAAGCGCAGTTGTTGGCGTAGCACAACTTGGCGAGGCAACCGGGTCCTCTAGTTTAGACGTTTTACTTTTACAAGCGGTCGTGGGTGAACGAGCGGACCGCTTCCGGCAGGCTAGAGCGACTGCGCTCATTATAATATTATAATTTTCACCGGACGGTAGTTTCAATTTCCAATTAACTATATTGTTTCAGAATAGATCAGCTCTATAGAGGCTCAGACTGGCCCAGCGGAGAGCAGTGCAGTGAGTTGATGGAGGAGGATGAGGCGGTTTGCCCGAATGAGAGATGACTCTGGCCAACAGCTTCCTTTCCTAAATATCCCCTTCTTTCTATCCGACCAGACCTCCCAACCCTCCTCACAACTCCCTCCCTTTCCCTCAGCACCTACAACTCCGCCCCCACCGCCGCCCCGCATCCAAATTCCACTCACAATTCTCCACTTCTGAGCCAGGGGCCAGCAGATTCCTCCCTCTCTCTCATTACAAAGTCTCAAAGCTCTTTCTCTCTCTCTCACACACACACAAAACTTCATCTTCTATCAGCTGCTTAGCCTGCTCCAGCTCAGCGACTGAGAGCTAGCAACCCCCCCCCCAAACTCTCTCGGAGCAACAGTCCGCACAATCTCAATCCTATCGACGACCACCGATCAGAAAAGAATATAAGCGCATTGATAAGTCACCGCATGTGTGTTTTTTTGTTCGCGTCTTCCTTCACGCAGGCTAACATATGATTGAGAGATAAATTGATGAGCAGACAGACAGACCCTGAGTCGGGTACATGAAGACATAGACAGATAAACGGACAGACAGCCAGACAGACAGACAGACAGACAGACAGACAGACAGAGATAAACAGACAGACAGACAGACAGACAGACAGACAGACAGACAGACAGACAGACAGACAGACAGACAGATAAACAGACAGACAGACAGACAGGTAGACAGACCAAGTAGTTTGCACCTGCAAATAAAAAAGAAACCATATCCTATATGCTTAAAATAGTTAATTTTACAGCCCGAAGCTGGAAAAGATAAAACCTGTTCTTGACCAGACAGACAACTATCATATAGGCATAGTTGACACACACGCAGCCGCCAAGCAGCGTCACTGACGTGAAACCCGGTTTCTCTACCAACTATAAGCAAGCGAGCAACCTCGACGCTGCAGCCAATATTCCCTTACCATCGCAGCCGTCACCCCACTCACCCCCCCTCTCTCTCTGATTCGAATCGATTGCCAGCCAGCGCTGGGAGAAGAGGAGCGAGCAGGATGAGGATTAGGATAAGTAAAGAATTAGAGCCGTGTTTTAGAACTACAGAGGGAGACTCGGCCAGGGTCGGGGAATGAGGGGAGAGAGTTGGGAGGGGATGGGGCGGTGGAGCGATTGAGACTAGCGCAGGAGATTTTTTGGATGGCTGAGAAGACCTAAGCGAGGGGACTTCTCCCAGGGTGCAGGAGAGAGAGAGAGAGAGAGAGAGAGAGAGAGAGAGAGAGTGAGTGAGTATAAGCAGCCGGGCAGGGGGCAAGGAGAAAAAAGAGATGAAGAGATGGCGCGAGTAGTAGCCGGAGGCGGGGGAGGCGGCGAGACTCTGGGGTTGGGGGGGGGGTGAAAAATGAGCGGACAGAAGAATCTGAGGAGAAGGCGGCGGCGGTAGCGGGGAACGACAGTCGGGCAAAGGGGAGAAAAGTATGGGAGGGGGATAAATGCAGACACGGTAAGCTGGTGGAAGTACTAGAAACACTGCAGAACACTATACAGAAGACGTAAAAGAGAAGAGGAGAGAGGGGCAGAGGAAGAGAAAAAAAAGAGTAGCCAATTTGACGAGGGCCGGCCACGCATGTGTCTGCAATAACCTGTAATGATCGCGTGCTGGTAGCCCTCAACCTTCTTCACACACACACACACAGCAGCTCAATCCAGCAGCTCACTACTCAAGTCTGCCCCAACCTACCCCATCCTCCCTAATCATCATCGTCATCCTCTTTCCACTGTATCAAGCAATGGGGAGAGGCACACCTGCTGCGAAGACCAAAGAAAGAAAGAGAAGATGGACGCGGCAAAAAGGAGGGGGGGGGAGATCTGTCACAAATCTTTTGCTCACTTTCCACAAAACAGGCACGAACTTGAGCGTGCATTGTTACGACTGATTAGAGCTGTCAGCTGCCGACGGACTGGCCTCTATCTATCTATCTATCTATCTATCTATCTATCTATCTATCTATCTATCTATCTATCTATCTATCTATCTATCTATCTATCTATCTATCTATCTATCTATCTATCTATCTATCTATCTATCTATCTATCTATCTATCTATCTATCTATCTATCTATCTATCTATCTATCTATCTATCTATCTATCTATCTATCTATCTATCTATCTATCTATCTATCTATCTATTATCTCTATCTATCTATCTGTCTATCTATCTATCTATCTATCTATCTATCTATCTATCTATCTATCTATCTATCTATCTATCTATCTATCTATCTAATTTTAATCTGCCTATCTATATACAAACGCTGAAAAAGGTGTTTTACGTTCTGCGGGTAATTAACGCGCCACAATTTATACTACTGTTTGGTCAGCGTATAATGGCGAATGGCAAGAAAATTTTTATTAGCTACAACTATCATAGGTTATAATAAGAGTCCAGATTCTCAGCGTACTTAGTTTTGCATGAACTAGCCACAAATAAACTGAGTTTCTTCTCTGTTATGTTTTTTGTCCGGTCAGATAAGTTTCACCTCACTGGGTAAATTACAAAGCAATCATTTATGCACCGTTTCACTGCTAAGCAATTCCCCATGAGCACTTGCATCTGAGCAATTCTCGATGAGCACTGGCATCTGAGCAATTCTCGATGAGCACTAGCATCTGACCAATTCACGATGAGCACTGGCATCTGAGCAATTCTCGATGAGCACTGGCATCTGACCAATTCACGATGAGCACTGGCATTTGACCAATTCACGATGAGCACTGGCATCTGACCAATTCACGATGAGCACTGGCATCTGAGCAATTCTCGATGAGCACTGGCATCTGAGCAATTAATTATCTATGAGCACTGGCACCTGAGCAATTCACGATGAGCACTGGCATTTGACCAATTCACGATGAGCACTGGCATTTGACCAATTCACGATGAGCACTGGCATTTGACCAATTCACGATGAGCACTGGCATCTGACCAATTCACGATGAGCACTGGCATCTGAGCAATTCTCGATGAGCACTGGCATCTGAGCAATTAATTATCTATGAGCACTGGCATCTGAGCAATTCTCGATGAGCACTGGCATCTGAGCAATTATCTATGAGCACTGGCATCTGAGCAATTCTCTATGAGCACTAGCATCTGAGCAATTCTCGATGAGCACTGGCATCTGAGCAATTCTCGATGAGCACTGGCATCTGAGCAATTCTCGATGAGCACTAGCATCTGAGCAATTCTCGATGAGCACTGGCATCTGAGCAATTCTCGATGAGCACTGGCATCTGAGCAATTATCTATGAGCACTGGCATCTGAGCAATTATCTATGAGCACTGGCATCTGAGCAATTCCCCATGAGCACTGGCATCTGAGTAGTTCCTCACTAGACTGTCTAATACCTCCGTAGATATGTCAAAGCATTTTTTGAGAAGATTTAACCAGCCCTGCAGTGAGAAATATGCACCGGTAGAGACACGCAGAATCGAAAAGCAATAATAAGCACTGGAGGAAGACATTGGCTAGGGGAAAAACACACACACCCGAGGGAGTGAGCAGAGAAGAGTTGTACGCATCAAGATGAATTTTGCGCTAGCAGAAAATGCCAGAAACGGAGAGCATTAAGCTGACTCTCTTTCCCTTGCTAGTCTACACCTGCTCTCCTTAACATCAGAACTCTGCCCTACATGGTTGGCCCCACACCCAAAATCCCCTATCTGTTTTGCTTACCCAGGTAACACAGGGGAAATGGGGAGACTGCCGAGTGAATATGGGGCTTTTGGCTTCATCGGGCTTCGGTTAGAAAGTTTAATATTGAGTCAGACTGGCTGAGAACAATATAATTGCATCGCGGAGGCAGGACATTTTTGCGGGACCTTGCAGGACATTAAAAAACCTAATATTATAAGACCTTAAGTTCATAAGACCTAAGTATAACTAGACCTAAATTCCAGTAGATCTAAATTCCAGTAGATCTAAATTTCACTAGACCTAAATTCCACTAGATCTAAATTCCACTAGAACTAAAGTTTACTAGATGTAAACTTCACAAGACCTAAATTTCACTACAATTAAATTTCACTAGATATAAACTTCACAAGACCTTAAATTTTACTACACAAATTTCACTAGATGTAAATTTCACTAGATGTAAATTTAATTTTGGATTGCTTGGAAGTTTCAAGCATCCACTTTAAAAGCATGCATTCCGCTTACTGAAATTTAGGTCTTTGTGAATTTTGGACATTTGAAAAAGTTTTGTTCCTGGCGATATGAAATTTTGGTTTTATTAAACCTATGTTCAACTAAAGATGCAAGCAATAAAAATATCAACCATAAAAATTTTAGTTGCAAACGGTGATAACAGCAAAAAATTGCACATAAACGGCTTGTAAATACGTTAATACATACCATACATAGATACAATTTTGCGTGACCTAACAGTAAGACACAAATTCACTACATACTACAGCTTTGCTGCTAACCGATCAACGCACATTGGGTCGTGCGTCTATGCAGAAAAAATGTTGAATCAACAGCATTGTAGCATATTTTTCACATTATGCTTTCTCAATGTACTCTAGAGACGATTCTCAGGCTGGTTTAGAGACGATTCTTAATTGTAGCTTAGAGACGATTCTCAGTGTAGTTTAGAGACGATTCTCAGTGTAGTTTAGAATCGATTCTCAGGCTAGTTTAGAGACAATTCTCAGGCTAGTTTAGAGACAATTCTCAGGCTAGTTTAGAGACGATTCTCAGGCTAGTTTAGAGACGATTCTCAGGCTAGTTTAGAGACAATTCTCAGGCTAGTTTAGAGACAATTCTCAGGCTAGTTTGGAGACGATTCTCAGGCTAGTTTAGAGACGATTCTCAGGCTAGTTTAGAGACGATTCTCAGGCTAGTTTAGAGACGATTCTCAGGCTAGTTTAGAGACGATTCTCAGTGTAGTTTAGAGACGATTCACAGGGTAGTTTGGAGACGATTCAAAGGGTAGTTTGGAGACGATTCTCAGGCTAGTTTAGAGACGATTCTCAGGCTAGTTTAGAGACGATTCACAGGGTAGTTTGGAGACGATTCACAGGGTAGTTTGGAGACGATTCTCAGGCTAGTTTAGAGACGATTCTCAGGGTAGTTTAGAGACGATTCACAGGGTAGTTTAGAGACGATTCACAGGGTAGTTTAGAGACGATTCTCAGTGTAGTTTAGAGACGATTCACAGGGTAGTTTGGAGACGATTCTCAGGCTAGTTTAGAGACGATTCTCAGGCTAGTTTAGAGACGATTCTCATGGTAGTTTAGAGACGATTCACAGGGTAGTTTAGAGACGATTCTCAGGGTAGTTTGGAGACGATTCACAGGGTAGTTTGGAGACAATTTTCAGGGTAGTTTACAGACAATTCACAGGGTAGTTTAGAGACGATTCACAGGGTAGTTTAGAGACGATTCACAGGGTAGTTTAGAGACGATTCTCAGGGTAGTTTGGAGACGATTCACAGGGTAGTTTAGAGACGATTCACAGGGTAGTTTAGAGACGATTCACAGGGTAGTTTGGAGACAATTTTCAGGGTAGTTTACAGACAATTCACAGGGTAGTTTAGAGACGATTCACAGGGTAGTTTAGAGACGATTCACAGGGTAGTTTAGAGACGATTCTCAGGGTAGTTTGGAGACGATTCTCAGGCTAGTTTAGAGACGATTCACAGGGTAGTTTAGAGACGATTCACAGGGTAGTTTAGAGACGATTCTCAGGGTAGTTTGGAGACGATTCACAGGGTAGTTTAGAGACGATTCACAGGGTAGTTTAGAGACGATTCACAGGGTAGTTTAGAGACGATTCACAGGGTAGTTTAGAGACGATTCTCAGGGTAGTTCATTAATATAATAGAACTTTAAAATTTCAGTGTATATTGCATATGAGATTCCAGAAAGTCTCGATGAAAGCAAACATAGGCAAATAGCTAACTAATCTCCGACTTCGAAAGTTCTCCCTAAAAATAATAAACTTTATGGCTGTGGACTGCAATTTTTCCATTATCCACGCCAGTCACTCCCTGTACTCAACCAAAGGGAAAACGCTAGACAGCCAGTGGGAGAATAAAGAGCAATTAAAGAAATTTTCCAGATCCATACAAAAGATTTTGTTAGCGACTCAGAAAATTTCTAGAACAAGCAATTTTTTTGGAAAAAAGCACGCCCTATGCACATGGAATTCAACGACACAGCATAGTTTAAAAACAGACAAAAAAGCAAAAAACTTTTCTGTCAAAAATTTTGAAAACTTGCTTGTCACCCATAGACTGCATGACTTGTCAGCCATAGACTACATGACTTGTGTCACCCATAGACTACATGACTTGTGTCACCCATAGACTACATGACTTGTGTCACCCATAGACTACATGACTTGTCACCCATAGACTACATGACTTGTGTCACCCATAGACTACATGACTTGTGTCACCCATAGACTACATGACTTGTGTCACCCATAGACTACATGACTTGTGTCACCCATAGACTACATGACTTGTCACCCATAGACTACATGACTTGTGTCACCCATAGACTACATGACTTGTGTCACCCATAGACTACATGACTTGTGTCACCCATAGACTAAATGGCTTGTGTCACCCATAGACTACAGGGCTTGAGCCACCCATAGACTAAATGGCTTGTGTCACCCATAGACTATAGGGCTTTTGCCATAGACCAGTTGTTTATTGTTGAATACAAATCTATAGTATCTGCAACAGACAATCGCACCGTCGCCGTCAACAACCAACTCGAGGAACCGAATTAGCTATTTTAAATGCAATTCTCACCTCAATCCATATTTTATAGACTGTTACACATCCTGACCCCCAATCGAGCGAATCTCAATGCTTCCATCTCAGAACCTCTGCTCACTTACTCTGTCTGTTGCACCTCAAGTAGTTTAATTCATTAGCAGAGTTCAAAGAAAGGGTGTAACTCTAAGATTTATTTTAAAATTACTTTATTTGAAGGCTCGATGTCTCAATGGCTTTTAACGGTGTTCTTTTGAGTTATATACACTCGTTGTATGGACACTTACCCCCTATATCATGGACACCTTATGGACACTTACCCCTAAATTATCGACACTTACCCCTAAATCATGGACACTAACTCCTAAATCATGGACACTTACCCCTAAATCATGGACACTAACTCCTAATCATGGACACTAACTCCTAATCATGGACAATTACCCCGTTGTTATAGACACCCATCCTATAGACACTTAACCCCTTGGTCAAGGACACTCACCCCGCAATTATGTCCACCATTACACTTTTTACCTGCCCAGTTGCAACTACCAACTATCCTACATTCAAGCCGGTCCCGAAAAAACTTCACCACAAATCAACAAGAACACAGACTGACCCAGTCGGACTCGTCAGCTTCGCTTGGTCTAGCGGATGCGGAACCGTCAGCTGATGACGACTCATCGGGTACTCCGACTTCAAAAACAACATCAATGTCGCCATTCGGTTTGTTATTATCAGTGCCGAACGCACCGTCGCCGTTGAGTGACGAATGGAGACTGTCAGTTCTCGGTAGAGACTTTCTTGGCCGGCCTTTCTTGCCGGGTGTTCCGCCACTGAGCAAGAAAGAAAAACAAGTTAAACAACTGCTAAATTACAACTAAACAACTAAGGATTTGTGAGGGTGGACAAGCAACTAAGGATCTGGGAGGTTGGGTTAGCAACTGACACTCTGGGAGGCTGGCTCAGCAACTGGGGATCTGGGAGGGCGGCCTAGCAACTGAGGATCTGGGAGGGCGGCTTAGCAACAGGATCTGGGAGGTTGGCTTAGCAACTGAGGATCTGGGAGGCTGGCCCAGCAACTGGGGATCTGGGAGGGCGGCCTAGCAACTGAGGATCTGGGAGGTTGGGTTAGCAACTGACACTCTGGGAGACTGGCCCAGCAACTGAGGATCTGGGAGGGCGGCCTAGCAACTGAGGATCTGGGAGGCTGGCCCAGCAACTGAGGATCTGGGAGGGCGGCCTAGCAACTGAGGATCTGGGAGGTTAGTGGCCTAGCAACGGAGGATCTGGGAGGGCGGCCTAGCAACTGACACTCTGGGAGGCTGGCCCAGCAACTGGGAATCTGGGAGGCTGGCCTAGCAACTGAGGATCTGGGAAGCTGGCCCAGCAACTGAGCATCAGGAAGTGTGGAAACCATATCAAGATAACTTGTCGTAAATATATTTAATAAATAAGCAGCTTTGAATTAACCTTTTCTTCTTTTTCGACTCGTTAGCAGACTGGCTGGACGCCTCTTTTGAAGCGGGACGCTTCTTGGACTTGGGATTTCCGACTGCCGGGGGCGAATCGGCCGTGGCCGGCAGTGTCGGCGTGTCGGAGGCCGCACCGTCGATGACATCATCGAAGCAGTTCGGCTCTGTGCCTATCGCCGGCAACTCGGCGTCATCATCTATACTAGCAAACGCTTCTTCTTCTTCTTTGCGTTTCTGCTTTCGCTTGTTTTTCTTCTTCTTTTTCGAGTCTTTATTAAAATTATTAGTGGAAGATTCGTCTTCGTCTGGGGAGGCGGAGGCCGACTCTCTGCTAGGCTTGGCCTTCTTAGCGGCGAGCACGCCGGCAAGGGTGTCGTCAAGCGTCGACATCGATGACGAATGTCCCTCGTCGGCGACATCGTCGTCAGATCCACGTCGACGTTTGGACTTTTTCTTTTTCTTTTTGTTCGACTTCCGGACGGTGGCAACGTCGATATCAACGTCGGCGTCAAGACTATCGGCGTCGACGTTGGCAGATTGCGATTCGCCCTGTTTAGTTGGCTTCTGTCGCCGACGGTTGTGACTTGATGATTGAGGCGGCTGCGGCGGTAGCGGGCAGACTCGGATGACACGTGGCGGCGGCGGCGGCATCAGCTGCGGACTGGGCAGCTGGCCAACACAATTGGCGGCACTGGCGCTGTCAACAACAACAGAAGTCTGTAAAGCGCTACTCGAAGAGCTGTCCATGCCCGCCAGCAGATGATCTCTTGGTAGAGTTGGAAAGAAAAATTGACTTTACAATAAGATTGCTTCGGCTAAAGAATTCTCTTGATGTGACAAAAACCTGTTGATCAATTTTATTAACAAACTCATACTATCATGCTTTACTCAGAGTTGGCAAAGGTCTCATCCAAAATCTATGGATTGGCTGGTGCAGTCTGTGCTCTGCAAAGGATATTATTTTAATGTCAAACATTTTTAACTCATATTTTACTATACAAATAATAGAAAAGCAAGCTAACTAAGGTAGACTAGGTATACTTGTATAATCAAAGATTATCTCTTAGGTCCTAAATTATGCTTGAATATTTACCCACTAATTAAAGACTTTGGACAAAATATGTATTGTCACAAAGTGAAAAAGCTTTAATTTATCCTTCTTGGCTTTTATTAGAAGGACATATACCCCTTTTCTCTTTAGTGCTAATGCCTTTATATATTATATAAAAGTATGAGTTAGGTTGATATTCAATTTAGATAAAAGTACTCTTGTTAATTTATCTATAGATTCTTTTGATAGAAGTTTAAACTAGGGCCTATATAGAGTAACTAAAAAGAATAACTGTTTTTATTTTTGTTCACACAAAATTTTCATTACTTTTAAATATATATCTACAATGTGTATTTAGCATATACAATGAATATCCACTTTGATAACTAATACTTTGAAAAATATCACATTGATAATATAGCAACTTCAGTTTAGTAACAAATAAATTATAAACTTTGTGTAAAATATTACCAATGACAAAATTGATTAAATAAGGCATAGTAGTATTATAGTATAATATATCTTATTAAAGTACATGGTAAAATGTGCTTAATAACTATCTTAACTATGTTATATCAATAGAGCAATTGGGAGGTCACAACTTGGGATTTTACAGTATATAAGGCCTATGTAATAGTCTATTATTTGTAACAGTTATCCATGTATAACTGTATCTGTATGTATCTATAAATATATGTATCTATATATAAATATTAGTTTTTGTATATAAAAAATAGTTAACAATAGCCAAAGTTAAATCTATGCAAAAACTAAGAAATAATGTTATAGTTGTTTTAATAAGCAAATTTTTTTGATAGTTATTTTTTATTATAAACATTTCTCCCAAAAACCTTATATACTAGACTATACATACATGCACAACTTCCAAAATTGGTCAGCCATGCAACTTAGTTTTAACAAAAATGTGATATAGTTTTGGCCAAAAATGCAACTAACATGTAAAAGAAACCCTAAAGCAAAATTAATGCAACTTTGGGTAAATGGTAGGAGTAATTATGATTGTCTTATTAAGGCAAAATGCCTCATCATCTACTTAGTACTACTTGGGTATTTATTTGGTTGGGAATTTTTGTGACTTACCTTGGTTGGCTGCCAAATTGGTTGGCTAGATCAGCCAACTTGGCCAATTATTGTGTATGTATGAGACTATATAACAAATATACATGGCAATCATGGCAAATAAACTAGACTACTTTTATTTTGCAAATTGTTTCATTTATATTCTGACTTATAGTCATAAAAACTTACTTAGAAATATTTTAACAAGTTATTCACATTAAACTAAATAGGGCTTGAAGTGCTAATAAAAATACTAAGAGAGAATTAGAGAGTTATACAAAATAAGTTCAGAGAGTAATGTTGTGACTTTCTAATCTAGGCAATGTCTAAAGGACTAGAAAAAAAATAAGACCACTTATAGGCTTTTAATATTATCGATTCCAGAACCAGAATCAGTTTAAAGCTTTTCATATTGTCTGTTATGTTTTCAAAAATGGTTCTAGAACCGTGATCCAATTCTGGAATTTGGTTCAAGAAATTTTCTCAATCTATTGTCATATGTCTTTCAGTGTTGCCACTACAACAACCAAAGAAATTATCGCAGGATAAGAAAAAAATCGCAGGAACAAATTTCTTATTTATCATAGAGAAAAAGGTGCCAGTATGCGAAAACAGCTTTCTTTTTTAGCTTTCCATTTCTAATTCCATATTCTATTTGACTAAAAAAACTACTACAATTTGCAATAACTGCATTCAACTCTCACTTACGCCGAATCAGTGAAGGTGAAGTAGTAGTATACAACACAAGCATTTTCTTAAGGGAAAACAGGCATACATACACTCAGCAACAGTCGAAACTGCCACCCTACCGAGAGGCAACTTCTCTCTTACCTCAACTGCAAGTGACATAACTTGCACCATGGCATGGCTAAAGCTGGGTGAGAGTGAATTCCAGGGTGAGAGTACAAAAGGGACTGGGGTTGGGGTTGGGGGTACAACAATACACGTGACAATGGTCAGGCATATGATAGACGCTGAACGATGGCGCGCTGTTGGCATGCTAGAAGCTGGTGCATCCATCAGTGCAGTTGCACTGCAGTCGCTGTTAACGAAGTCCCAAGATACTGGTAGTGTTCAGCACGCAGCCATAGGCAGCCAGCACCATGATCTCTGCGGCTCAACAGCCAGGGCAAATTGACGTCTGCTGCGGATTGTCAGGCGAACTCTGACTGCACCAGCCACCCTGCTCCATCTAATGTGGGGTGAAAGAAGCAGATGGGGCATCCCCTGCATCCCCTGATTGCCCTCTCCTGCATTCACTCACACTCAGCTTTAGCCACGCCGTGGCGCAAGTTACGTCACTGCAAGTTGAGGTGAGAGAGAAGTCGCCTCTCTCGGTAGGGTGGTGGTTTTGACTGTTGCTGAGTGTATAATATAGATTACTGATGTTCATTATGGAACTGACCCGAGCAACCAACTAAAACACAAGACGCTACCTACGACTGCTGATGAGTAATAACAATTTTACAATTAAATTTTGTGCTATATTCCAGTTGTTTGAATCTGTTCTCAATTCTATATAGCTGAAATGAATTCTTTTAATATTTTAATTGTTGATCAATGTTGGTTACTGAAAAAATACTTTTATGTGAATCTTTGTTTGGCTAGTCAAACATTAGTAAGGCAAAACTGCAGGCTCTTCAGTGGATGTTCATTTTTTCTTTGGAACCTTTGGCAGGACAGATCGAGCGCCGAACTCTGGCTGTCTCTTTCGCCAAGTCATTTTGTTAGCAGCTTTCTTCAGTGCTCACTCAACTGCAGCATGCTCAATCTCCTTTTGCCAAGCTTTAAAACCGGAGGCTTGCACAGCCTCACGCTATATTGATGACATTTATAACACTTAAATTGAGCACAACATGAAACACAGTACTTGAAAAAGTTGAAAGTACTGGTGTCCACAAAAAATTGAAGGAAATGAGCAAAATAGACAAAATTATCGCTGAGCAATAAAAAAATTGCAGTGGTGGCAACACTATATGCTTATTTAATGCTTTTTAAAAACTTGGCACACAAACTGGTTTTTAAAAACCATTTTTTTATAAAAGGCAGTTTTCAAACTGGTTAACCAGTTCTCAAATAGGGCCAGTTTTTCGCAACTCTATTTGCGGCCTATATGGCATATGTTGAATGTACGCCAACTGTTGCAAGGCAGACCAAATGTATACCAAATATATGCCGAATATCTTTGGCTATGCCGATGCATGCTGGAATTTTTGACAAAAAGGCCACCTTCCTGACTATAGGGCATATAATCATAGCCTAGGCCTATAGAAGGAATCTACAGTGCTCTTGGACTCTTGGTACATAATCATAATATACAATACACAAAAAGGTTCCTCTCCTTCCTGATGCAGTGATGCACTTGGTACATAAAAACTTAAAAGATTTATAAATAGTATATAAAATATGAAAAAAATTTTAATGACAATACTCAATAGGTTTATTTAAGATGTACTTAGATTACCTATTTAAAATATGTATGAATGGATGTCAATTTTTTAATTTTAACAATAGAAGCTAACAATAAAAGTATAGAAGCACTTATTTTTGTAAGGTTTACAGTCAGTGGCGTATCCAAGGGGGGGATGGGGGGGATACATCCCCCCCGAAGGGCTGAAGAAAAAAAATTTAGGTAATGAATTTTTTACACTTTTGCTTATTTTATCAGTGACTGGAGTGACAGGAGCCTGCCTGCCAAGTGCCACTGCCAGTAAATGTACGAGCAGATTACAGAATAGTGAGAATACAGATGGCATAATGAGATTTGAAAAGACTCTTGCCCTTCATTTAGAGTTAAGTTCCTCAACTCTAAGTTCCTTGCCGGGGGGAGGGGCAAGGGGGACGGGTGGGGGGAGGGTTGAAGGAAGAAAGCTAGCTATTTTTCAATTCCTGCCCTGTCTTATAGATTATATGTACTATCATACTATGTATGTACATTAACATTTCCTTCCAATCTATGGGCTAGCTTAGCTGTGGCTAACATGTTTTAAAGGCCCTGCCCCAGCCCAGGCCTAGCACAAACCACGAATTAAAAAGCTAACCAATATGGCTCCACCTCCAAGCAAACAACTGAAGCTTGATCAGTTCTTTAGAGCTTGTACTCCTCCGGCTCCTATGCAGCAACAACAATTACAAAACGAGGACCAACATCAATCAGCTCCTGTTCCTGAAGAGATTATTCTCAATGACGACAATGACAGTGACTGCCATCCTAATAGTGACACTGACAGTACTAATAGAAGTTCTACATCTGCGACTGCAACTGCAGAACCTCAATGCCAAGACCTACCAGCACAACTACCAGCAGCAGCAGCTATAGAGCCTACAGCTACAGGATTAGCTGGAATTGCCTCTCGTGATATTGATGATGCTGTACAACTGCGCATCCAAGGCAAGCTGACTGCCGAAATTTGATGGCTCTTCATGAAAGAAACATTAAAGGTTTCTGTGGAATACGAGCTACCTTTCACAGAGGGAGCAAAGCAGAAATTTAGACTGAATCACCATCACCTTAATGGGGCAAACAGCTGCTTCTACTTTTTGCCAAGGAAACAAGGTGTTTACTGCCTGCCGTGTGTTCTTTTTGCACCATCGACTGGCGCAGGCCAGAAGAACAATCAAGAGTTAGGCAGACTGGTCACTATTCCAGTTACTAACTTTAAGAAGATCACTGACTTCTACTCTAAGCATTGAGACTGCCAGTACCATGCGCAAGCATGTGACGCATTCCAAAAAGTTCTGCAGCAAGAAGAATCTGGTGATATATTGGCGCAGCTAAAGACAACTGCCCATGCAGCTCTTCAGGACAACAGGTACATCTTCAAGGCTGTTCTACATGCTATTGAGTACCTTGGTCGCACAAACCAGGGTCTTCGTAGCCATTGAGAAGATGTTGGGCGGCTTAGGCTTCCAGACGCACCCGAACTTATTGATTACACACAAGGTAATCTACGTGCCCTTTTGCAGAGAGATGCTCTAAAGGATAGCAAGCTGGCTACATTGCTCCAAAATAGGCCTTTAAACTCTACTGGTCTGTCACCTGTTGTACAGAACAGGATGATTGAGTGTATTGAAGCTGTAGTTATTCATGATGTAGTTAAGCCAATCAAGTCATTCTACGCCATAATTGCTGATGGAACTAGCGATATATCCCGTAACGAGCAGCTGTCGATTAACATACGCTATGTTGACGAAAGTGGAAATGTCCAAGAACGCTTTATTGGTTTCGTTGAACTCAAGAAGCAAGATTCAGCGGCAATTGTCGATGCCATTAACCAGAAGCCCGATATTCTTCAGCTTGACAAAGATCGGCTTGTTGCCCAAGGCTATGATGGTGCCTCTGTCATGAGTGCTGAAGGAGTTCAGGGCCGGATACGAAGAACTTGTCCAAATGCAGTCTATGTACATTGCTTCAGTCACTGCCTGAACCTGTGCATTAAGGCTGCAGTGGATGGCCGGCACGGCATTCGAGAACTCAAGGCTGCATTTGCAACAATTGATGCTGCATCAAATCACTTCTCACATTCTTCCGTAAGAATGCAGCAATTTTCTGAAGTTGTGGCAAGAAGTCAGAATAACTCAACAAACAAAACACGACTAAAGCGGTTCTGTCCCACGCGCTTCATTGATGGCCTGGATAGTGTGTTTAACTTTCTCGAACTCTTTGATGCAGCAGTAGAGTACTTAAATGATGCTGACCAGTCAGTGTACAATAACATTGTCAATCCGGTGACAATTGTGGCACTGCACGTTCTTCAGGCCTTGCTTGGTGCAATACGCAGTCTTGCAGTTGTGCTTCAGGTAAGAGGCACCTACAACAAATGCAATAAAAATATAATTTTACAGATAAAATACATGTATGTGCTATGTGTATCAATAACAATATCAAATATAAAGTACTGGTTTCCTCACCTATCAATATCTAGCTTATATAATACCAGTATGTATGGTGTATATTTTACATGAGAGTGTTGATTATGTAGTAGCAGTACATAACATGTACATATTTGAGGTACTTACAATGGTATATTCAAGGTACAGCAAACAAGCAAATACTAAATTATATATGCTTTGTCTATGCATCTTTATTTCAGGGAAAGGCAATGGATCTTATTGCTGCCAGTGAGGAGGCCAATCGCATTCTCTGTCTCTTGAAGGCTTGGCGTAGTGACTGTGAAGATGCCAAATTCAAGGAAGTCTTTGCCGCAGCTGAGGAACTTCACAAGAAGCACCACAGAGATCAGCCAATTCCAGATAAGTATCGGGCATTAGCATCCCATCGCAGCCAACATCGTAGCAATGCCCAAGGCGCTAGTGTTTCTGATACATTCAAGCTGAACATCTGGTATCCAGCCCTTGATCTAATAATTATTGAACTCAGCGAGCGCTTTTCTAAGTCGGCCAAGGTTGCCACGCAAATGGCAAAGCTGCTACCGGCTTTTTGTGCAGGCCCTGACTCAGCTGAGTCTACTCTAGCAGCAGCCAAAGCATTCGAGGAGTATGCGGCATTTTTAGATATGCCTGCAGTTTGCCTGGCAGAATTCGAACGCTGGCAAGCATTCTGCTGCGATTTGCCAGAAACTGAGCGAAATGATATGACCATCTCATAAGCAATCAAGCGGTGCAATCCTAGCTTGTGGCCAAATGTCTGCAAACTGCTGACAATTTTCCTTACGACTCCAGTCACAACATGCACTGCTGAAAGGTCATTCAGCACCTTGCGCCTTCTGAAGATGTATACCCGATCAACCATGGGCAAACGCCGGCTTAATGGACTTGCCCTACTGGCTATTCACAAAGATATCCTGCTTGACTACAATCGAGTAGTTGAGGAGTACTCACGGAGGTTTGACCCGCGGCTCCGTCTACTTTAAGCCATGGACTCAATGACTCATAATCATGCAAAAGTAATGTAATATTGTAATTTGAATTTAAATTTTACTAAAAATTTTCTAACTTGCCATCTTGTATCAATCATATTTCTATTTTTTAATTTCTATGGCCTATTGTACTACTTGTTATTTCTGATTTACATGTACATGCAAACGTAAAATTGTAGTGGTGAATGTCTGGTAAATTATTCATACTCATAGTTTAATACTTAATAGTTTATCCAAATTATTATCCTACTTATCCAAGTTTGAATTTGCTTATCTGATTAGCTAATTAACTGGAATAGAATGCATAGCTGGTCGACTTTTTACATGCTTAATAAAATAAACAATGATTGATGTTGATGTCTCATCCTTAGTAGCAACATTTAATTGAGTTAAACTTGGAGAGGTCCGGTCCTCATCAATTTTGTTTTATACGAGTACAATAAGGATAAAAGAAAAACGAAAATAGAGTGCAATCGTTTTCAAAAGTAGGGCCTACTTTGTCTTTTGCATCCCCCCCCCAAAACAAAATCCTGGTTACGCGCCTGTTTACAGTTTAAAAAAAATCAATTAGGCCTACTATAATTATAAGAATTATGATAGATTAAGATTAGATATAGTTTAAGTTTGTTATCATTGTAATAAAAGGCTAAAAATGTTTTTTATGACAATTAAAGACAAAGTAAGTGAGTCAGTAAGTCTATTTCTCTTTTCTTTCTAGTTTATACTTAAAGGCCTTTTTTAACAGATTCTTAATTTAAGACTTTAATATTGTTAGCATACGCCTAAGCCCTAACGGCCAAAGTAAGCCAGTCTGCCTGTTGACGGTAAAGAAAGTTTAAGAGTTTACACGTGTGCGGCCGCGTCCGGTGACCTATTATTAAGCTTTACACCTGGACCTACACTTGTGACTCATCCTGGCATGCATCCCTGGCATGTCCGAAAGCCCTGTAGTAAAATGTTTACTATAAACCAAAGTGACTTTACAGCATGTAATGTTGACGAGCTCAAATACTTTAGATAATGATGCCTTTCCAAGAACAATTTCAACAACAAGTTAAACCTACACGTAATAATATATAACAAAGTTTTACGCTCTTGTATACTACAAAGAAAATATCATATTAAAATATCCTAAATGTTATAAGAAGGTAAAAAACTTTTTAGCAGTAAGTATATGAATTTTGGACTTAACTTTATTTTACTAAAAAATTACTTCTAACTTGATTTTCTCTCATTTCGTTGAAAAAACACCTGACGCGGGACGAGCAGCAGAGCGCTAAGTGCTGCTTTAGTTAGTCTGGCGTACTACTACCAATAGTTTTTTGACTTTACGTCTACAGTGTTCTTATATTCGGCCCAACAATAAGAATTAATATAAATTGCGCACACTAAATCAGTGGGTCATGATTTATGAGCAGCTTCAGTTGTAAGTGAATGCATCATGCAATCCATGCATGTCTCTGTGAAATGTCACTTAAAGACTAAAGTTTATTTTAATCGCAATAGGCCTATGCTTATTAAAATAATAAAATAATTTTCAGCTTTCCTAAAATATCTGGCTGTTTTTGTTACTTAGTCAAAAAAGCTTTACTTTTCTGTGCCATTATCTGTATGGTAGGCCCACTATTCCATAGCCGGATCATGGCAAGTGTATGCTGGAATGAAAATTCATGTTTTTTCAATTTTACACTAACATAAATTAAAAAATATTTTTTACACCAAGACTAAAATTGATTATATGCCATTTTTTAAAGAATATATATTTTTAAGAATTCAAAACTTTTATTTTACTAAACTTTAAAATGGCTCAGCCTATTTTTGCTAAAAACTAATATTCTTTGTTTTAATTTGACTTTCTTGTAATTGAATTCTTTTCTATTTTAGTTTTCAATTATTTTTAAAAAGTGAGTACACTTTATGTTGAACTTAAAAATTCTATATACCAAGTGTATGCTAAGATTGTCAGCGAGAGCAAAAATACACTAGAAAATCCCTATTCTATACCTATTCTATAGGTGCAGTTTTATTTCTATTTCCTACCACTATCAGTGTTGGGCAAGTTACTCTGAAAAAAGTAACTTCCAGTTAAGTAAACTTTCAATTCTAAGGAAAGTAACTTCTGGCACTTGTTCTAACACCGGTAAGCCCTACTTTAAAAAAAGTAACTTCCGGTACTTCCATTATTGGTCCTTTCTAATTTTAAAGAACTGCTAATTAAAAAGTACTTAAACTTGTCTTCATGAAAAAAACAAAAACATGTGTTAGTCTAGAGTAAAATATAATGTTATTCCTCAAATATAGATGCTATATAATGTTTTTTGTTATTATCACATCCAAAAGTTAAGTGAATAAATAAGACCTTTACAAAACAAAGATTAACAGTATATCAAGATGATTTGCATAAAAAAATTGGAGTCTAATTTTCAAATATTGATTCAAACTCTTCAGAGAAGTATATATAGAGATAATTTTTGTCCAATAGATATATCATAATGATCAGTATAAAATACTTCAGGCAACTCTTAGTTTTTATGGGCCATTCTCTTGTTGCCCTATTATATATAGTATTGTGCTATAGTTTTTTAGCAGCTATATTTTTACAGTAGTATAAGTATACTTTTGTACTGCTGACTCATTTAGAATCAATAATAATATTCTGGGAGCCTTAGAAATGCAAGTTAATAGTAAACAAAAAAGATACCAGACATCAAATGGCTAAGGAATTTGATAGATAGACCAAAGCCTCAAAGGAATTAAAACTCAAAACCTTCTTAGAATGCATCACTTGTATTGTCCTGCACAAACATTGAAATGAAGAAATTGTGGCCTTCAAAAAATGTTCCACAAATCACAAGTATAGCATCTGAATGTATTGTTAGTTATGCTTGTTAGAAAACTTGCAAGGAGTTGTTAAAAAAGGATGTTAATTGTTTTGAATGTGTCATGTTTCAGCAATAGTAATACCAATAATTACTTCATTCTATGATTTTATATGATGCTTAAAATGTGCTTTAACCTTAAAAGTAAAAACCACATGATCTAGGATCATCATTTTTATATTTTTATCATTGTACTATGTCTATGAGTATTTTGGTAAATTTTTTGCACTTTTGGGAAATATTTAATGCTAATTGACTGTTTGGCACCTAAAATTTTATGTTTAAGTACCAGAAGACCAGACTTATCAAAAAGTAACTTCCATTACCATTTAGACAGTATAAAAATATAAAGTTGAATAAAAATTGTGCCTGCAGTTTTAAAAGTTTCAAAATCTTACTGGAGTCCCTAATAAAAGCATACTAAAATAACATATACATGTATTCTAATTTGGTAAATATGCCAATTTAAGAATCTAGCCACATTCCTATCTCTAGAAGATATAATATAAGCCAGAATTTTTTGTGTGCATTTGAAAATGTCAGCATGCACAGTGTGTATTTTAAAATATCAGTGTGCAATTGAAAGAAAGTATAGTAGGCCTAAATTTTGAGTGTGTGCAAATGGCATGAATGTGCATTATAGTGCATCTGTGTAGGGCATATGATAGATAGGCATTCAAAGTTATTTACCATAGATTTTTTTTTACAATTCAAGGCTAATTAGAACATGCCTCCCCTGAAGAGAGAATTCGGTCGATACAATATGCCCTGAAAACTTCTGAGGCTCTGGCAGAATGGATTAGTTTCATTCTATACCGATATCAACTAAAGTCACTGTAATATTTTGCATACCTGTACACTGTGCAGACAATGCGATAGGATTTCTAGGATTGCTTTTTTGGACTTCTGCTGGGTCATGGATTCATGGGAAATCAGTAGTTTTCAGGGCATATTGTATCGACCGGGTTCTCTCTTCAGGGGAGGCGTGAGAAGAGTTATTTTTCTAAAAGTATTAACTTGGATAAATCAATCTAAATAGTAGAAAAGATATCAATAGTTTATTGTTAGTTTGTTGCATTTGCAAAGGCCCTTTATTGTTGCAACTGCAATTGGTATCAGTATGCATTTACTTGGCATTAGCATGCATTGATTCAAAGCATTCTGGTATGTACTCAGTATGATCTAGACTATGGGCCACTCAGGAAGGCATATATTAAGGTAGAAAATGCCAACACACATAAACAAAATGTGTGCAAAATGGCATACACAGCACACAAAAAAGATAAATAGAAATCTTTAGCACAGTAGGGTATAACAAAAGCTGATCAGAAAGATTTAGCTTATAGCTAATCACCTAAAATTGATAATTTATATTTTATTTATACAAAAGCTGATCAGAAAGATTTAGCTTATTGCTAATCACCTAAAATTGATAATTTATACCATATATATCTGGGTATAAATTATCAATTTTAGGTGATTAGCTATAATAAATCAATTAATTAATCAATTTTAGGTGATTAGCCATATATATCTGGGTATAAATTATCAATTTTAGGTGATTAGCTATAAGCTAAATCTTTCTGATTAGCTTTTGTATAAATATATATTATACAAAATTTATTACAAAATTTACAAAATTACAAAATTTACAAAAATTTACAAAATTACAAAATTTACAAAATAATTTTTATATTTAGGTAATTTATATATATATATATATATATATATATATATATATATATATCTGGGTATAAATTATCAATTTTAGGTAATTAGCTATAAGCTAAATCTTTCTGATCAGCTTTTGTTATACCCTATTATGTGCTAAAGATAGTAGCACATAGCACATAGCTTCATATATGCCCTACATTAAATATGCTTTTAATTGATCCATGTTAAAAGGCCTTAAAAAGCAGTAAAAATTGATCTGTTATTTCCAGTTTTGATTTATTCCAAATTTTTATTAGATTTTTAGTATTACTAACTATGCATTAGTGCTCTATTATGCATATGCTCGTATATCAATAAATGAATTTAGAACTTGGTATACAGGTTTATACTTAAGCTTCATGCATAGTACATACCAAAAATATTCTAAAATATATCCTTGTACACATGCAATACCTTCATGAGTGTAGGAATATAGTCCATTTTGGCAATAGACCATTACCTATGAAAGAAACCCTAAAGCAAAAATGAAAGCAATTTTAGATAAACAGCAAGAGTTACTTTGATTGTCTTATTAAGGCTAAATATCTTGTCATCTAATTAGTAGTATGTCTATTCTGGTGGGAATTTTTGCAACTTACCTTGGCTAGGCCCCTTGCTAGCTAGCTAGATTGGTTGGTTTGGCTTGGTGTTGCACTTATATAATTAGGGGCAGATCTGGGTACTAATCATTTTGGAAAATTACCACTTTAAGGAATCCATTCTGGCATATGGTTTGTGACAAAATGTTATGCTTTGCATTTTTGCCAACATGTTATATATTGTGTTATAATATACAAAAAGTATAAGAATATAGCAAAAAACTGCATATGTTTCAACCTCTATAATAAAGATCAATGGACTTTTAGCTCCTAGAGAGCTACTAAAGTTTGGTATAATTAGGCTTGATTACTATTCATTATATATATATATTTTTTTATTTTGGTTGCTATAGTATCATGGCATTATATGCCTCTAGTCTTTTTTATGTATGTATTTAGTAAGCCTAGTTTGTTTTTTTCAGTTATTTTATTAAATAAGTATAAATTTGCTTTGGTATCAAACAGTAATTTTTTAATATTTTAATTATAAATGTATAGTATTTAATAAATAAGTTTTTTTTCTAGTAAATGTAAATATTAAGTAATCACAACTCAATTTATAGCAAACTATTAACTTTTACTTTTATGTGATTTTCAGCTTTTGCCTTATTTAAATGCTTAAGAATTATGGTATGTAATAATGAATACTTTGTAGCTTTAGTAATATTTTGTAGTTCATAATGGTATAATTTAGCCTTTTTCCATTACCAACAGCTGGCAAACAAGCTGGTTCAATTAATACTTTAATTAATGTTTTTAGATACTCAACCACAGAGAAGTTTATAATTCAGCCAGTTGATGGTAATGAAATTCTGGTTATTGACAAACAGACAACCGATGTTTCTGTCACTGGTGAGTTGCACTTCGTTAGAATTGCAAAATATCTACAGATTGAATGAAGATACTTTATTCACAAAAATGCTAGTAGTCTACTTTTAGTAGCAAAGATAAGTATTTTTAAATTTATAAACGCCTAAAAAGCAAAAAGCATTGATCTGTTATTTTCAATTTTGATTTAATTTAAATTTTATTGGATTTTTGTCTCCCTGTGTCTCCCTGTCTTTTCTCTGTGTCTCCCTGTCTTTTCTAGGTGTCTCCCTGTGCCTTTTCTCTGTGTCTCCCTGTGTTTACCTGTCTTTTCTCTGTGTCTCCCTGTCTTTTCTAGGTGTCTCCCTGTGCCTTTTCTCTGTGTCTCCCTGTGTTTACCTGTCTTTTCTCTGTGTCTCCCTGTCTTTTCTAGGTGTCTCCCTGTGCCTTTTCTCTGTGTCTCCACTCTCCCTGTGTTTACCTGTCTTTTCTCTGTGTCTCCCTGTCTTTTCTAGGTGTCTCCCTGTGCCTTTTCTCTGTGTCTCCCTGTGTTTACCTGTCTTTTCTCTGTGTCTCCCTGTCTTTTCTTTGTGTGTCCCTGTCCCTGTGTAGGAATGGGGTGATGGGTTGGTGGGACATCGACCCTTGGCGGTGGGTGCAGTAGTCTACTGTTATTAGCAAAGATTAGTATTTTTTTAATAATTTCAAAGTTTAATTTTGCTACTTTCAGTAGGTAAAACAGCTTTTCTAGCTGTTTTTTTAACACCCCTTCTTGTACAGCTGATCGGTCCATTGTGCCAACAACAACTGGCACTCAGCCAACTACAATCTACGGCCTGTGGGGCATCATCCGTCTGCCTCCTCCAACGGGGCCTCAGCTGTTAACTATTCGATCTCGAGCTCTAGTTGGCAATCTGTGGGGTCACAATGTCTGGCGCGTCGATGCCACCGACGTGCTGCCGTTTCAACGCCAATCAGCCAGCCTGTCGCCGCAGCAGGCCTCCGACGCGGCCGCCTATCTAGCCATGGTGCAGGAGGTTCTCAAAACTCCCAATTATTATTTCTCCTATACGTTAGACGTGACTCATTCCGCTCAACGTCTAGCCGACACCAGCCCGGAGTTTCGCAGTCTGGCCTTAGCCGAACGCGCCGACGAACGATTTGTTTGGAATCACCAGTTGCTAGGCGATTTAAGAGGCTTTTCCCGGTTTGCTTTGCCAATTATGCACGGATTTGTCAGCATTTGGAGTTCGGTTTATCGGGTAGGTCTGGCGCGTTGTTGATCTATGAAATATTCTGTTTGTATTTCTGCTCCTTTCCAGCAAATCTCACTCCCCATTCTTCCCCATCCTCCCAGTGATCCCTAATCCTGCTTCCCATTCTTTCCATTCCTCCCAGTGAAACCTAATCCCACTACCCATTCTCTCCATCCTCCCAGTGATCCTGATCCCTTTCTCCCTTCTTCCCCATCCTCCCAGTGATCCTGATCCCTTTCTCCCCTCTTCCCCATCCTCCCAGTGATCCCTAATCCCACTACCCATTCTCTCCATCCTCCCAGTGATCCCTAATCCCTTTCTCCCCTCTTCCCCATCCTCCCAGAGATCCCTAATCCCACTACCCATTCTTCCCCATCCTCCCAGTGATCCCTAATCCCACTACCCATTCTCTCCATCCTCCCAGTGATCCCTAATCCCTTTCTCCCCTCTTCCCCATCCTCCCAGAGATCCCTAATCCCACTACCCATTCTTCCCCATCCTCCCAGAGATCCCTAATCCCACTACCCATTCTTCCCCATCCTCCCAGTGATCCCTAATATCCCACGCTCATCTCTTAACCATGTTTCTAGTGATTCCTCTATGACTCTTTATCTCCTTCATACCCCGATTATCCGATTATCCCGAATCCCATTCCCCGCGTCCCAATCCTTACAGGACCGGGCATTCGACTACGCCCTGATCAGCCGGCGCTCCCGATTCCGGGCCGGGGTTCGATTCTACATGCGCGGCGCCGACGAGAATGGCTGCGTGGCCAATTTTGTAGAGACAGAGCAGCTGGTCCAGGCGCAGGGTCAAAAGTTCAGCTTTGTGGTGACTCGCGGCTCCGTGCCGCTCAGCTGGTCGCAGTATCCCAATTTAAAGTACAAGCCGAAACCGGACCTGGCTAAGGAGGCCCATCTGCAGGCGGCCGTGTTCTCCGCTCACTTCAATAATCAGGTTTGGAAATTTTATCGTTTTTTTATTTAGTTAACGCCAAGTCCTTGTGTGACGCCAAATCCAATCCAGTAGAATTCCGGCTGTTTATGGTGCCAAATCCAATTTAGTAGAATTCCAGGTGTTTTATGGCACCAAATCCAATCCAGTAGAATTTGAGGTGTTTATGGTGTCAAATCCAATCCAGTAGAATTCCAGGTGTTTTATGGCACCAAATCCAATCCAGTAGAATTTGAGGTGTTTTATGGTGTCAACTCCAATCCAGTAGAATTTCAGGTGTTTTATGGTGTCAAATCCAATCCAGTAGAATTCCGGCTGTTTTATGGTGTCAACTCCAATCCAGTAGAATTCCAGGTGTTTTATGGTGTCAACTCCAATCCAGTAGAATTCCAGGTGTTTTATGGTGTCAACTCCAATCCAGTAGAATTCCGGCTGTTTTATGGTGTCAACTCCAATCCAGTAGAATTCCAGGTGTTTTATGGTGTCAACTCCAATCCAGTAGAATTCCAGGTGTTTTATGGTGTCAACTCCAATCCAGTAGAATTCCAGGTGTTTTATGGTGTCAACTCCAATCCAGTAGAATTCCGGCTGTTTTATGGTGTCAACTCCAATCCAGTAGAATTCCAGGTGTTTTATGGTGTCAACTCCAATCCAGTAGAATTCCGGCTGTTTTATGGTGTCAACTCCAATCCAGTAGAATTCCAGGTGTTTTATGGTGTCAACTCCAATCCAGTAGAATTTCAGGTGTTTTATGGTGTCAACCCCAATCCAGTAGAATTCCGGCTGTTTTATGGTGTCAACTCCAATCCAGTAGAATTCCGGCTGTTTTATGGTGTCAACTCCAATCCAGTAGAATTCCAGGTGTTTTATGGTGTCAACTCCAATCCAGTAGAATTCCGGCTGTTTTATGGTGTCAACCCCAATCCAGTAGAATTCCAGGTGTTTTATGGTGTCAACTCCAATCCAGTAGAATTCCAGGTGTTTTATGGTGTCAACTCCAATCCAGTAGAATTCCAGGTGTTTTATGGTGTCAACTCCAATCCAGTAGAATTCCAGGTGTTTTATGGTGTCAAATCCAATCCAGTAGAATTTCAGGTGTTTTATGGTGTCAACCCCAATCCAGTAGAATTCCAGGTGTTTTATGGTGTCAACTCCAATCCAGTAGAATTCCAGGTGTTTTATGGTGTCAAATCCAATCCAGTAGAATTTCAGCTGTTTTATGGTGTCAACTCCAATCCAGTAGAATTCCAGGTGTTTTATGGTGTCAAATCCAATCCAGTAGAATTTCAGCTGTTTTATGGCGCCAAATCCAGTCCAGTAGAATTCCAGCTGTTTTATGGCGCCAAATCCAATCCAGTAGAATTCCAGCTGTTTTATGGCGCCAAATCCAATCCAGTAAAATTCCAGCTGTTTTATGGCGCCAAATCCAGTCCAGTAGAAAGCCATCAAACTCCTATCCCACATCGCAGGTGTTCACTCACAGGTACGGCAAGCAAATAGTAATCAATTTGCTGGACACCAAAGGCGCCGAACGCGAGCTGTGCGCCAGTTTCAGCCGCAGCTGCTCTCAGCCGGAGCTGCTCGGCGCCGCCGAGGTTCGCTACGAGCATTTCGACTTTCACAAGGAGTGCAGCCGGATGCGCTGGGACCGGCTGTCTCTGCTCATGGACCGGACCGAGCCTGATCATCAGGCTATGGGATATTTTCATATTGCAGCCGATGGTCAGTCAGCCTCCGATCGTTATGCTTACGCCTTATCTAATTATTCTCCCATTGTACTCTCAACCCGCCTCGTCTTCCCCTCGTCACCGGTCTTTTCTTACCCTCTCTTCACCTACCTTGCTTTACCCTCTCTTCACCCGCCTTACCTTACCCTCTCTTCACTCGCCTTGCTTTACCCTCTCTTCACCCACCTCGCCTCACCCTCTTCACCCGCCTCTCCTTACCCTCTCTTCACCCGCCTTGCTTTACCCTCTCTTCACCCGCCTCTCCTTACCCTCTCCTCTCACCCGCCTTACCTTACCCTCTCTTCACTCGCCTTGCGTTACCCTCTCTTTACCCACCTCGCCTCACCCTCTTCACCCGCCTCGCCTTACCCTCTTCACCCGCCTCGCCTCACCTTCTTCACCCGCCTCGCCTTACCCTTTCCTTACTCGCCTTATCTAGCCCCTATCTAACTCTCCTCATCGCCTCATCCGTCGCCTCATCACTTGGCAGGCTCGGTGGCTCTCCAACAGAAGAGTGTATTCCGGGTGAACTGCATAGATTGCCTAGACCGCACCAATGTAGTGCAAGGCATGCTGGCTAGGCGGGTACTGCTAGACCAATTCCGTTCTCTTGGCTGGCTAGAAGACGGCGCCAATGGCCGCCTATCCGACGATGTTGAACGATTTCTAAAGAACGTCTGGGCCGACAATGCAGACACGCTGGCCCAGCAGTACACGGGCACTGGCGCTTTGAAGGCCGATTTCACGCGCACTGGCAAGCGCACTAAATACGGCGCACTGATGGACGGCTACAACAGCATGGTCAGATATGCTAAGAATAATTTCACCGATGGATTTCGTCAGGACGCTATCGATTTGTTTTTGGGCAATTATCAACCGGAACCGGGTGCGGCTAGTCCCTTTGAAGTTGCCGCCGAATCGGCTAGCTTGATGAAGAGAGCCCTACCAGCTGCCGCTTTGATTGGCCTGGCTCTGCTAGTGATGCGAATTCTGCTACCAGCTGGTGAGTGACAGTTTGGGATGCTGTTCTTTAAGGTGGGGTTCTTCTGGTGTACTTTTACTGGGATTCCTTAAATGATTTCCAAGATTATTGAATTAGGGATAAAGGGATATTCTTAGAATGATCTGTTAGTAAGATTCTTAAAATAATCCCCAGTGGGATTCTTGGAATGACCCGAAAGTGGGATTCTTTAAATTATCGCTAAGCTTTATTTTTATAATGATTCTAAAGTAAGATCAGTAAGTATATCTAGAAATAGAATGTTCCCACTGATGAAAATTTTCTGTATCGACATGTCAAATGCAGTGCATTTTGCCCGCGAGCGAATTGCCCGCCGAGTTTTTTCTCGCCGTGAATGGCCGCAAATTTTTTTTGGGGGGGGGGGGCATTGCAGACAGAATCTAGCTGCCAAATGCGCTGGACCCTGTTTATGTGATGTTTTTTTTAAACTCCATTGGATTTTCACCCCCCCCCCTCCATTTCTCTTCTCTCCGCACAGAGCGCTGGACAGACACGGTACTGCACTGTCTGATATTCATCGGCCTGATAGCGCTGTCGCTGTTCGGCATTGTCCGCCATGGCGACGAGTTCGTGGACCGGCCTCGCCTGGCCCTGAAAATTGACCGGCAAAAGAAGCGTCAGTGAACTTTACATGCAAAAAGCTATAATGCTAAATACCATTGGCTAGTAGACGTGCGATGTTAAGACTTGGTAATTAAATTATTTTTACGTTCGCAAAAATTTATTTTTTCCTAATGGTCATTGTGCGCTACTTGCTCTACTGACGAGTAATAGCAGTAGTATCTGCAACATATAAATCAAGATTTGGACTATTTCTGTTATGTGCTAGCAACGTAAATGATCACTCTCATAATTTCCCACCTGGTGACCGGTAAGGCCTCCATAATAGAATTTGTGCTGTGATTGAACTATTTATTTGACTTTTCTCCCATAACAGCAATCCATGTTTGAATCATATTATACATCTAATCTGTATACATTCTAATGCTTGATAGCAAAGTATTAAATATTTTATTCGTACTGAATTAGCGCTAATTAATGGTTGAGTTCTCCAAAAAGCCCACTGTTATAAACCAAGGCCGTTGATACATGTTTTGTTAATTAGCTATCGTTTAAGCGCCCTATATTGATCCGTTATTCGCTTGTTGTAAGAGTAGTATAGCATAAACATTTGTGAACATTAACATGATTCGTATTTACTATTCGTTATTATCAATCAATAATTGTCCTACTCATCAATGTGACGACTAATGATGATGATTAATATATGCAAAAAAATTATTGAGTCTACTTTGAGTTACAGTATTCCAAATCAGTCTTTTTGTGGTTCTATCAAGCGTTGTGGTTGGAAAAAATTTATCCTCAGGGTTCTGTGTCTCCCTAGCAACTCACGAGTCCTCGAAGTTGTGTTTCCCCAGCAACTCATCAGCTGGACAGGATTGTTTCCCCAGCAACTCATCAGCTCCTCAGGATTGTTTCCCCAGCAACTCATCAGCTCCTCAGGATTGTTTCCCCAGCAACTCATCAGCTCCTCAGGATTGTTTCCCCAGCAACTCATCAGCTGGACAGGATTGTTTCCCCAGCAACTCATCAGCTGGACAGGATTGTTTCCCCAGCAACTCATCAGCTCCTCAGGATTGTTTCCCCACGTCTCATCAGCTCCTCAGGATTGTTTCCCCAGCAACTCATCAGCTCCTCAGGATTGTTTCCCCAGCAACTCATCAGCTCCTCAGGATTGTTTCCCCAGCAACTCATCAGCTCCTCAGGATTGTTTCCCCAGCAACTCATCAGCTCCTCAGGATTGTTTCCCCAGCAACTCATCAGCTCCTCAGGATTGTTTCCCCAGCAACTCATCAGCTTCTCAGGATTGTTTCCCCAGCAACTCATCAGCTCCTCAGGATTGTGTATCCGTAGCTCCTCATGACGCATTTTTTTTCATATCTTTAACGCAGTTGATTCTATCTAGTACCAGCGCTGTTGTGTATCAATAGCTGCTTTATTGTTTTTTTTCTAGTCGTGCTTCTTGTAAAATAAAGTCAAGTCGCTTTAAAATTGTACCCGCAGCGGTAGCGGAAATCTCTTAACAGCGCCCCAGCAGCGCCAGCGCCATGCACTATAACGAGCTGCAATTTTCCCCGCTAGACAGCGCCGGAAATGCTTATAGCATCTGTCTTGTTGAGCCGGACTCCGCCGGTTCTAAACCGCTCGGTCCCAACGCCGATCGCGCTGTCTGCTTAGTCGCTATCGCCGGTGGCATAGTCTACGCTATCCGTTTCGCCGATCTTGACAATCGTCAGCGTTGCACTCCGCTGGTAGTCAGCCGTTATATTCTGTTGGATTTGAAGTCTAATTTCCATGCCAAACGCAAGATGTTTGGTATGTTGTCTCGAGTACACGCAGATAGGCTTGCTAAATTAATTACTTTCGTGTTATATAGTATTTATATAAAAAAGGTTGTATTTCTGTCAATCTTAATTTTAGCTTATTCGTCAGTTTGTCGTGATTAGATCTGTTATTAGTTGGAGCGGGGGCTATATCGAGGTTTAGAGTTCGAGTGGTGAATTCGCGTACATCGGGGGTAAAGAGTTATAAAGCGGTCAATTTGCGTACATCGGGGGTAGAGAGTTATAGAGCGGTCATTTTGCGTACATCGGGGGTAGAGAGTTATAGAGCGGTCATTTTGCGTACATCGGGGGTAGAGAGTTATAAAGCGGTCAGCTTGCGTACATCGAGGGTGAAGAGTTATAGAGCGGTCATTTTGCGTACATCCGGGGTAGAGAGTTATAGAGCGGTCATTTTGCGTACATCGGGGGTAGAGAGTTATAAAGCGGTCAATTTGCGTACATCGGGGGGTAGAGAGTTATAGAGCGGTCAGCTTGCGTACATAATGTAAGTTGCCACTGTGTGTACGAATTTTAGGTACAAATTTATAAACATGCTTCTTTGTTAATTACAAAGTACTCAAAAAATGAACACGAACAATTCCAGACGAAGTTGTTGCTTTCGACGTTGAAATCTGCTCAATAGACTCATTGCAAGCGAATGGCAAGACTTTTGTAGGCTTGACGTTTTCCAAGGTAATTGATAATTAATTTAGTAAATGTTATTATTAAAGCCTATTGTCATTACCAAAGAAAATCATTAATCTTTTAATCTCCAGGCCACCAGGAAGCCAGATAGCAACGAGCCAATTACGTACGGGTTCGCCCTATTCGAATTGGTTCGCTCAAGCGAAACTAAAAAGATGGAGCTTGTCTATTTATTCAAGCACAAGCTGGCTTATATGCCGTCGTTACTAACCCATACAAAGTAAGCTCTGATTGTTTCAGCGTCTTGTTGGTATTTCTTCGGCAAATAGATAACTATATTTAGCATAGATACTAGATAGCCTCTTATAAATGTTTGAGTTCAAACTTTCATCCATAATATTTTACTTTAGAATATACCGGCTACACGAGAGCAAGCTCGAAGATGTATTTGTGTGTTTCTGCTTTGAAAAATCGCGCCACGATATGGGCTGCGATTGCGAAGTGTTCTCGCTAAATCAGGCAAGTTAAATAACACTTAATTGAGCCTTTTTGGTGCAAATTTTACCATTATTTTAATAATTTGTGTCGTATTTTGCTGCCAGCTTAATTCTTTCCTTTATGGATAGAAAAATGTGGTAATCTATAAATGCATGAATTATCGCGAAAAGTGCAATTTATTTTTGTTAATCTTTTGCGCACAGTTTGTTTATAAATGAACATAAACAATTAACTACGAGTATTTTATTCTACAAGACAAAAAAACAATGAGTCATCAGATTCGATTATAAAAATGCTACTTTCACACCCAATAACAGCATTTGCGTGATCTAGTCGTTTTAATCGTGTTTTGTCCCCGTGTCCGTTTGATTTTATGGGTCAATTGGTGGTTTTTACTTTTTAACAAGGCTCAACTCAACATACTTTCTGAATCTCTTCTAATCTACAAATCTGGTTGCGTGTGTTAGTATGATTTATCTCGCTAACCATTTTATGGTCTGTTTTATTATCCGGCCTGCCTCGCTGGCTAATGTTGTGCAGTGTGCTGGTTATCGATTTTTTCTTTTGATTGGCCTGCCGCACTTGATTTAGCTCGTAACCATCTTCTATTTTCACCGTGTTTACCAGTGCCCAGTAAGGCTTGTCTAATGACTGTTTTCCGTCCCTCCTACCCTCTAACCCCACCCCCTCTCCTTTCCCTCTCTGACCCCTATATGTGTACATTGCGACTAGGACTTATCGATTTTAGTAACAGTCTTCCAACCACAGTACTCTCACCCCTCTTCTCTATCCACGCTAATCCACACTTTTATTGTCGCGTAGGCTTTTAAAAAGCTTTGATCGCAGCCTTGCCACAATAGTTCTTGTAAAAAGTCTCTTAAACTCTACAAACTAATTACTGACTACCAGTGGATAGATAGCCTATTTCAGCTTCAACTCTAACATATGCAGTTATGTTTTGTTTATTTATTTTACAATCAGTTGGCATTGCCATGTACTCACTGCAATGCCTCTATTAAGTAAAATTTAACCCGTAGTCTTTTAATCCTTTTGATAATTTTGAACTGTTTTAACTAATTTTTTCAGATAAGTAGTGCTAAGTGCCCTACTGGTAATTATTATTGAATGCAGATATCAGATAACAAGATTGCAAAGCTTGCTTTTTGCGTATGATTTTTTACCGCATACTAATGTATAGATAAACGCTTTTATTGATTTTCCTTGGAGCATTTTAAGAGAATTAATAAAGATCTAACTAGCAGTTTTTGCTGTTTTAACTGTTCGATAAAAAAATTAAACTAATTTTTACTGTTAATGCAGTACGGTATTTACGCTAGTTGATTGTATATTATACCCTTAATTTTTCTCTTATCTAATCGCGCTACCCTGAATTTTATTATGTTTTTCAGCACGAAAAAGAAAATCTTCGACAGCAGTACTTTCCGGATATTGAGCATCCACTCAAAAAGTAAGTTTTAGCGACACAATAGTCTGTCAAAATCGTTCTCTAAGCTACAACTTGGAAGTAGAGCTCAGTGGTAGACGCATCATCAAACTCTGGCGCCATTGATTGACATTGACATTGGGTTTGTGCAGGAAACCATAGGCGCAGGAGCGGGGGGTGGATAGTGGGGCCATGCCCCCCCCCCACATTAAAAAGTCGGGGGGGGGGGGGGCGTAATGTTATCTGGCCCCTCCACATTTTAAATGCAAAATGTAGACTTCTTATTTTTTACTCTTATTTCTGATTTTTGCTGCTTTGCATTAATGCATTTTGCTGCAGGGCGACAAAACATAGCGCCAAATTGAGTGCCTGCGGCGCCAAAATGAGTGCCTGCGGTGCCAAATTGAGTGCCTGCGGCGCCAAAATGAGTGCCTGCGGCGCCAAAATGAGAGCCTGCGGCGCCAAAATGAGTGCCTGCGGCGCCAAATTGAGTGCCTGCGGCGCCAAATTGAGTGCCTGCGGCGCTAAAATGAGTGCCTGCGGCGCTAAAATGAGTGCCTGCGGCGCCAAAATGAGTGCCTGCGGCGCTAAAATGAGTGCCTGCGGCGCCAAATTGAGTGCCTGCGGCGCCAAAATGAGTGCCTGCGGCGCTAAAATGAGTGCCCGTGGCGCCAAAATGAGTGCTTGCGGCGCCAAATTGAGTGCCTGCGGCGCTAAAATGAGTGCCTGCGGCGCTAAAATGAGTGTCTGCGGCGCTAAAATGAGTGCCTGCGGCGCTAAAATGAGTGCCTGCGGCGCCAAAATGAGTGCCTGCGGCGCCAAAATGAGTGCCTTCGGCGCCAAAATGAGAGCCTGCGGCGCCAAAATGAGTGCCTGCAGTGCCAAAATGAGTGCTGACAACACCGATTCTAAAAATAATCGGTACATGATAATGTGCAGTTCCCATATAAAAAATAACAAAAATCTACCTCGACGGGGGGCGTGCGTCCTGTGCGCCCTCCCCCCACTCAAATCCGCCACTGAACCTGCCCCCCCCACTCTTTGAAACGTTCCTAGAAACTAAGGTCGGGCCTGTGCAATTCATGCTTATGAGGACCAATCCTGCCGTGGTATAGTGTACAATGCTGTACATGTCTGAAAGAAAATTGTTATAAGAAAAATGATTCTATTTATTCAATTCAATTTGGGGCTGAATTGGAATCTCGGCTTGGCTCTGCTCGTGCAATTAACGGCCTTGAGAGCCAACCCCCAAGGCGCAGTGAAGTGTACATGCCTAACGATAAAATAAAAGTTAGGGCCGCTGTACACTCCTGTGTGAGTGTGTGCCTGCGTACGTATCCGCGCGCTTGTGTGCCTGCTCAGGGGAGTCTGCGGAATGGGCAGTAATGCCTCTCGCCGGTTGTGTGCCTATGTCGCTTAAAGTGCGCCAGGGTGCACACAACCCCCTGCCTCTAAAAAAATTGCCCGTCCCATCCCCAATCCGCAGCGTTTTCCAAGCGCAATTCGCCTTGGCCAATGAAAACAAAATCCGACTGAGCGCATGGGGCACTGACACTGGCAGTCTGAGAGTGTGCGCACTCGACCTGCTCAGCCTAGATCTACTCGCCACCTGCAGTCTGGAATACGATACCAGCATACTTAATTGTAGATTCCTCTGGCCAGCGCATGCCAGCTCGACAGTCGGTGCCTCTGATCGGGACTATCGCGATCCGCAACTTGGCTTACTTGTTTCAGCAATTACCGAACCAGTAGTACTTTTCACCGGCTTGTTTGCTTCTAGTAGCAGCAGCAATAGTAGCGGTAACAGTTCAATTCCGCAGCGCCAGGTGGCTCTGCCAGGCACCAGAGATTTGGACTGTCCAGCGTTTCTATGCGTACTGGATGTTGACGAAGATGGCGAAGATGAAATTGTTGTTGGCAGCTTCTGTCAGCGGATTCAGATTTATAAACGACAGTCGGAGACTGGTGGGTAGCCTTGGTTTGTTGGTTTTTTCTTGAAAATCGCCCTTCAAGCTACAACTCGCTTTGAGAATCAGCCTCCAAGCTACAACTCACTTTGAGAATCAGCCTCCAAGCTACAACTCACTTTGAGAATCAGCCTCTAAGCTACAACTCACTTTGAGAATCAGCCTCCAAGCTACAACTCACTTTGAGAATCAGCCTCCAAGCTACAACTCACTTTGAGAGTCAGCCTCCAAGCTGCAACTCACTCTGAGAATCAGCCTCCAAGCTACAACTCACTTTGAGAATCAGCCTCTAAGCTACAACTCACTTTGAGAATCGCCCTCCAAGCTACAACTCACTTTGAGAATCAGCCTCCAAGCTACAACTCACTTTGGGAATCAGCCTCCAAGCTACAACTCACCTTGAGAATCAGCCTCCAAGCTACAACTCACCTTAAGAATTACCCTCCAAGCTACAACTCACTTTGAGAATCAGCCTCCAAGCTACAACTCACTTTGAGAGTCAGCCTCCAAGCTACAACTCACTTTGAGAATCAGCCTCCAAGTTACAACTCACTTTGAGAATCAGCCTCTAAGCTACAACTCACTTTGAGAATCGCCCTCCAAGCTACAACTCACTTTGAGAATCAGCCTCCAAGCTACAACTCACTTTGGGAATCAGCCTCCAAGCTACAACTCACCTTGAGAATCAGCCTCCAAGCTACAACTCACCTTGAGAATTACTTTTCAAGCTACAACTCATCTTGAGAATCGCCCTACAAGCTACAACTCACCTTGAGAATTACCCTCCAAGCTACAACTCATCTTGAGAATTACCCTTCAAGCTACAACTCACCTTGAGAATTACCCTCCAAGCTACAACTCATCTTGAGAATTACCCTTCAAGCTACAACTCATCTTGAGAATTACCCTTCAAGCTCCAGCTCATATTGAGAATCTAATCTTGCTTGCGAGACTTGCGCAAAAGGCTTGATTAGCTGAAAAAGCCTCAATGTTACCTAATCTCAGCCCTCAATTTATCACCTGTCTTAACTTGTCATGCATCAGGTGAGTACAGCCTCACCTTTGAACGGCTATTCAACACGCCAGTCCAGTGCGTGGCCCACGCCGACGTAACTGGCGACGGTGTACGCGAACTGCTAGTGCTGACTGTCACCGGGCTGCATGTGCTCCAACGCAGTCGGGCCGACATCGACACCAAACTGCGGGACCGACTCCGCCAACTTGGCTGTCTGTCATCGGCTAACGAAGATGCGGTCAGAACTGCTAAGTCAGCATCGTGAGCACATAATTTGAAACAGTCTTCTTTTAAAAAAGAGAAAATATTGCTCATGTATAATATAGCATTTTGCTGTTCAATTGAGCATTGAATTTGATCCCAGATATGTTTGCCAAACTAATGGAAGCTTTTGTCTACTCATATGTTAGCAAGGCTGGCACAGCAAGATTTAATTTGGTCCATAGCGTCTATGAAACCCAGTCATGAGTTACAGCTGTGACTCACATTGCCAAAGTATTGGGAGCTTTTGTTTATGGCAAACATATCTGGTATTAAATTCATTGCGTGTAAACCCAAATGGGCTGCAAAAAGCTATATAATAAATAAATTCTACGGAGCAAGCAGTTGAATCCACGATATGAAAATTTTGTCATATGTCACCTCTAAAACCATATTGTACCATGACCTTTGTGCCCGCTAGGCACTTATTCTTGCCTTTTACTGCCATAGACTACATTTAAGCCCGCTTGCAGGAAAGAAATACCGAAATTAGCGGGCATTTAATCACATACTGACCTCAAACCCATAGAATATCTTATACTTAACGCCCGATTATTTTGTCCCACTTTGTCAAGGACACAAATGTCTATGGCACAAAAATAGTAATACCCATGCTTTGCGGGCGTTGATGAGAAATCCCGGGCACCCTCTGATTTTCTCATTGATGCCCTTAAAGCATGGGTATTAATGTACTATTGACAGTCTAACATTATTCTATGTTCCACAACAAGTAGTGTTGTTCACCGCTTCATTATCGCCTATCGAATTACGATAAATACTGAATTTGTTTACTTGTTCGCAGTTACCTCTAGCTCGCAAAATGCTCATAATTCGTTTAATTATTTGAAAAAAAATGCGTCTTTCAAAGTAATAATGACATCAACTTTTTCAAAGTGCTGTTTTTCATCTACGCTCGTAAAATGTATGTAATGCGTATCTAGTTGTAATTGCTACAATGATACGAAAGCATGCATCTTGATTCCTTTATTATTATTAATATTATTGTTATATTTCATACTTTCAAACCTGATCGCTAATAACGTACTGAGTAAATGTATTTATTCCAGGCGTTGTTTGTGTACGTATCAATAAGGATACGTAATTGATTTTTTAGCATGCAGAAAAAATATATACCAAGCTTTGTAGTTCTTTCTTAGATATCTTAGTTTTCTATTATACAGACAGTTATAATTGACAATTGTCTGAAAGATGCTATTGTTTAAAAACGTTTCAACTTACTTTTAAAAAATATCTCTACATCAAATTATTAGAGTGAAGACAACCATAATTTTTATGTACTATAAAACAATTTCAGAACTGTAAATAGTGAAGCCACTTTGAAGGAAATTATCAAGTTTTGATACGCTGGAATGCATTGACGTTTTTATGGTTTATGGTTATTAGCTATAAATTTTAGGTAAATCAAGATCAGACGGGCAAGCGTATAGGCTGGTAGATAGACAGGTAGACAGACATGTAGGTAGATCGACAGACAGGAAGATAGGCGTGTAGGTAAATAGACAGACAGATAGACAGGTAGTTAGGTAGATAGACAGGTATGTAGGTAGGTAGGTAGATAAACAGATAGTCAGGTAGGTATAGGTAGGTAGATAGACGATAGGTAGGTAGGTAGATAAGTAGATAGGTAGATGAACAGATGGACTGGTAGGTAGGTAGGTAGGTAGGAAGGTAGATAAACAGATGGACAGGTAGGTAGGTAGGTAAATAGGTAGGTAGATAAAAAGATAGACAGGTAGGTAGGTAGGTAGGTAGATGAACAGATGGACAGGTAGGTAAGTAGGTAGGTAGATTAAAAAGATAGTCAAGTAGGTAGGTAGGTAGGTAGGTAGGTAGGTAGGTAGATAGAAGATAGGTAGGTAGGTAGATGAACAGATAGTCAGGTAGGTAGGTAGGTAGGTAGGTAGGTAGATAGACAATAAGTAGGTAGGTAGGTAAGTAGGTAGGTAGATGAACAGATGGACTGGTAGGTAGGTAGGTAGGAAGGTAGATAAACAGATGGACAGGTAGGTAGGTAGGTAGGTAGGTAGGTAGGTAGGTAGGTAGATAAAAAGATAGACAGGTAGGTAGGTAGGTAGACAGACTGGTCGATAGACACACAAACAGACACGAAATCACCTGGCACAAAGACAGACAGACAGGCTTGACTAAAACAATCCTATTGGTTCACCTCATGCTACCTATCAGTCGTCATTTAATTCGCGGCTCGGCTTCGCTGCCACAGCTGCTGCCGCTACGCCTGCGACCGAATTTCCGCTTCAGTCGACAATCAACGTACTGGTCGAGGTATTTCGATCCACCGCTGGGCGACGCCACCACGGAGCCGCCGCAGCCGGTGCACCCGGAACCGGAGGGCCTGGAGAACCTGCCGGACAAGAAAGCCCGACTGTTGTTCGCAAGTCGCCAGCGTCGTCTGCCAGACTGCGCCGGCCTGTTGCACGCGTTCGCCGACGCCAGGCTAGAGAGCATGTCGGCTGGACAGACTGACGAATTCGATCGGCTGCTGCGGCTGCAGCTGCCCGACGAGGAGCTGCTGGCCTATGCGCACGGCTCGCTGACTCCGCCGCCACCGCAGCTGAACTGTTTGAGCGCATTTCACGAGCTGGTTGAGTTCGCTAGGTTAGTCGTCTACATAGGAGTTGTAGCCTAGTGGTTGTGTGTGGCGACCCACCAGTCCTTGGACTGAACAGCCGTACGCAGCCTTCAGATGCGCCGCGCAATTATAGCTGCAGCTGAGCTGTCGGTTGCACACCTGACCATTAGGGCAGGTGTAATGAATTATTATTATTATATGTAGCTTTAAGATATTTAAACTCTAATAATCTCCAGTCCAATGGGGGAATTAGCATTCAAAGCCTGTGGCACATCCTTCTTCAGTTGCTTTGTACATTGGTGGCGTGATTCAGATGGTGTTCAAACTTATTTAAAGAGGGCGTTGCACCCTTATAATAGCAGCATTAACTGCGGCTAGAAACAATGAATACAATGAGTCGCAAAATCGCTTTTTAGATCGCCGCCGCTGCCTCTGCGCAAGCGACAGCAGCAGCAGAATTCCGCTGTCGAGTCCGTTGAACAGCAGCGTCAGCGCCTGCTCTATCAGAGCCGGAAACGCGGCATGCTAGAGAACGGTCTGCTGCTGAGCTGCTTCGCCGATCGGCATCTACCTGGCATGTCGCCCGCACAGCTGGACATGTACGACGCAATCATTAACGAACCGTCGAACGATTGGGACATTTTCTATTGGCTAACCGGGGCTAAACCGTTGCCTAGTCGCTATGACAACGAGGTAGCCAAGGCTATGATCGAGTTTGTTCGCAATGAAGATCGCGAATCGCGTGTTCGTCAGCCGGATTTGCGATGATTTATTAGCAAGCTATAATTTGACCATCTATATTTGTATTATCATCTCTGTTGCAAAGAAATGCTTTTCGTGTCGTAAATACACCGTCTTTACTACTATCTGTAGCTGCAGTAGTGATCACTATTATAGATCAGCTTACTTAAGGCTTAGTTAAAACTTCTTTGACTTTTCTGCTCAAGTTTCTATTTGCGTGTCTTCACGATTCCCACCCGTAAGGGCCAGCCCCAAAAGGTACAGACAGTTTGCATGTCTGACGATTGGGCAGAATTTCCTGTCGCCGAAGGCGTCACCCACCCTCCCGCAAATGCATATGAGCTAATATCATATGCATGTATATCCGAGATCATTGCGACTGCTAGCAAGGCTGTCTGTAAATGCTGTCGTTAATGCTACAATTACTGACCATGTCTGTCACGGCCGTTAACCAACATTTCATGCTCAGGCTAGGCCACGCACTGCTGTCAGCAGCTTTAGCTACTAGTAGAGCGGCAATGAGCAGCTGGACTCACCTAGGCCAGGCATCGGCTGTTCGAATTGACGAGCAGCTGTTCGCGGAGTACGGTTTCAGCGTTGAGCAGCTGATGGAGCTGGCCGGATTAGCCTGCGCCCAGGCTGTGCACCGGGCCTACCCGCCGGCCTCTGAACTGGACGGCAGCACCAGCTGGCCGCGGGTGCTGATCTGCTGCGGCCCCGGGAACAACGGCGGCGACGGCCTCGTGTGCGCCCGCCACCTCGGCCAGTTCGGCTACTCGCCGTCAGTTTATTATCCCAAGCGGACGGACAAGCCGTTGTACCGCAATCTGCTCAAGCAGTGCATTGGCTCCGGTATTCCTATAGTTGAATCGCATCCCACCGCTGCCACAATGGCCGCTGATTACGATATCGTTGTTGACGCTCTGTTTGGCTTCTCATTTAAGCCGCCAGTCAGACCGGAATTTGAGGCGGTGATGTCGGCACTGTCTGGTGCCAGTGTTCCCGTTGTCAGTATTGATGTGCCCAGCGGTTGGGATGTGGAACTTGGTCCCGTGCTGGAGACTCAGTCTATCCAGCCCGACTGTCTCGTATCGTTGACGGCGCCTAAAATGTGCGCCAAACATTTCACTGGTAGGCATCACTTTTTAGGCGGCCGGTTTGTGCCGCCAGAACTGGCCAGATCGTTTAGCCTGAATCTGCCGCGCTATCCAGGCTGCGAGCAGATCGTGTCTCTGAATAATTGAATTATCAACTTTCGCTTTTTTTCGGTAGTCCTACTCATCTGATTTGTAGTGCAGTTCCAGTTGGAGCTAACTCCTTGTAGAATACCCAACAAAATGTGATTTTTATACCTATTACTAGTGGGAAAAGTTAATAAACTTGATTCGTTCAGAAGATGAAAAGAACGCTCTCGTTCTGTTAAAGTTGCAGCTTTGAACATAAATGCAAATTCGGTGCTCAGATTTCGTCTTTTAACATTTTGCTAAACGTGGATTTGTGGGTGTCTTTGTCTACAGATGACAACTGGCTTATTCAGGGTCGTTTCACAAACCCTAATTTTCACAACGTCGAAACCAGAACCTTTCATAAGACCTATATTTCATAAACCCTAATTTTCACAACGTCGAAAATAAGCAATGCAGCAGATTTCACAAGACCTAAATTTCACAAGCCCTAAATTTCATAACACCTAAAAGGCATGCACAGAATTTCAAAAGCCCTAAATTTCACTATCTCTAAATTTCACAAACCCTAAATATCACAACGTCGAAAATTTAATTTGCTTCTATTTTCAGAAGCTCTAAATTTCACAAGCTCTAAATTTCACAACGCCTAAAAACACTATGGAGATACAATCTTTCACAAGACCTAAATTTCACAACGCCTAAAAACACTATGGAGATACAATCTTTCACAAGACCTAAATTTCACAACGCCTAAAAACACTATGGAGATACAATCTTTCACAAGACCTAAATTTCACAACGCCTAAAAACACTATGGAGATACAATCTTTCACAAGACCTAAATTTCACAACGTCTAAAAGCACGTCTGAAAGATTGTATCTCCATAGTGTTTTTAGGCGTTGTGAAATTTAGGGTTTATGAAATTTAGAGCTTATGAAAGTTTGTGTCTTGCGACGTTGTGAAATTTAGGGCTTGTGAAAGCGACCCGCTTATTCTAGCAATCATTCTTAAACGATCATTATTATCCCTGGATACATCATTCGTCAGTGGGGTTGTAGCTTAGTGGCTAGAGCGTCGGACTCAGAACTCAGGACTGAGAAGTCGGGGGTTCGATTCTCGACCAAATCGGAACAACTCTGCATTGCTTCAGTTCACCTGGTTAATTGAGGGGAAATTAGTTGGCTAAATCATCGCAAGTTGGCTGCGAACAAACTCTATCACAGCTTTGGCTACCTGGCCCTAATCTGCAGATGAGCAACCGACAGCTCAGCCGCAGCTATAATTGCGCGGCGCATCTGAAGGCTGCGTACGGCTGTTCAGTCCCAAGGACTGGGGGTCGCCACACCCATATATATGGATTTTAATTTCTTTTAGAGTTGTTTTTCATTGAATTTTGAATTTCAAAAACATTTTTACAAGGGAATAACAAAAAAAGACTATTCTTTAGCTTACGATCTGTTTCCATTGACTGATTTTATAAGTTTAATGCATGCATTTGCAAGTACTGTACTCATAGTGTGAGCCCGCTTTCTCGGCGTGAGCTCTTGTAACTTATTAAACTAATGTATACTCCGCTACAGTTAAACCCCTAACGCTGTCACGCGTCTCAAAATTTGAGGAACATTTTTAATCATCCAAATATTGTTTTAGTATCGTGAGCCGTCATGATGCACCGATGAGGCACCGATGGCATGAAAAAAGCTTTATTGAGCAGTGGCGCATTAAGCTGACGTCAGTCGATGCTTCTTCATAACCCGCTTAGAAAACTATTGGCTCCGATACAGACTCTCTGTCTCCAATTTCTGGCTGAAATTGACATCCCTTTTGCCATCAAACCCGGTGGGCCATGTTTATCGCTTTTTCTTGCCAAGCTTCAAGAACCTTTTTCGCTATTATACTTGTAGAATAAAAGCCAATAGTGTCCCGAAATCGTGTAGAAACTTTTCAACTCTTTACCTCTTCAACTTCTCAGATGTCATTTCTGTTTTTTTGCCGACACTCCATAGGAGGGTGACAAATTTATGATGCCGATTCTGTCATTGAAGAAAAAACCGTCAACAACTTTTTCCTCTATTTAATGAGAGCCCTAATCGAGACAGCTTCCTACTAGCTATTTAGCCGTGGGAAACCGGTACTCAGTTGGGAAGCATTCAATACCTACAATTTCCTAGAAGCAAAATGTTCCCATGCGTTCAACTCCGTGCGATTGTTCCCCTGCTCATGCCGCTGCTGCTGCTGACTCGGCCCGCGACCTGCTGCAGGCAGCGAGTCGCCTTCCACCCGATCCTCACCTCGAACTGCGTGTCCCCAGCTCACTACCAGCTGCTCGACCTTGACATCGCGGCCTGTGCGCTTCGATGCGGAGCGGCTCCGAAATGCAGAGCCTTCGCCATGGAAGCTGCGTCCTCCTCAGACCGGCAGCTCTGCCTGCTGTTCGCCTTCGATGCCTGCAGCTCGCAGCTGCTGCTCGATCCCGGCTCGTGGAGCAGCGGCTGCAGCAGCAGGAGGCTTCGAGTCTTCGTCAAGCAGTCGGAGGGTCTCGAGCCGGGCCGGCTCTGTCCCGACGACTATCGCTGGGTGTCCGGCGTCAGCGGCAGCCGCTTCAAGGGCTCGCTGTACAAGGCTGCTGGGAACGGGCTGTTGGCCAACTGGAGCGCTCAGGCCGTCAGCTGCCGGAGCTTCCTGAGCACCTCGGACGGGTCCGCCATGCCGCTGACGAAGCTCGCCGACCTGAGCAGCGTCGAGGAGCTCCAGGATGTGAGGGCGTCAACTGGCCTGACTGGCAGCCAAAGGATCTGGGTGGGCGCCTCGATTCTTGGCAACGGCAGCTGGGCGTGGGCGGACTGCGGCTGGCCGCTGCCGCTGCTGGACGCTGACAGCGGCGGATTGTGGAAGTCTGGGGAGCCGAATTCCAAGGATGACGTTATAATTCGTGGCAGAATTTCGGACTCTGCGTTGACCGACCGGGATTATGCAGACCCCTTTCGCGGAGCTTGTGAATGCCTTGATCCATTCATCGAATTTTGAAACATTTTGCGTAAACTGCGTTGCAAAAAGAATTTTTTTGTAGTGTGTGGTACGCAGGATGAATGAGAAACTTGTATCGCGTGAAATCGGACCCATTATTACTTGGTATTCCTATAAACCAGTGCAGTTAAACCTGATTAAAATGGCAGAACATGAAGAGTTTCTATCTACGCCCGAAGTTAATTTTGCGAGCTTTTTCTTTGTGGCTTTTGCTTTAAAAAATTTCCAATGTTCCCTGCAATTTTTATCTACTAATTAAATGCGTAATCATATTTCTAACAGGTAATATTTTTATGTCCCGGAACTTTCCACCAACCACTTTATTAAACCGAAGTTGTTTCAACTAATCGAAAGCAATAAATACTATTTTGTTGGAGCTCTGTAAGAGCGGGTCTAAATTGCAACTTAAATACCGTTTTTGCAATAGTTTTGCTGCTTCTTTATAGTACAAAGGGGTGTTAAATGTAAAAGTTTCTGGACTGTGTTTACTCTTAGTCAGTTTACTCTCAGTGGGTGTAGCCTAGTGGGTTTGAGCGTCGGACTCGCGACACTGGAAGGTCGGGGGTTCGATTCTCGACCCAGTCGAAACAATTTGTGTCCTTGAGCAAGACACTTAACTCTGCATTGCTTCAGTTCACTCACTCAGCTAGTTGGGGGTGTGGCGCAAGGCAAAGTGCCTCCAACGGAAAGCTCGCAAGAGCAAGGACCCAGCTGACCTGGTCGCCTATCAAGACGCGATTCGCGACTTTAAGCGTGAAACCAGGAAAGCCAAGTCCGACAAGTGGCGCCAATACTGCGCGGAGTTAGAAGGCACCCGCCCTACTTCACGCGTGGTTAAGGCTCTCACCCTCGACAAAATGTCAAAGCTCTCAGTCATTAAAAGACCGGATGGCCGGCTCGCTGAGAACCCCGGGGAATCGCTGGACATCATGCTCACCAGCTCTTTCCCACGTACCGCACCGCAGCTAGGCCCACCGGACCACTCTCCGGGTGGACAGATCCTGGCTTCGACCATCATTACTAGAGAGAGGACGGCTCGTGCCGCAAAACCCGGACCTCTCCGACGTTTTCAGGCCCGAGAATCTCTGCCAGCTCGTCCGCTACTCTAAGGGCTATACCGGGCGAGCGACAGTCCACCTCCTGGACCCTCCGGAGGGGGACCGCGCTGCGGACACCGGCACCACCGGAACTCCCTGCGCGACACCGCAGCACTATAGCTGCCCGTGGTCGCCAGGGGTTAGCGAAATGGGCGGCAACGCCTCCTTGCTGTTTCCGGACGCACGGAGCCCCCTGCAGCTAAGTCAAGTAAGTCAAGTCATATTCCTTTAGAAGCAGTGAAGGTTTTCCACCCTGTATGACACTGCTTTTTTAAAGACCCTGACCAGGGTATTTTTTGTAGTTGTGTTGAGTTGTTGAGTTGCATTAATTGTTGGTCAAAGTTTATTAAGTGCAAAACTTAATACTTGCGTTCAACCTAATTGAATCTAAATTAAAACAAGCGTTGACAAAACAATTAATTAACAGGAATTCAATCACACGAACGGAGCGAATGAAATACTTAACGTACATGTAGATGTAACTAACAGCTTAAACGAGCGATAGGTAATTTTTGAGAATATAGTGAGTGATTGAAAATACATGTAAGTCGAACAAACATATTCATGTAAACTGCAGATCCACGGGTTTAAAAATGTGTATCACTAAGAATGGTATGAAACTATAGGTATAAAGTATAAACTAGAAAAAACACAGAAAGCTGAAAATTGCATTGAGTACATGTATAGACATCATGAAACACACGCGACACGGCAAAAAACCGGAGGAGAGTTATCATATTAATCATAGTTATCATTAGTTATCGTATAGTTATCCTATACGGTAGCTGACCAATATAAAACACCCCTTTTCGAGTGGTGTAAAAGCACTATTCCGAGTATACTACGAGCGTAGCATCTGACAACGATGTGGGCTCCGACCGGTATGTATAGGACCTTAATACACCCGTATGATAGTTGCAGGTTACAATTTACTGTTAAACTTGGGGAACCTGGCTACAATCCTCAACTTTTTCCTGTTGATTTATGTTACCTTGGTTACCGCGCCCACTTCAGGCACACGATATTGGGTGCATTCTTCCCCGCATTCCGCATCTGGCCCTTGCACCACCTCCCAATATAGCTATAACTCTCTTCTGAGCTGCAATTAACGGGCCCTAAACTGGCTGCGCAAGGTCCTTGATCAGCGGTCCTTGATTTTTTTATCCTTGAACTTGACCAACCTTCCCTGAATCAAACGGGAACAAGTGAGATATTCCTACTGTGCTGCCTTGACGCTCTCTCGTACTGCTTCAGCGAGTTCGTTTTTAGCGACATTCAGCTGCTCGTGCCTTTGCGGGTGCCTGCAGAAAGCTACACTGCATAGCTTATTCTAGCAACTATCTTTAGACTCCATTATCTCTGAGATGCAGTAGAATATCCAAGACAGCCTCCTTAAATGTCAATAAAAAGCTCAATTCGCTAAGAGCATGCAGGTGCAATGATAGCTAAACATGCATTCTCAGAGATATAGATGGTTGTCAGTCAACGCATAAAAGCTTTCTTGAAGCGAAATTTACATTTCTGTCTATTTTCTGTCTTCAACTTTTTGTTGCCAATAGTGATAGAAGTTAGAGCTAGAGGTTTTTTGGAGTTGGAGTCATCGGTCCTATGCATCTATACTTTCAGAGAATCAGTCCAATATGACTAAAATTTCTAAGAATCAGTCCAATATGACAAATTTCTAAAAATCGGTTCTAAATAGAAACTTTCTAAGAATCGGTCCTTTGTAGCAATTTTCTAAGAATCGGTCCTATGTAGCAATTTTCTAAGAATCGGTCCTATGTAGCAACTTTCTAAGAATCGGTCCTATGTAGCAATTTTCTAAGAATCGGTCCTATGTAGCAATTTTCTAAGAATCGGTCCTATGTAGCAACTTTCTAAGAATCGGTCCTATGTAGCAACTTTCTAAGAATCGGTCCTATGTAGCAACTTTCTAAGAATCGGTCCTATGTAGCAACTTTCTAAGAATCGGTCCTATGTAGCAGCTTTCTAAGAATCGGTCCTATATAGCAACTTTCTAAGAATCGGTCCTATGTAGCAACTTTCTAAGAATCGGTCCTATGTAGCAGCTTTCTAAGAATCGGTCCTATGTAGCAATTTTCTAAGAATCGGTCCTATGTAGCAACTTTCTAAGAATCGGTCCTATGTAGCAACTTTCTAAGAATCGGTCCTATGTAGCAGCTTTCTAAGAATCGGTCCTATGTAGCAACTTTCTAAGAATCGGTCCTATGTAGCAACTTTCTAAGAATCGGTCCTATGTAGCAACTTTCTAAGAATCGGTCCTATGTAGCAACTTTCTAAGAATCGGTCCTATGTAGCAACTTTCTAAGAATCGGTCCTATGTAGCAGCTTTCTAAGAATCGGTCCTATGTAGCAACTTTCTAAGAATCGGTCCTATGTAGCAACTTTCTAAGAATCGGTCCTATGTAGCAACTTTCTAAGAATCGGTCCTATGTAGCAACTTTCTAAGAATCGGTCCTATGTAGCAACTTTCTAAGAATCGGTCCTATGTAGCAACTTTCTAAGAATCGGTCCTATGTAGCAGCTTTCTAAGAATCGGTCCTATGTAGCAACTTTCTAAGAATCGGTCCTATGTAGCAACTTTCTAAGAATCGGTCCTATGTAGCAACTTTCTAAGAATCGGTCCTATGTAGCAGCTTTCTAAGAATCGGTCCTATGTAGCAATTTTCTAAGAATCGGTCCTATGTAGCAACTTTCTAAGAATCGGTCCTATGTAGCAACTTTCTAAGAATCGGTCCTATGTAGCAACTTTCTAAGAATCGGTCCTATGTAGCAACTTTCTAAGAATCGGTCCTATGTAGCAACTTTCTAAGAATCGGTCCTATGTAGCAACTTTCTAAGAATCGGTCCTATGTAGCAGCTTTCTAAGAATCGGTCCTATGTAGCAACTTTCTAAGAATCGGTCCTATGTAGCAACTTTCTAAGAATCGGTCCTATGTAGCAAATTTCTAAGAATCGGTCCTATGTAGCAACTTTCTAAGAATCGGTCCTATGTAGCAACTTTCTAAGAATCGGTCCTATGTAGCAACTTTCTAAGAATCGGTCCTATGTAGCAACTTTCTAAGAATCGGTCCTATGTAGCAGCTTTCTAAGAATCGGTCCTATGTAGCAGCTTTCTAAGAATCGGTCCTATGTAGCAGCTTTCTAAGAATCGGTCCTATGTAGCAACTTTCTAAGAATCGGTCCTATGTAGCAACTTTCTAAGAATCGGTCCTATGTAGCAGCTTTCTAAGAATCGGTCCTATGTAGCAGCTTTCTAAGAATCGGTCCTATGTAGCAGCTTTCTAAGAATCGGTCCTATGTAGCAGCTTTCTAAGAATCGGTCCTATGTAGCAGCTTTCTAAGAATCGGTCCTATGTAGCAGCTTTCTAAGAATCGGTCCTATGTAGCAGCTTTCTAAGAATCGGTCCTATGTAGCAGCTTTCTAAGAATCGGTCCTATGTAGCAGCTTTCTAAGAATCGGTCCTATTATACTAAAATTAATCTCCAAGAATCGTCCCAATGCAAAGTTTTTTATAACTACGAGCTTTAAATTGCAAAGATTCGCTTCTGACAAAGAAAAATAATGAATTTGCACCTTTTACTAACCAATTCTCAATCCTCAACTATAAACAGTATAAAGTCTGCTTTTTTGGCAATCAGAATCAAATAAATAGTACAAGAGTTTTGGTTACTAATGCGCGTACTTTCGTAAAACTTACCAAAATGACAGCTTGTACTCTCTGGATCGTATTGTCAACATGCAAGCGAATGTTTTGCGACTAAAAAACTGACTGAACATCAAACGATTTTCTAGAGTACCGTCCTTCGACTACGAGTACCTCAAATGATACAATTAACATTTTTCAACAGCTACACAAACCTACATTTCAATACTGTATATAACAGTAATTATCATAAAACTTCTGAATCTTACATAAGGTACATTCTTTACTAATATATGATATTTGGGTTTTACCATTTGAACAGTCGATCTTGAAAACTCCGCTCTTATCTAATTCTGATTATCAAATGGTATTCTAAATACACAGTTAGTGATACAACAAATACTTTCTTTACCTTATGTACTTTAGCTCATTTCTAAGATGTTCCAGTGCAGTGCTCTTCTAGTGTAGCTGTCTCACGATTTACATGTAAGTTCAGCATTACAAGCTGGTCATGCGCATGAGAAAAGCATAACGTGTTCATTGCGTCAAAAATACGAAAATGGGTCGATGCATTCGCAGGCTCCGTAGTACTTGAATTTACCAGACCAATCAAACAAGACGGTGCTGAAAATCCTGGCTCAGATAATGGGATGTTTTTCTTCGTTGGGATTACCGGGACCCCATACTCCGCCGCTGTCAGCGTCCAGCAGCGGCAGCGGCCAGCCGCAGTCCGCCCACGCCCAGCTGCCGTTGCCAAGAATCGAGGCGCCCACCCAGATTTGCTGGTTGCTGCCAGTCAGGCCAGTTGACGCTCGCACATCCTGGAGCTCCTCGACGCTGCTCAGGTCGGCGAGCTTCGTCAGCGGCATGGCAAACCCGTCCGAGGTGCTGAGGAAGCTCCGGCAGCTGACGGCCTGAGCGCTCCAGTTGGCCAACAGCCCGTTCCCAGCAGCCTTGTACAGCGAGCCCTTGAAGCGGCTGCCGCTGACGCCAGGCACCCAGCGATAGTCGGCGGGACAGAGCCGGTTCGGCTCGAGACCCTCCGACTGCTTGACGAAGACTCGAAGCCTCCTGCTGCTGCAGCCGCTGCTCCACGAGCCGGGATCGAGCAGTAGCTGCGAGCTGCAGGCATCGAAGGCGAACAGCAGGCAGAGCTGCCGGTCTGAGGAGGACGCAGCTGCCATGGCGAAGGCTCTGCATCTCGGAGCCGCCCCGCAGCGAAGCGCACAGGCCGCGATGTCAAGGTCGAGCAGCTGGTAGTGAGCTGGGGACACGCAGTTCGAGGTGAGGATCGGGTGGAAGGCGACTCACTGCCTGCAGCAGCTCAAGGGACGGCTCAGCAGCAGCAGTAGCAACAGTAACGTTTTTGTGTACTTGTATCTATTTGACGACATTTTTGCTCGTTTATTTGGATAAAAAAATTTAACAGAATTAAATTCTTGATAAATATCTCGTTTTACGGTTTTTTAAATTTAACGGTTATGAAAGGTGTTAAAACTTTTTTACTACTTTTACCTGCTTGTTCTGTGGTAAAAGTTTTCTTTATTGGACGAGAGTCTATCTCATTCCAACCGTTTCTTCGTCCTTTAATTGGTTGAGACTTTCATACGCAGAAACATGCATGTACAATCTAGTGCATTTATTTTACCGATTAGTTCTTAGTTTAAATGCACTCCAAGTTGAAGGCTGTCTTATAAATGATGTACAGGTCGAATGTTTTCGAGTCAAACTTGGATGTTTTCAGAAGAGAGGCATCGAAATTATGTGTAATTTTGGGCGCAAAATAATCTTAAAATCCATTTTCACAAAGTGGGATAACGGGGAGAAATGTAAACTCCCAACTGACAGGAGGGTTACTCAGATGCGACACAACATTTGACGAGTGGGTCAGGTTTCTCGATTTTGTAATCCTTGGCCTGGCCTTAAATCTGCTAAGATGTCAATAATGCATCCGCTCATAATGACTGTTCTGTGGATTGTGCAGGTCTGCTTTTTAATTTTTTACCTTTTTTCAAATTCTCAGATGTCGCTTCTGCTTTTTCCGAAGCTTGATGATGTTAGTCTGTCATCAAAGATAGCAAATTTAATTAGAATCTATTAAAGTTGTCAGCTCTCTTAAAGTTGAGAAGCACTAGATGAAGATGCAGAGCCTTCGCCATGGAAGCTGCGTCCTGGCCTCAGACCGGCAGCTCTGCCTGCTGTTCGCCTTCGATGCTTGCAGCTCGCAGCTGCTGCTCGATCCCGGCTCGTGGAGCGGCGGCTGCAGCAGCAGGAGGCTTCGAGTCTTCGTCAAGCAGTCGGAGGGTCTCGAGCCGAACCGGCTCTGTCCCGCCGACTATCGCTGGGTGCCTGGCGTCAGCGGCAGCCGCTTCAAGGGCTCGCTGTACAAGGCTGCTGGGAACGGGCAGGTGGCCAACTGGAGCGCTCAGGCCGTCAGCTGCCGGAGCTTCCTGACCAACTCGGACGGGTCCGCCATGCCGCTGACGAAGCTCGTCGACCTGAGCAGCGTCGAGGAGCTCCAGGATGTGCGAGCGTCAACTGGCCTGACTGGCAGCCAAAACTACGAAACTAGTACGGAGCCTGCGAAGGCATCGCAACCCTTTTATTGATTTTAATCAAAGACTATAGTTAGTTCTGAGCGAGTTGCCTATGCATGTGGTACAAACTGGTTGGATGGACGATTAAAGTATAATGAGGCTTGTTTTTGCTGCAAATAAAGTGCATTTACCTCACCCTACATCTACCTACACTGCTGTAAAGTGTCTCCAATTAAGTCGGATGTAGCAGGTTTTTTATGACAGCTGTCAGCTATAGAAAGGAATTTATTTTGACCAATTATGACAAATTTTGACTAATAAATTTACTGATTTCCGTCTGATGTACTGGTATACTGCATGATATCGCAGATATCCCGTGTTTGATACTAAGAGTAGCTTGTTCGCCCCGAATCAGTTTAAATTATTGCGAGCTCAGTAAGAGCTCGAATCTGATTGGATAATTTTTTTTCTTTTCTTTGATTTGCAATTCGAGCCCTGATGAGCAGCTGAGCTGAAGGTGAGGGGTGCAGCGGACCAAATGACCAAACAGCTAGTACTTACTCAATCAATCAGTCAATAATTTTGAATCAGAATTCAAGCCCAATACAGTCTTGTACTCAAGGACTTCTAGACTAGACTAGACTAGTTAGTCTAGAAGTCCTTGCTTGTACTTTAGTGTTGACTCAGGCATCAAAGCATGACTGCTCTGCATCGGCGCTATAGTGGAGCTTGTAGTCATATTTATGGTCAGAAGCTTGCATATAGGAATTCTAATAATGTAATAAGTTCCCCATGAAAAATTCTCGATCTCTGTGTCCTTGCATGGGTTGATGCAATTTACAGGCCCAGCAGGTCCCAATTTTATCGGCTATGACTTCTCCGATCAAAGGCTTGAATTATGAAACTGCTTTTACTTACTTCAAAATGATAACAAAGGAAAAATGAGAGTTTATTTAATTGTTTTTAACAATGACCCAGTCACCGCTTAAATATATATGGGTATTCTCTTTATTGTATTATAATGAAGTAATAAAAAATTATTGAATAAATTTCGCTAAATGTTCAGTAAAGTAAACGTATAGAGGCATTAAAGTTGAAATATTGATCAAGTAGCGTAATTCATGAATATATTAAAAATAAAAAAACGCAGAGAAAAGGCAGCTTCGTACATTAATACGCGTCATAATCGCGTCATAAATAATTATTAGGCTTTGAATCAATTAGCTATGGTACGAAAATTCTATGTGAGTATACACATGCATGAAGCGAAGTTTTGCTCTTCAAGGACTCACTTTTTCCCGACCCGGAATAAGGCCGTCGGATAAAATTTATTGCAAGCGGATTATAACCAATGGAGTTTTATTTACAAGTCGTTAATGCAGCCTTAAAAGTTTTAAGTTTTCTAAAATTCTTAATTATGCTACTTTTAGCACGAAATTAAATCGACTATTTTGGAGCCAGCTGTAAAGAAAAGCTTCATTTGTTATAATACGCTGTAGTGTAAAATTATCCGCCATAATATTTGAATTTTCCGCCCAGTCGCCGACCGAACTTTGGGCGGTTCGGTAAGAAGAACGTCCTCCTCAAGAGCAAATTGCATGGGTGGTTCATATTCGCGGAGCAAATTGAAGAAAGAAATTCATAACTTTAGTAATAATTATTAAGCATATTATAGCACGCCATGGTTCTGTTATTTCGGCAATTTAATTAACTTGCGTTATACATAATGTATCTATCAGCAAATGAGCATACTAAACGAACGGTACACGCGTACCTTGACCTAGTAAAACAATAATATGAAAAGTAAATTAAGTAACCATGCAATGTTTTGCTAATATTTTCTAATGCAATTCATGAATAGAAATGAACAATATTGAAATATGAACTTTATGAATATTTCGCCAAGGTACTCCTTGCCGCCAACGACGTAAAGCATGGTTTCGTTAAAACAAAAGTTTTATTGTCTAAATCTTTGAAAACGCTTGTCTAGAGAGGTCAATTTTTTCACCGCATAAAATTTTCCAGTTTTATAAAGTAATTTTAAAGTAAAAAACGAAGCCCATCTACATTTTTATCTCGATTTTCCGGTCTTTAGACTACACCATCGGAACAGACACTCGATCAGTGGTCATGCGTCTGACTCTCGCACCAAAGTCCCTGTCTGAGTCCCTAAAGAGTTTTAATTCTGTGCACAACCTCTCGTTAATTTAGGTCTCGTGCACAAAAACTTTGTGGCTAATTGTCGTACCATCCATGGCTGACAAACCTCAAAACACTGACGAGAAAAGAGCTCATGCACGTTTGCGTTAACGTATTCGCACGGTCTGCGATGCTCATCTTTTAGGGCTGTCGAGCCTTACAGTGTTTATAGGGTATAGAGGGTAAATGAAAATGAAATGAGTTATCAGAAGTCAAAGTTATTATTGTGCACAAAGCATATCAAGGTCGCTTATCAATGGACTGCATGAGTTGCCGAGTTTGGTCTGCAAGTTGCAAAAGGAGTTGCGATTTTGACCGCAGAGGTGACTACGGATAAAGCTTAAGAAATCAATAAAGGTAAATATCAACATGAAGTTAGTTATTTATTTATTTGAGTTGCCGATGCATTTCGTCCATTTGCATTAGGACATCGTCAGGGTCTTTTTATTTAAGAAACAATTTTTAACAATTTTTTTAAACAATTTTTAACAATTTTTAATAAAAAGACCCTGACGATGTCCTAATGCAAATGGACGAAATGCATCGGCAACTCAAATAAATAAATAACTAACTTCATGTTGATATTTACCTTTATTTATCTACTCTTCATCAACAAGCGAACCACTTTACCTGATTTCTTAAGAAATCACTCTGTACATTATTTTTGTACATTAGCAAGCAAGCATGTAGAATTAAAAACACAAATGACTCACCTTCAGGCAGACGTAGGTACTCAGATTGCTTCCTAATAAACTCGGCGATCATCTCTTTGCGCAGTTCGAATGCTCGCATGTTTGCAATAAATGTGCTGAAATATGGAGTTTGTGAGTATAAACATGATGTTTTTATCCTATTAATGTGGCGCTGTGTAGTGTTAAAACCCTAATCTAACTCTATTATCTGCTAACGCTGGGCACAACCGATCAGGTCCTCTACTATACGACACTCTGGGCCACCTGCTAGCGGCAATTACATCCTGCAATCTTGTCTTTGTTGTCGGTGACTTCAATGCGCCTCTGCCTGTTGATGATGGCCGCCTGGTGAAGACTTTCTGTGGCGCACAGAACGCCACTTCTGCCTACGTCCGGCTTCACCCCAGGCGAGGGATCTGATTGCCGCTTAGACCAGTCTGCCCCGCGGCTCTGTACGAGTCTACTGACTCTTTCACTAGGGCCGTCCTGCCACGGCGGAAAGCAAATCAACCAAAGACGCTGCGGTACAAAGACCTGGAAATTATCCGGGCAAGGCAACAGGTGCAGCGCGCCACTGCGACCCAGACCAGCTGCAGAGCATCTACGCCTATAGCGGACCGAGATTTTCATCGAAGAAGTAGAAAACGAAATTCAATTCGCAACCGACAACTTTCGCCACACCGCTGCTTGGCAGGCCATCAACCAGCTGACAGGCAGAAGGCCCAGGCCCAGCGCGCGCAGTTCTCGGCGTGGACTTCATCCAGCACCGCAAAGCCCAGCTGGTCTCGCACTACAGCGACGTGCTCAACGCCCCTGATCCAGCCGCTTCACTGTTATCGATACCCAATTTCACCCCTGCCAACCATGACTCCTTCAACACTGGCTCCATCTCTTCACAGGAAGTTGATCGGGCCTTAAAGATATGCGCGCTGATGCCGCCTCTGAGGTACATTTCCCTTTCGATTCCCCTTTCAAACGATTCCCCCCACCCCCCAAGGTCCTGAAGCTTCCCGAGTTAACAGGCCCCTGCCGGGTAACCAGCCTGTTGAAGCCTTGGAGAACACTGCAGTCCTGGAGGCGACGCGGCTGCATGTGCCCCACCACAATGACGCATCTCCAAGATCGTATAGATCCCAAAGAAGGGGCCTCTACGTACCAGCCTGGACAACCAACGTGGCATCGCACTGGAGTGCACCATGGCGAAGCTGTCGCGACCCAGCTGCTGCCCAACGCGTTCTTTCCCGGCTCTGTGAGGAGGGCACCCGGGTGGGGCTGGTGGTCAACGCGCGCAAGACGGAGGTGATAATCGTGGGCACTGACACCGCCCCTGCACTTGCGCTGCCCAACGGACTTCCTCCTCTCCCCCTCTCTCACCCTCTCCGCTCTCACTGTCTACCCTCTTTATCCCGCCAAGTTTTACTTACTTCAAGTGCCCCAATGCAATGTGACTATTTTGATTTTGACGCTGTACATCCCTGGAATTTACATAAAAATTGATTTTTAGGCCAATCTGTTAATTGAAATGTCTCGTAAAAATCGGAATTAAGATTTGTATTGAAAAAATCAAACTTACCGTATTTGTCGATCACCCTGAACTGTGATAATAAAAGCAGCATTCCAAAATCTGAGCGACTGCCAAATTGGTTGGTCCTTGACAAAATTGCGCAAGTAGAGCTTGTGCACCTGGCCGGACTCGGTTGTGGCTGCAATTAGCCATTTTCGCTAATTTAGCTACTAACAGTAGATTAGCGAAAATCGGCATTGTAATTCATTCACATATGCTAGAATAACTATCGGTAGATAAGTGACTCGCAAAATTGCGCTTATCTAATCTTTTTCAGTAGCAAACCTAGCGTTCTTGTTTAATAATTGGTAAAAAATTAAATTTTTGCAAAAGCATTTCAATTTTTTAGCTGCAACCAGCGTCTTTGGCCTTTTACAAGCAGAACAATTAAATTAGCAGACCAAAGTAGCTTTGCAGCGAGGGAGAAAAAGGGTAGCGCCCAGCCGCCACTAGCTAGGCCGATAAACAAGTTTGGCTTTTCTCTTGCCCGATTGTGTCTGACTTTAACCTCTCTCCTTACTGCTTTCTCATTGGCTTAGCTAGATTGGGCCTGCGGCCTGCCCCTAGGCTGAGTTTGTCCGTTTGACTTTAACCTCTCTCCTTACTGCTCTCTCATTGGCTGAGCTAAATTGGACCTGCCCCCTAGGCAGAGTTTCGTCCGTCTGACTTTAACCTCTCTCCTTACTGCTCTCTCATTGGCTGAGCTAAATTGGACCTGCCCTCTAGGCAGAGTTTCGTCCGTCTGACTTTAACCTCTCTCCTTACTGCTCTCTCATTGGCTGAGCTAAATTGGACCTTCCCCCTAGGCAGAGTTTCGTCCGTCTGACTTTAACCTCTCTCCTTACTGCTCTCTCATTGGCTGAGCTAGATTGGACCTGGGCCCTACGCTGAGTGTCGTGCGTCTTGCGTTCACTTGTGTACATTAAGTTAAATTCTTGTTGTTCCTTCTTAGCCCCATTTGCTCCTGGGGCCGCAAGCCCCGAGGAAGAAAATGAAATTTTAGCTGCCCCAATAAATTTTAGGGACACTGTAGTTATCTACTGAATTAAGTGAATTACGCATCTTCAGTCTATCATCTTCAACACTCACCGGAATAATAGTAGGTGAAGCAGGCGGTCATCAGTGCGCACGCAGTCTGCCAGTCATCCGCTTCATTGCATTCGTAGAGAGCCACAGCAACTGCCTGTACAGCGGCGAAGAAGCTCTGCTCCTCTAGGCGCTCGGATCTGCCTCTCTGGCTGGCGAGATTCTTGGCCAGCCAGGCTCGGCCAGTTGATTTCTGGGCCGAAAAGTTGCGGCGGATTGGTTTGTTAATGGCCGTTTTGTAGCGCTTTCTTGATGATGCAGTGTGTGTCCAAAGGGGTATCTTGTGAAGGATGCTGTGTGTGTCCAAAGGGGTATCTTGTGAAGGATGCTGTGTGTGTCCAAAGGGGTATCTTGTGAAGGATGCTGTGTGTGTCTAGGGGGGGGGGTTGTGAAGGATGCTGTGTGTGTCTCTAAAGGGGTATCTTGTGAAGGATGCTGTGTGTGTCCAAAGGGGTAGCTTGTGAAGGATGCTGTGTGTGTCCAAAGGGGTATCTTGTGAAGGATGCTGTGTGTGTCTAGGGGGGGGGGGTTGTGAAGGATGCTGTGTGTGTCTCTAAAGGGGTATCTTGTGAAGGATGCTGTGTGTGTCCAAAGGGGTAGCTTGTGAAGGATGCTGTGTGTGTCTAGGGGGGGGGGTTGTGAAGGATGCTGTGTGTGTCTCTAAAGGGGTATCTTGTGAAGGATGCTGTGTGTGTCCAAAGGGGTAGCTTGTGAAGGATGCTGTGTGTGTCCAAAGGGGTAGCTTGTGAAGGATGCTGTGTGTGTCTGGGGGGGGGGTAGCTTGTGAAGGATGCTGTGTGTGTCTAAATGGGTAGCTTGTGAAGGATGCTGTGTGTGTCTGGGGGGGGGGGTAGCTTGTGAAGGATGCTGTGTGTGTCTGGGGGGGGGGTAGCTTGTGAAGGATGCTGTGTGTCTCTGGGGGGGAGCTTGTGGAGGATGTTGTGTGTGTCTGAGGTTAGCTTGAGGAAGATGCAGTGTGTCTAAAGGGGTAGCTTGTAAAGGATGCACAAAGGACTACTCAATTAACATATTATTAGGACGCTAGGCTCGAAATATATGGTAAATGTTTTGACTGCAACTTTTCGCCGAAAAATACTGTACAGAGATAGGAGATTTTAATTTTTTTCAGCACAAAAATTGTTATTGCTTTTGATAGGAGGCAGATCCAGTGTTCATCTTTTGATATGTTGTGCCTTTCTTATTGCTCTATTGATATTCATAAAGCTTTTCATTCAGAAATAGTTTTAAAGGCATCGGTTTCACCGGAAAAATACACTATGGAGATAGGAAATTTCACGATTTTCAACACTCTAAACCTTTTATCTCTGTAGTGTATTTTTCGGCGAAAAGTGGCCTTCAAAACATTTGCCATAGATTTCGAGTGTAGCATCCTTCTACTTAAGTTGTCCTTGAGGATGCAGTGTGTCTTAATCGTTAGCTTGTGGAGGATGCAGCAGTGTGTCTTAATCGTTAGCTTGTGGAGGATGCAGCAGTGTGTCAAGGAGGTAGCTTGTGGAGGATGCAGCAGTGTGTCAAGGAGGTAGCTTGTGGAGGATGCAGCAGTGTGTCAAGGAGGTAGCTTGTGGAGGATGCAGCAGTGTGTCAAGGAGGTAGCTTGTGGAGGATGCAGCAGTGTGTCTTAATCGTTAGCTTGTGGAGGATGCAGCAGTGTGTCAAGGAGGTAGCTTGTGGAGGATGCAGCAGTGTGTCAAGGAGGTAGCTTGTGGAGGATGCAGCAGTGTGTCTTAATCGTTAGCTTGTGGAGGATGCAGCAGTGTGTCAAGGAGGTAGCTTGTGGAGGATGCAGCAGTGTGTCAAGGAGGTAGCTTGTGGAGGATGCAGCAGTGTGTCAAGGAGGTAGCTTGTGGAGGATGCAGCAGTGTGTCAAGGAGGTAGCTTGTGGAGGATGCAGCAGTGTGTCAAGGAGGTAGCTTGTGGAGGATGCAGCAGTGTGTCAAGGAGGTAGCTTGTGGAGGATGCTGCAGTGTGTCGGGGGTAGCTTGTGAAGGATGCAGCAGTGTGTCAGAGAGGTAGCTTGTGGATTACAGCGGTGTTTGTCAGAGTACATGCCTTTGCTATGTGTTCCAATTCCGCTGGAAACTAAGTATAGGAATGAGAGATGTAGATAGGGGGGTGAGAAGAGTGGTGTAGTGATTGGTAGGGTAAGAGACACAGGGGTCGAGAGATGGACGGAGGGTTAGGAGCAACAAGTGGTGGTTTTCCTTTCCTGTGTCTAATTGACGTAGAAATAAAACTCCAAAACAGCCACAAATATGACAGTCTAAAACGAACTCATAGAGAATGTAATTTTCTGCTAAATATCGTTCAGAATTAGGCAGCCAGTCTGTATCTTTTGTGAAGTACTTTTGCTCAATCTAATCCAGACAGACAGGCTGGTGTGGGTGGGGGGAGAGTGGCCAGTTGCTGAATAAATCGCCGAAGTAATTTCACCGAATTCGTGGCTCTCAATCACGATTCTCTCGAGTCTATCACAGACCGAGTGTACCGACTGTTGGGAAGTCGCTGCGCTCAATCTCGACAATTGAGATCCCAACCGTTCCCTTGGGAGGGAGAAGAGAAGGAGGGAATCGAGGGAGAAGCAAAATAAGAAGCTGAAAATAGAAGACGAGCGAGCCAAGAAGGATCAGAAGTCGTCGTCAGGCTGAAACGTATCAGAGAAGGATTCTCTCCGCAAGTTACTTTCTTTATATGCAGATTCCAGCTTGAAAAGAGGAGGCCTGGAAAATCCAATGAGGAAGGAAAATGAGGGGCGATGACTGGTCAGTGTTGACGAAGGATCTTCTTTCAACAAGTTTGGTTTTTTAAGAAAATAAAACCTCATGTCGACTTCAATGCGTTATTTCACATCTCTAAGAGACCTCACATAAGAGACCTGATGTATGAGACCTGAGATATGACCTGAGATATGAGACCTGAGATATGAGTACTGATGCATGAGACCCGAGATATTAGACCTGAGATATGAGACCCGAGATATTAGACCTGAGATATGAGACCCGAGATATTAGACCTGAGATATGAGACCCGAGATATTAGACCTGAGATATGAGACCCGAGATATTAGACCTGAGATATGAGACCCGAGATATTAGACCTGAGATATGAGACCCGAGATATTAGACCTGAGATATGAGACCCGAGATATTAGACCTGAGATATGAGACCCGAGATATTAGACCTGAGATATGAGATAGGTAGTTTGGCATTCGACAGCTTTCTGGATGTTAATTCTCAAGGCAGACTTACCTGACAATAGTCTCCGAATACCTCCGTGTCTTCGGGCGTTATGCTTTGCCTAAAATTTATATCGGAATCATTAGGCTAATGCGGTATAGATGCTGCAAATTCCATCACCTGGCACCTGACACCTGACTGCTTCCATCCCCTGACACCTGGCTGTTTCCATCCCCTGACACCTGGCTGTTTCCATCCCCTGACACCTGGCTGTTTCCATCCCCTGACACCTGGCTGTTTCCATCCCCTGACACCTGACTGCTTCCATCCCCTGACACCTGGCTGTTTCCATCCCCTGACAACTGGCTGTTTCCATCCCCTGACACCTGGCTGTTTCCATGCCCTGACACCTGGCTGTTTCCATCCCCTGACACCTGGCTGTTTCCATCCCCTGACACCTGACTGCTTCCATCCCCTGACACCTGGCTGTTTCCATCCCCTGACAACTGGCTGTTTCCATCCCCTGACACCTGGCTGTTTCCATGCCCTGACACCTGGCTGTTTCCATCCCCTGACACCTGGCTGTTTCCATCCCCTGACAACTGGCTGTTTCCATCCCCTGACACCTGGCTGTTTCCATCCCCTGACACCTGGCTGTTTCCATGCCCTGACACCTGGCTGTTTCCATCCCCTGACACCTGACTGCTTCCATCACCTGACACCTGACTGTTTCCATCCCCTGACAACTGGCTGTTTCCATCACCTGACACCTGGCTGTTTCCATCCCCTGACACCTGGCTGTTTCCATACCCTGACACCTGGCTGTTTCCATGCCTTGACACCTGACTGTTTCCATACCCTGACACCTGGCTGTTTCCATGCCTTGACACCTAACTGTTTCCATCACCTGACACCTGGCTGTTTCCATGCCCTGACACCTGACTGTTTCCATCACCTGACACCTGGCTGTTTCCATCCCCTGACACCTGGCTGTTTCCATACCTTGACACCTGGCTGTTTCCATCATTTGACACCTGGCTGTTTCCATCCCCTGACACCTGGCTGTTTCCATCCCCTGACAATGCATTCTAGCAGATTTTACTTCAACATTCCATTAGGCTATGATTAACTATACTCACCCTTGGTTGAACATCATACTAACGTAGCGAGTCATAAATTCACGGCATTGTTTGGCTTCTGCATCGTTCATATCTGTCGGTTGCTGCTGCTGCTGTTGCTGTTGTTGTTGCTGCTGCTGCAGACTGTTTACTGTCATTTCGTTATGCCTTCTTCCAGATTGTTGAAACTGCTGCTGCTGCGACTGCTGCTGTTGTTGCTGCTGCTGCGGCTTCTGCTGTTGTTGCTGTCTCTGCCTTGCAGCTCGCCTGCTTCTACTCGAGCCATCGCCTACACCAATCAGGACGTCGTCTTCGGGCAAAGGTTGAGTGCCGCCGCCGCCTGAGCTTCTGTGCTGCTGCTGCTGCTGCTGCTGATAATGCCGTTGGCTCCTCCGATGTTGCTGCAGCTGCTGCTGCTGGTTGATAGCAAAGCCCGCAGGATCGTTTTTCAGGAATTCGTCTTGTTCCACGTCGAAGTAGTCGAAGTTTGGATCGTCGGCTTCGTAGTTGCTAGCATAGTTAGGGTACTGATGGTTATAACGCACCTGGGACGATGGCCTCGGGTTGTCATAGTCCCATCTGTTTGGTTGGGCGATAGGTTTACCAGACTCAAGAGGTTTAGCACTACATGCTAAATTAAACTAAATTAAACAGGACTGAAAGGAATGAAAGGAGAGCTTAACTTTTGCCACCGCATTGATGCGGCATCCACCGAGAGACGGGACAGGGCCGCCCACTGAGAGACAGAGCAGCCCACTGAGAGACAGGGCAGCCCACCAAGAGACAGAGCAGCCCACTGAGAGACAGGGCAGCCCACCAAGAGACAGAGCAGCCCACTGAGAGACAGGGCAGCCCACTGAGAGACAGGGCAGCCCACCAAGAGACAGAGCAGCCCACTAAGAGACAGGGCAGCCCACTGAGAGACAGGGCAGCCCACCAAGAGACAGGGCAGCCCACCAAGTGACCTTTGAACATCTAGGGACGATTTAAACATTGCAGCTAGTTTACCTTCCACCGTATTGCCTTCTGTCGTCGCTGTAAACAGGTGGCGGCAGCGGACTGTGCGAACCGTATCGTTCAAAGTTGAGCATCCGACCCCGATCGTGATGATACATTATCCCCGGTTGGTGCTGCTGCTGCTGATGCAATGCCGGACGTTGGCTAGACCAGCGCCTGCCGCCTCCGCCAACGAAATAAGCAGGCTCTCCGCCCCCGCTGTAGCCCTGGTAGCCACTGGCGAATCGGCGCCGGCCCCCGCCTCCGCCGCCGCCGCCGCCAAACTCGGAGGCCGTGTCCAAGTCTAGGCCTTCGCCGCCGCCATAGAAACCACCGCCGCCACCGACACCACCGCCGCGTAGTCCTCCTAGGAGGTGAGCCGTCGGATCTGGCAGCGGCTCGCCTCGCATTGCGGCCCTGATGTAAGGATCAGCCTCCCAGTATGAAAAGTTGCCGTCATACTGCTGCTGCGGCACCAAGCCAATGCCTGGCTGTTGGTGAAACGGCTGGCCCTGGGCCATGACAACCTGATTCGGGTAGCCTTGATAGAACTGATCCTGCTGCACTGGATTGTTCGGATTGGGATAAACCTGAGACTGGTAGCCTTGACTGTTGAAACCAGTCTGAGCCGCCTGGTAGCCAGGTGCGAAACCGGGCTGCATGGGGATTGGTGGATACATTCGACCTGCTCCCAGTTGATTTGCTGGACCGAACATCGAACCACCCGGCTGCAATGGCAGCTGCTGCTGTTGCTGTTGCTGTTGCTGCCCCTTCTGTTGCTGCTGCTGTTCTTGCTGGCCGCTTCCAAAGCCGCGAGTCAGCTCGCTGAACTTTGATGTCAGCCCGCTGAATAAGCCGTCGCTTTGATTCTGTTGTTCTTGTTGTTGCTGCTGCTGTGGCTGCTGTGGCTGCTGTTGCTGCTGTTGCTGCGGCTGCTGCGGTGGCTGCTGCATGGCAAATTGCTGCGTGAAGGGAATCGGGTGCTGTTGCTGCTGCTGCTGCTGCTGACTGTTTGGATGGTTATTGCTGTAAGGCTGTTGCTGAAACTGCGGTTGCTGCTCATAGTACATTGGTTGCTGCCTCTGCTGCTGCCAGTTTTGTTGCCTCGCCCTGCCAATGCCGGGGCCCGATGGTTGGGGCTGTTGGATTGGCGGCTGCTGCACCGGCGGAGGCTGCGGAGGCTGCGGTCCCTGAATCCTATTAGAATTGCCTCTGAATAGCAGCGGCTGAGGTTGCTGCTGTGGCTGTTGCTGATGCTGCCGAGGTGGAGGCTGAGGCGGTGGTGGACCGCTACTAAAAAGTTGACTTCTGTCGGATGGGCCCTGCATCCTCTGGCGTTGTGACTGCTGCATCTGCTGCTGCGGTTGCATCGGCGACTGCTCCGTCGTCTGTTGACTGTCGCTGGTCACAGATGCCGCCACAGAGCCAAAGAACTTGGAAGCCTCGCCTAGGATGCCACCGAACATGGCTAAACCAGCTGACGGAAGAACTCGCGGGCCCAACGTCCCAAATACTCTGGGAAGGAGTTGGAACTGTTGCGCAGTTAGTGATTCGACGGACAATTTGCATCCGAGAGCTGCGAGTTAAACGGGAGAGGGGGGGACGGAGGGCTCGCCCCTCGGGGGAAAACGCATGCCAAGAGACCAACCCCCATGCTCTCCAATCCTGCAACCAGCGATTTTGGTGGAGCAACATTTAAAAAACTTTTTTTCTTTCTCTCTCTCTCTCTTTCTCCTCTATCTCTCCATGGCTGCTACACCATCCTGCACTGAAGCCAGCATGAGCCGACTAGTGCAGAGTATTTAATTTGAACGAGAGGAGGAAACTTCTCATATCCGTATCCGATCGGCCTTCCCAGCATCTATGCTATAGCTATATAGTTCTGCTTCAAGCCATAAAGCTCGAGTCCGCGCCACCAGTTGCACTCTGCGTGCTGAATTATGGATGAAAATTCTCGGTTTCCTGCACTGCCACCCCTCTCTCGCTTGACCTAAATTTCACAGAGAAGCATTACTCCTGGTTGATGCAGTACGCTTTGAAGTAGTTTTTTATGTGAGGAAAAAATCTGATGCATCCGGGCAAAAAAGTATGGTTGAATCATTATCTTACCAAATAAGCTATTCGATGACTGAGCAGCTAGTCATGAAAACTGATCCCTGGATTAGCAAGCGCACTAGATATATCCAGGGGCCGCCTCTGTCGATGTGGTATGTCGCTGTACGCTGATTCGAAGACTAATGTGAAGATTTTTTTAATACTGTTAGCTGAGCCCTGCAGACGCATACGATAAGGCCGAAAAGTAATTACGGTTAATTATAGATATGCTAGCCTCAGTAAACTATATGATTAGAGTCAAACTGGTGTAAACTGACTGACCAACCGACAGTGCTAGCTAATTTTTGTTACAATACGCGTTGTTTGATGCGTCCTAAAGAAACGCAATTGCGGTCAATGGTTGGACGATGTGTTTTGTAAGCTGCATAGTCTCAAGAGACGTCGGGCCGGGGCGAGACTGGAAAGGGGATGTCGGATAGCTTGAGGGTAGAAAGAAGCGAGGAACTGTTAGGATTGGGCGCGACGCAATATTGGAGTTTATGGGAAGAGAAAGAGACAGAGTAGAGAGAGGGAGAAACGGAGAAGCTGTATAGATGATGCAGGAGAGTTTGCCTGAGTTGTTGGCAGGCTACGGACGGGCCGGTGTTGGTGGAGTTTGAGAGGAATTGGACACTTTGGGGAACTGCTAGATGCGCAAGAGGGATGGATCAGAGGGAGAGACAGAGAGAGCCGTCCATCCACTGGTCCACTTTGTGTCGTTGGTGAACCATTTTACTAACCCTCAACCCGCTCCTCTCGTCTCGTTGGTTGAGCTCAGCACACCGGGAGGGGTGTTTTGGCAGTACCAGGCTCTGCAGTCATTGCTAATAAAACGATGCATGGAAAAATTGGACTCTAGAGAGTCGGCGACCTCCATGTGCTGCAACGGGTGCTTGCGTCTATAGGGTATGAGGGTATGGTACGACATTGTAGTCCTGCATGATAGCTGCTTACACAGGAACCATTGGCCAGGGATGTACACACATGTGAGGTTTGTGCAGTACGAGCACTGTTTTAGGCATTTCTAGCTCACACCAATGTTCTTCTGTCCCACACTGGCCCAACTGCACTGTATGCAATGCCCTCCCTCAACCCTCGCCCTTCCCGAAGACTGCAGTCATTGGACTTGAAACCATCAGGACCCACCAAAGCCTTTCTTGCTTCTCAAATATGCGACTCACCATAATTTCCTAGCAGCGTCCTTCAGGCTTAGCTCTCCCGATTCTCTCTCTCTCTCTCTCTCTCCCTTCTCTTCCCTTTACTAAGCTCTCTAATTTCTCGTTTTGGGTCGATACATGTATATATGGTAACCCAGAGCCATGGGGGACAGTGTGTGTATTATAGCTGCATGCTTCATGGAGGCAGTCAGTCTCAATGATGCATGCACAAAGCTACAATGTATACAGACCATGAGACGGCTAATTTATAAGTCTAGTCCATACCGCCTGAATTTTCTAGTCTCCTGTACCGGTACAATGTTAAGTCGGCCAAGATATAAACCTGTAAATACGCGTGCATGTGTGAGTAGGGTCGTTGTTGTTCCATTACACCTGATTAGGAACTGCAAGCATCTATATGCTAAGCACATGCTCACCTGCTCTTTTTATTTGAAGACTTTCTAATTTCTGCTTGATTGACTTGGTCTGAATTGTCATAATTTTTTAGGGCATATGCCTGCATTTTCAGGGCATCAATGTGGCAATTCCAGCCTCGAATTGTACCATACCATGTCCCCCATCTGCCGAACAGAAGAATCGGGTATACCATCGCGTTCTAGCTCATTTAGCTCTTTCAATCACGCGTCGTCTGGAATGTCGAGAATCTCTTCTGACTCGATCTTGGTCCGCGAATTCCTTGCTCAATTCCTCCAAATACGTCCGGCTGTTTGACTCGGCTGAAATCCAGGCCAGCTCTTCGGTCGACATACCAGATACAACTTCTCCAGGCAAATTTGAATAATTGATTAAGTGATTGATCATGTATGAAGCGTGGTAAGAGCACAGAATATACACAGAATGCCAAATCGAGCGATTTCCATGAAGCCGAATTAAAATTCGTGTGCACTACTCTTTTTGTGAAGTCTATGGCCAGTAGTATAAATTAGCGAAGAATAATTTAGCAAAGTCTCACAGGCAGTCAGAGATCCTACCTGGAGGACCAAATGTAAAATTTTATCATTTTTCGTATTTCAATTCTTACACCGATTTTTTAAACAAAAAGTGCTCGATTTGGCATTCTGTGTATATTGTGTGGTAAGGGTAAGAGCATGCTAACAAATTAAAATTTATCCTGACGTTGTTTTTTCCTTTTACAGTGAGTCTAAGCCCATAAGTACCTATGCCAATATGTCAATGGTCCTAAATTGACAAATGAGGAGAAAGAATGGCCATAGACACTTCTTGTATGTTACAACACAGAGCCCGGAATTTTCGACAATTTAGAATTTTGAGGGCGCGTAAGCCCGGAAAAAAGAAATGTTAATGTTATATTGTGTGACTGTCAGTGCTTAGATGCCAGCTGTTTAATAATACAATGTAGAAAAATGAGAAAAACACATACTATTTTTAATACATACATAATACATAAAAATACATACACACGACAGCAGTGTCTAAAAACTTTCCTGCCTGCCTGCCTGTCGTCTGTCTGCCTGCCTGTCTGTCTGTCTGTCTGTCTGTCTGTCTGTGTCTGTCTGTCTGTCTGTCTGTCTGTCTGTCTGTCTGTCTGTCTGTCTGTCTGTCTGTCTGTCTGTCTGTCTGTCTGTCTGTCTCTCTGTCTGTCTGTCTGTCTCTCTGTCTGTCTGTCTCTCTGTCTGTCTGTCTGTCTCTCTGTATGTCTGTCTGTCTCTCTGTCTGTCTGTCTGTATTTCATTCTTAGCTTCCGTCTTAGTGTCTTTTAGTGTCCCGCAGGCACTCATTTTAGCGCCGCAGGCACTCATTTTAGCGCCGCAGGCACTCATTTTAGCGCCGCAGACACTCATTTTAGCGTCACAGGCACTCATTTTAGCGCCGCAGGCACTCATTTTAGCGCCGCAGGCACTCATTTTAGCGTCACAGGCACTCATTTTAGCTCCGCAGACACTCATTTTAGCGCCGAAGGCACTCATTTTAGCTCCACAGGCACTCATTTTACCGTCACAGGCACTCATTTTAGCTCCGCAGGCACTCATTTTAGCGCCGCAGGCACTCATTTTAGCTCCACAGGCACTCATTTTACCGTCACAGGCACTCATTTTAGCTCCACAGGCACTCATTTTACCGTCACAGGCACTCATTTTAGCTCCGCAGGCACTCATTTTAGCGCCGCAGGCACTCATTTTAGCGCCGAAGGCACTCATTTTAGCGCCGCAGGCACTCATTTTAGCGCCGCAGGCACTCATTTTAGCTCCGCAGGCACTCATTTTAGCGCCGCAGGCACTCATTTTAGCGTCACAGGCACTCATTTTAGCGCCGCAGGCACTCATTTTAGCGCCGCAGGCACTCATTTTAGCTCCACAGGCACTCATTTTACCGTCACAGGCACTCATTTTAGCTCCGCAGGCACTCATTTTAGCGCCGCAGGCACTCATTTTAGCGCCGCAGACACTCATTTTAGCGCCGCAGGCACTCATTTTAGCGCCGCAGGCACTCATTTTAGCTCCGCAGGCACTCATTATAGCGCCGCAGGCACTCATTTTAGCGCCGCAGACACTCATTTTAGCCTCGCAGGCACTCATTATAGCGCCGCAGGCACTCATTTTAGCGCGGCAGGCACTCATTTTAGCTCCGCAGGCACTCGTTTTAGCGCCGCAGGCACTCATTTTAGCGCCGCAGGCACTCATTTTAGCTCCGCAGGCACTCATTTTAGCGCCGCAGGCACTCATTTTAGTCTGCTCTAAGGCTAACACCCGACCTCCCAGCGATTCAAGCCTGCGGCAGGATCTGCTGCATGAGTCTGAAATCGCAAATCTGCCTGCATGAAGTACACGCTGTGTTTGCTCGTCTTTGATTTCGTTCCGACGGGATCCCCTCCTCACCGAAGGCTGACCCCGAAGGGACTGGTGGCAGCACTACCTACGCAATCATGAATTGGCTTAATTCCGCTTAAAGCAGACGGATCGGGCAAAGAGCCCCCAGAACACTGTGCTAGCGCAGCTTGAGAAGCACATCCATAGGCACATCACTAGAAAAAAACTATAATTAGCAAGCTGGTAGAAAGTTTTAGCAGAAGTTTCAGAAAATTTGACTTCAGAAAGTTGTGATATTTTCGGCTTAGGTAGTAGGGCCTTTTTTATATAAGAAATTGAGAAGAATTATTTATATCCTCTCATTAGCTACACAGCTGCTCTAGCGCATATATGCAAAAAATTTTTGAAGGTTGTTTATACATCAATGAAATAGATGAAAACATAGATGAAATATTTTTCATCAAATAAATCGAGAGTATTTCTGAAAAAAAATCGAGCTTGCCGATGTTTTTACATTTAACCGATATGTAACTACTATTTACGAAAAATAAACGATTAGCGAAAATTTCAAATGAATAGTTTCATTTAACAAATGATACGAGCTACAAATGAAAAGAGTCAGAAAAGAGCTCGCTAGTGTAGCTAAAATGTATGAAGTCATGAAAGCTAAAACATAGTTATGCAAACTGAAACAGGTACATCAGCATGGTGTAAAAATCCGCTTTTCAGTTGTATCTTCATTTTATGTCATTTCTATTTTCTATTTAAATCGTCGTTAGTCGTTAGACGTTAAAAGTTCATTTGAAGTTTAGGCCTTTTCATATTGCTTGTTCTACTGGTTCTAGAACCCGATCCAATATGTAAAGTATTACTTTATGTCTCCTAAACTAGAGATATAAGTACTTTAAAGTTGTGATTATATTGAATGGTAATATCCAAGAAGAAAGTGAAAAATTGTGCAAAGTGAAGCTGTAATGCAGTCAAACATTCAGCAAAGTTAAATAGTTATATACTGCTTTTTTTCCTTGGAAGATCGAATCGATTCTGGTTCTGGAATTGGTAATGTGAAAAGCCCCAGCTTGTATATTCTGCTTTTTACGCTTTCAAATATCACGCGCTTTCAAATATTTTATCTTCACAAAAATCACCTATTATTGAGAGCAATCCTTATACTCGATATTGTTATTTTGACAGAATATCTTTAACTACCCTTTTTGAATCGCATTTTAGAAGAATTGTTTTGCATCAAGGTCATATATGGTATCGGTTTTTTATAATTACCTACTTAAAATCTTGTCGTTCTGTTGTTAGTCGTTAGTCGTTCAAAAAATACCGTAAAAATTCCAGGCGCTCTTTCAAATACCTTACTTATACAAATATCGTCTTCCAAGAGTCAGAAAAGAGCTTACTGGAGTAGCCAAAATTTACGATGCCATGTACAGCTAAAATTACTTGGAACATATAACATGTATATATATACATGTATAACAGAGTATAACTGAGTCCGCTTCTTGTTCCCACCATCAAGTCCTTGAATGGTCCCATATATACTCGCAGAAAAGTATTGCCAACCGCATTGCTTTTAATAAATGACTCATTTTGTCCATTTATTTTGCATGAATTTCTGTCCATCCATCACCTTTTTTATTATCTATTTGAATCGCCATTAAGTCGTTAGACGTTTAAAGCTGCCTGTTTTGCAGGCTTACAAATAATATACTTTTACAATAATCGCCAAATATTATGAGCAACCCCTATATACTCAATATTTTTCATTGACAGAATAATGCTTAATTACCTATTTTAAATCGCATTTTGGATGAACCGTTTTTGCATCAAAGCCATACTGTAGCTACTTGTTTTTTATAACTCCCTACTTAAATACTTGTCGTTCTTTCGTTAGCTAGTCGTTATAGGTCGTCCGTAAATACCGCAAAAAACCCAGACGCTCTTTCAAATACCATATTTAATACAAATTTGTCAATATATGTGGTTAATACCAATATACTCATTTTTATCACTTACGGGATCAATTGAATTGCTAATTTGCTATACATCAAGTTCATACAAAGGCTCTTGTTTTTTTAATTTCTTACTTAAATAATTTTTTGCCTCGTTTGTCGTTAAAGCTCGTTAGAAGTTTCGTAGAAAACTTTAGGCGCTCTTTCAAATACTATATTATTAAAAAACTCTTTTTCAGCGACCGTGAAAAATTTAACCTTTTGAATAAACACTAAATAAATCGGATCATACTGGCATAACAGGCTCCTTAAGCCTGAGCCAAATTTACTACTAATACTACTACTACTACTACTACTACTACTACTACTCGAAGTATTCATTGCTCAGGTTACTTCTTCTACTTTTGAATTTTTATTAAATACGCTGACGTATACTGGCCAAACGGGTTTCCTGCCTGAGCCAACTTACTTACTACTACTTATATCGTAACTCGTGTTCGTCATCATCGTATAAAAAATCAACCTTTTGAATAAATATCAAATACATCGAATCATATTGGCAAAATCGGCTCTTTGCCTGAGCCAAACTTACTACTAGGCTACGACACATTAAAATAAAATTTTAATTTTAGTACTACATTGAGCATTGAGCATTGCTACAAAAATATACTACGACAACCAAGAAATAGAGGAAGTAAATGAATTTAAATACCTGGGAATTATTTTTGAACCAAAAAACAGCTTTAAAAAATGTATTGAACACCAAACTAAGCAGGGATATACAGCCATGTTTTCCCTACTCCATAGGGTAAAGAATACGTCCCTAGACATCACACTCATTCGCAGACTATTTGACGCGCTTGTTACCCCCGTTATCACTTACGGTTGTGAGCTCTGGGGCCCTCTGGCTACCATGTCTGATACAAAAGCTATTGATAATATTCAGCTGAAATTCTACAAATATCTCCTCAATCTACCAAAATTTGCTAGCAACAGTGTGGTATCATCAGAACTTGAGCTTACTCCAATCTCTCAACGAATCGCTAAAACCTACCTCATCTACTGGCTGAAGATTAGACACAAAAAACTCTGCCAAACGACTCTAGAAATTTTCTACTCAAACACCGGCCAAAAAAATCCATGGAAAATGAATGTACTAAAGAAACTAGAAAGTATAGACCTAAAAGCACTAACTGAAGATAAACTTTCCCAAAGCTTTAATAACGAGAAATACCTAGTGAAAAAGCACCTCAAGATACACAGAGAAAGAGAACTTAGCCAAAAGCTAGAGAATCAGCAACATATTAAACTCTACAAAAACGCCTATCTCTACAAAAAAATCTGCAGGCCCGACCTTTCAGATTTCTTTCCATGTACATTTAGAAACAAAAAATTCTTAACAACCCTCCTAAAACTGAAATGCGAGATTACACCCAACTTTTTTTCTCAAGAACCATGTAAAATGTGTGGAGCGCGAAATGGTTCTGACATTCTACACTACTTGACCGAATGTCCACAAACTGAAGAGATCAGGAAAAAATACTTCTGTCAATACCTCTTAAATAGCAATCAAATACACAAGATAGGATATGCTACAAATGAAAAAAGAGTCAGAAAAGAGCTCACTGGTGTAGCTAAAATATATGAAGTCATGAATAGCTAAAACAGTTAAACAAACTGAATCAGATACATCAGCAGTGTAACAAATCCGCTTTTCAGTTGTTTATTCATTTACTGTCTTTTTTAATTTCCTATATTTAAATCGTCGTTATTCGTTAAACGTAAAATTCTTTCGAAGTATTGTTTATGTTCGTTTTTCACGCTTTGAAATATCAGGCGCTTTCAAAAATACTACATCTTTTTTTTTTTACAAACTCGCTTACCAAAGTAATCTCGCAATTAAAGCTATACCTCGTAATTTGTACTCATTTTTGTATTAATATTTATACTCGTTGTTAGTTGTTAGTCGTCACTTTTCGTCTAAAAATACCGTAAAAATTCTGGCGCGCTTTCAAATACTTTATCTTTTACAATAACTCAGCAAATCGTCGTCAAATCGTCTTTATAAACTTCTATATTCGAAAATTCCAAATACATAGCTCTATAATATATTGGCCAAACAGGCTAATTGCCTGAGCCAAATTCTCTTACTCATTGACGACAATAATGATGAAGACATGTAGTTATAATATCTGAATAGGCCTACTGATTGTTTTGACCAGACCAGACCCAACACAATACTACAAGACACGTGACTTAGTTCCAAAAAGCCCTAGCATCGAGCAAGTTAGAATGAAAATTCCAACTAATAATTGTATGATTATCAAAATTTACAAGAAAACTGTTGCTTCTAATTCTATGCCCATTGCCCAGTCTAGTTTGTAATGTAAGCATGGTTGAATACAGTGCAGTGGCGTACCAGGATTTCCTTCTGGGGGGGGGGGGTCACAGTCAGTCATAGGCTCATGCTCACTGCGGCAACCGGGGGCAGGGGGTGCTAGGCCTCTGTGACAGGGGAGGGGGCCTGAAAATTTGGCCTAGATCAGCCAGCTGGGGGGTGGGGTGGGTCATGATCCCCATGATCCCCCTTTTGCTTTTGGTCACACCCCTAGTTGAATAAAGCATTAGCATTAGGCTATAATTTAATATAGGCCTAGGGGCCTAGCAATAGGTCTATAGCTGGGGTATATAATATACTAGGTCTATGTGGGTGGCTACTAGGCCTAGCTAAAGTGTCAAGACTTAAGTTAAACTGCAAGGATATATCTGTATGTCATATTGTCACATTATTTTAAATTTTGTCATGGCCTCACCTAATGATATCAAGGCCTATACTATATGGCTAGGCCAGGGCCTAGCTGCCTAGGACTATTTGTTATATTTAGGCCTATACAAATGCTGTCCAATGGTATCTTAGTAGTCTAGGCAAATAGCATAAGCATAGGCATAGCTGTATTGCCTGTATATAGATAGGCCTATATGCCAATGTTAGCTATGCCTGACTTACTATTAATAATAGGCCATATATGGCTTATGCTCATAGCAAACAGCCTAGGCCTAGCCTAGGCTACCTATCTACATGTCATGTAGGCTGTAACATTTAATATAATAATAATATAGCCTTGACTTTATACCATCTATATGATAGGCCTAATTTAATATTTTGGCCTATCCAACAAAATTTATAAAACAATTGAACATTTGACTATAGGCCCTTTATTTTTTATGTGCAATTCCAGAATGTGCATATGCATCCTAAAATTTGAAATTGCACCTTAAAATTACCAAGTAGATAGATACAGTCTGTGATCTCATGATCTCATAAACTATTTCTTAAGCAATATTTGCATTGCCTTAAAATAGGGCCTAGGTCTAAAAACAAGAAAAATTACATTTTGGGCCTTAAAATTGTGCCTTAAAAATTGGGCATAGGGTGTGATTTTGCACTTTGTCTTAGGAAAAGAATAAAACCTAAATGTCTCAGGGACATAATAGTCTCAGGGATTAGAATTCAGTGGGTTCTAAATCAGCAGGTTTCAATAGCTTGTGCCTTTCTATAGCTTGCAAGAGTGGCTTGTTAAATCTGATAACTTTTCAAAACAAAAATGAAGAAAATTGGATGCTTAACCCTTGAATATTGGGGAAAACAATTGTTTATTTATTATATCTGGGGTCCAATGAACCCCTCTGAGTTGATATATGTTAACAATGCTTTATTTATGTATATTAAAAAGATAAAAATTTTAAATGGCAAACTTTTACATTATCTGATTTGATCTTCAGTTGTGCAGTTGCCTTCTATATCATAGTCTTGTAATGACATGTCAGAATGTTTGTTAATTCACACCCAATCCTAAGTCACAGAGAGGTATAGCTCCAGTATAGCTCCAGTAATCACTGATAGTCCTCTAAGATCTGTCAGGGTAGTCTTCTGGAGACTACAACCAATGGAGTCTTAAGAGACTCAATAGTATCAACCTGGCACAAATGAGTAAGGCTTACCACAAGAACTCAGTTGAGTCTCAATTGACTTGGTCTGTAGGAAGTCCTTCTAAGGCTTCCTCTTTGGAGCTTCTCCTTCTGGAGGTTCGGTTGTTAGCTCCGGGTCTGCTTCGGACCACTTGTATTTATAGGCAAATGGGCCCCTCGTGAGGTTGCTGGGTTCATTTTTTAAGTGTCAAAGGTTCACGCTTTAGTTGCTGTCAAGCATGACAGGGTAGAAAGTTAAGCCACTAGTCTAGTGTAAGCGCGCATGATTGGCTACCATAGCTGGGTTATTTTGGGTTATCTTTGATTGGTTCATCTGGTGCAGGCCAAATGATGAATTGCAAATGGGGTCTTAAATTGGCAATTGTAGGTCACCTATGATTGGTCGGTTGATAAAAATAGCATGTTCGACTTTACTCTCTTGTGATTGGTTCATTAAAATATTCTGTGATTCAGTACTTATTTTTATTGCTGATACTTAGTATGCTACTTAATAAAATGTATAAGTAGTATGTTAACAATTTTTATGACTACCGGAGGTAGAACACTCTACAGAAGGTAATAAAAATGGGTGGCGGGTCAAGGGTAGAGGTTCTGTGTGGAGTTTGAGGGTTTAAGCTTGGGGGGGGGGTAAGAGCCAATAAATGAGCCTTGTCTTTAAAAATACATTAAAATGCTTCAGTTTAACTTACTAAGCTTATGCACCACTGAAAGTAGCTTACACGCAAATGTGTTGAGTGACCCATCTAGTTATTCTAGTTTCTGTGGTCTGTGTTCAATTATAGCATTTTTGTTTTATTGCGTCAACTATATATATTCATAAGTCTGAAAAAATCCAGCTCAAACTAAAAAATCACATGCAATCTCTTACTTCATGATTAGTTGAGTGCCGATTTTTTACTGTTTGATCTTCATTCTCTTAAAGTCTATCCCAGTTGCCCAGCCAACCTACATTATCTGACACGTGTACATAGTCGTAACGCTATGAGCTTCTCCAATATCATGGAGAACATCCTGCCAGCCATGGTATTCAGCGCTAGCGCTTTTCGTAGCGGCGCAGTTGGCGTCGTCTCTAGCGGCGCCTCGGCCGCCACCAGCGGTCGTAGCTACGATCGTCGGCATCCTGGTAGCGCCGGCACTACCGGAGCTTCGGCGCCAGAAGAAGATTCAAAGCTTTGGTCGGAGTCGGTAGCTACGGCTCAACTCCTGCCGACTCAAGATTTGAATCGGCTAGTATTGGAGTACTTGGTGCACGAGGGGCACCTGGAGGCTGCCGAGACATTTTGCCGCGAGGCTGGTCTTGAACCGAACATTCTGCAGGTTGGTGCGGGGTCATTGGGTCACTGACTGAATGATCTGGGGTAGTGCAGGGTCATTGGGTCACTGACTGAATGATCTGGGGTAGTGCAGGGTCATTGGGTCACTGACTGAATGATCTGGGAAAGTGCAGAGTTAGTGGGTCACTGACTGAAGGATTTGGGAAAGAGCAGGGTCATTGGGTCACTGACTGAATGATCTGGGAAAGTGCAGGGTCATTGGGTCACTGACTGAATGATCTGGGGAAGTGCAGGGTCATTGGGTCACTGACTGAATGATCTGGGAAAGTGCAGAGTTAGTGGGTCACTGACTGAAGGATTTGGGAAAGTGCAGGGTCATTGGGTCACTGACTGAATGATCTGGGAAAGTGCAGGGTCATTGGGTCACTGACTGAATGATCTGGGGAAGTGCAGAGTTAGTGGGTCACTGACTGAATGATCTGGGGAAGTGCAGAGTTAGTGGGTCACTAACTGAATGATCTGGGAAAGTGCAGGGTCATTGGGTCACTGACTGAATGATCTGGGAAAGTGCAGGGTCATTGGGTCACTGACTGAATGATCTGGGAAAGTGCAGGGTCATTGGGTCACTGACTGAAGGATCTGGGGGAGTGCAGGGTCATTGGGTCACTGACTGAATGATCTGGGGTAGTGCAGGGTCATTGGGTCACTGATTGTTCACATCAATCAATCACTCAGGAGTCGGAGTCTGGCGAGGACAGCCAACGCCGCGTGGCGATTCGATCAGCTGTGCAAGACGGTCGCATAGACGAAGCAATTGAGCTGATCAACGAGGCTAATCCGGAGCTGCTAGATCTTAATCAGAAGCTGCATTTTCATCTGCGCCGACAGCAGCTTGTTGAGCTGGTTCGCGAGGTGACAGAAGAGTTAAATCGGCTTAAATTGTTAAACCGAGTTTAATAGCTCAGTGTCTCCCAGGGATAGAAGAATTTCAGCACCGCATGCGTCCCTCTGAAGAATCGTAAATGCTTAAGCTGCTAAAGAAGAATCGATCGTAAAATCATGAACCGCCCCTTAAGAGCACCTTAAGAGCCTATTAGGAATCATAGAGTATCATTAAGAATTGTATTGTATTGAGCCGTGAAGAGCTTAGAAAGCTCTATTACGCCTCGAAAAATCTTAGGGAGCCCCATTACACCCCGAAGAATCGTAGGGAGCCCCGTTTCACCCCGAAGAATCTTAGAGAGCCCCATTTCACCCCGAAAAATAGTAGAAAGCCATATTTAAAGCTTAAGATCAACATTTATGGCGAAAACCAACGCGTTTCAACCCACTAGGGCCGTCCTCAGGGTATATTTTATCACTGAACGAAACACTCAATATAAATAAGCAAACGATTGTACTATCTCAAGTGTCAAATTGAAAACGGGAGGGTAACCAATGTACGAAAAACATAAAAAAACTGGGGGTTGGAGTTAAGCGAGAATAATGGGAGAGAGAGAGAGAGAGAAGGCAAACAGATGTAAAAAAACAAAATGTACACGCAACAAAAAATAATCAAACTCAAAACACCCTAAAAAGGTGGCCCGCACCACTATGTAGCAACTGCACATTGAGACTGGGATTTTGAGCTTTGATGTGCAGCGCTTCAAGAATGCTAAGCTTGAATTCAGAGTTAGCACGGTCGATAATTTTAAACAATTCAATCTGTTCTCTGTCACAGCAGCCCTTGCATTCCAGAAGGTGGTCCTGGATAGCAGATTTTTTCAGCCAATGCTCCCTAACTCTGGTGTGCAGGTGTCTTTTGGTTTTTCCCACGTAAGAGATATTCTGATCTTCAGAACAACAAAATTTTTATAGACGACACCTGCAACTAGAGCACGAGGAACACGGGACTTGAGATTGCTGACAAATTGACACACCTTGGCAGTGCGAAAAACAATCCTAATCGGAGTGATGTACCATTTCCGAAAAGATCTCTCAAGCTTCTTTTTCAACAAGATAGACGGGATACCATAGAACGGCAAGATCATCACGGGGTCATCCGGCTTTTTACTATGATTCTGTTGCAGTCTGCCAGTAACCTTATCAGTGACAAACTTGAAAATCAACCGACTAATGAGATTTTTTGGGTATCCGTTCATACTGAAAATCCTAGTCAAATTTGTCACCTCCTCATCAAACGCAGCCCAGGAACTACTCAGAGAGTAAGCTCTGTGCAGCATACAATGGATCAGGCCAATATTCCACTGTTTCGGACAGAGGGCATTGAAATTCAACAGTAAACCAGTAAACGTGGGCTTGCGATAAACCCGAGTAGAGACTTGGCCACTGCTCAGATCAACCTCAACATCGAGAAACGGAAGTTTTTTACCTCCCATCTCAACGGTGAATTGGATGTTGCTGTGGGTTGAATTCAGAGCCCGAAAAAACTCTTGGTACTTAGCCCGGTCATCAAAAATGACAAAAGTGTCATCAACATAGCGCTTGTAGAAAGTTGGCGCACACTCAAGCGACATCCACTCCGTTTCCCAGTGCGGCATGCAAACATTGGCCAGAGTAGGAGCAAGCGGGCTTCCCATGGCACAACCATCAATCTGGCGATAATATTTGTCATCAAACATGAAGATGCCAGAGGTAGCGAAGCCTAACAACTTTTTGAACACAGTCTTTGGTAACCCAGGCGGATTCATATTGTACACATGATCAGTGGCGAGATCAATAGCCAGCTTCAAAGGGACATTGGTAAAAAGCGAAGTCACGTCAAAACTGCAGAGAAAATCCTCACTTTTCGGACTGATTTGACTCAAGGCTTGAATGAACTGGCAATTAGAGTTGACGGAGAATTCCTTTGGTATGCATGGTTTGATCAGAGAATCCAAGTATCTGGCCAGTTCATACTCAGCAGTGTTAATCATAGACACAATCGGTCTCAGCGGTTTGTCAGGTTTGTGAACTTTGCAAAGGCCGTACAGCTGGCCAGGTTGGCTGCCATTCGGCATAATGCGCTTAAGAATCTCATTGCTAAGATGCTGCTTGGCATGGGTCCTCAAAAAAGTCTGAAGAGATCTCTCAGCCTTGAGAACAGGATGAGCCATAGTGAGTCAGTGACCTCACTCACAGTTCCAAGACACTGAAATTTAGCCTGATCCTGCACAATGCAATTAAGCTTATTCTTGTAGTCATCACTATCCATGATAGCAACGCCGTAGCCTTTGTCATAGCCAACAACCTTGATATTGTCATTCCCTTTAAGCTGCTTCAGCGTCTGATGAAAAAGCCTGTTCTGCTTACTAGAAATGCTGTTCTGAGCCCTAGACACAAACTGGTCAAAGTCAACAATCAAACGATTCCTAAAATTGTCATACAAAGCGGTGCGGGCCCCCATCCTGAGTACAAGAACGAGGAGTGCACTTACTAACCAAGGTCTCAAACTCAGCAGCAATGTGAAGTTTGTTCTCCCATTATTCTCGCTTGACTCCAACCCCCAGTTTTTTATGTTTTTCGTACATTGGTTGCCCTCCCGTTTTCAATTTGACACTTGAGATAGTACAATCGTTTGCTTATTTATATTGAGTGTTTCGTTCAGTGATAAAATATACCCTGAGGACGGCCCTGGTGGGTTGAGGCGCGTTGGTTTTCGCCATAAATGTTGATCTTAAGCTTTATTTATTTGCTATTAATTAAGCGGGCAACTCTACCAAAGCCATATTTAGCCCCAAATGATCGTAGAGAGCCCCATTTAGCCCTTACACAAGCGTAGAGAGCCCTATTTAGCCCTTACACAAGCGTAGAGAGCCCCATTTAGCCCCCACAGAATCGTAGGGAGCCACATTTAGCCCAAAGAATCGTAGAGAGCCCCATTTAGCCCTTACACAAGCGTAGAGAGCCCCATTTAGCCCCCACAGAATCGTAGGGAGCCCCATTTAGCCCCCACAGAATCGTAGGGAGCCACATTTAGCCCAAAGAATCGTAGGGAGCCCCATTTCACCCCATAGAATCGTAGGGAGCCTACTTTTGCCTTAAAGAATTGTAGAGGGCCTCAGTTGGGGCACTTAATAAACTAATCGTCGTCCGCCACGAACGAAACCTCAGGGCCGCCTATGCCAGGCGCTCCAATTTGCCCAGTCCAGTTTGGCCAGCCTGGCCGAGACCCAGCCTGATAGTTGCCTGTCCGACTTAGAAGAATGCATGGCCTTGCTGGCGTTCGAGCGTCCGGCTGAATCGGCCAGTTTCGGTCGCTGGCTATCGTTAAGCCATCGGGCTAAGCTGGCTAGCGAAGTCAACGCTGCTCTGTTAGAAGCTACAGCGGACGACGAAGGCGGCGAATCATCGACAGTCGATCGGGACAGCTGCGGCGACGGACTGGACTATCAGCTCAGACTGCTGCTCTGGAGTCAGGATCGGCTCACGGCCGCTGGCGTTTCTTATCCGCGAATAGTTGACGTAGAAACTGCCAGGTACTCGGAGCAGCCGCAGCAGCGCGATTCGGCCACCTAAAACTGGGTATTTTAAGTAATGTCTGTGTAGATTTTGGTAATGTCACTGTGTAGATTTGGCCATTTGGGTAATGTCACTGTGTAGATTTGGGTAATGTCACTGTGTAAATTTGTGTAATGTCACTGTGTAGATTTGGGTAATGTCACTGGGTAGGTATCGGTAATGTCACTGTGTATATATGGGTAATGTCACTGTGTAGATTTGGGTAATGTCACTGGGTAGGTATGGGTAATGTCACTGTGTAAATATGGATAATGTCACTGTGTAGATTTGTGTAATGTCACTGTGTAGATTTGGGTAATGTCACTGTGTAAATTTCGGTAATGTCACTGTGTAGATATGGGTAATGTCACTGTAGATTTGGGTAATGTCACTATGTAGATTTGGGTAATGTCACTGTGTAGATATGGGTAATGTCACTGGGTAGGTATGGGTAATGTCACTGTGTAAATATGGGTAATGTCACTGTGTAGATTTGGGTAATGTCACTGTGTAAATATGGGTAATGTCACTGTGTAGATTTGGTAATGTCACTGTGTAGGTATGGGTAATGTCACTGTGTAAATATGGGTAATGTCACTGTGTAGATTTGGGTAATGTCACTGGGTAGGTATGGGTAATGTCACTGTGTAAATATGGATAATGTCACTGTGTAGATTTGTGTAATGTCACTGTGTAGATTTGGGTAATGTCACTGTGTAAATTTCGGTAATGTCACTGTGTAGATTTGGGTAATGTCACTGTGTAGATTTGGGTAATGTCACTGTAGAATTTGGTAATGCATCTGTAGATTTCTGAATTGCAGATTGCGTGTGTAAATATGAATTTATAAATACTGACAGATTCTTCAGCCCTGACGTTGACTTAAACCGTATAGACGGTCTTTACATAAAAGAATACAAATCATGAAATCTGTAAAAATTATGACCTTCATTGAGGAAGAGCTGAATCGGCCATTTTATTTTTACCTCGAAAGTTTATCCCTAAATGGGAATTGTGTGCGATAAACTAATCACAGATGAAACTTTTCTTGTATTTTCACTGAGCAGCGCATAACTGCTTATTAATTTGGAGTTTGGGCTTTGTGTTAATCTTTTTCGTATTATTGTATAATCTCGGCCTGTCTCTATAAAGAATCGTAGAAACCTCCAGCTCACCATGAAGAATAGTAGAGTTCTTGGAGAAACATAGACCGCCCCAAAGAATATAGAAAAGCACTAAGTCACCCCAAATAATCGTAAAAGGCCCCATAAAGAATCGTAGGGAGCCCCATTTCATCTTGAAGAATCGTAGGAAGCCTCATTTCATCCTAAAGAATCGTAGAGAGCCCCATTTCACCCAGAATAATCGTAGAGAGCCCCATTTCATCCTGAAGAATCGTAGGAAGCCTCATTTCATCCTAAAGAATCGTAGAGAGCCCCATTTCACCCAGAATAATCGAAGGGAGCCCCATTTCATCCTGAAGAATCGTAGGAAGCCTCATTTCATCCTGAAGAATTTTAGGGAGCCCCATTTCACCCAGAAGAATATTAGGGAGCCCCATTTCACCCCGAAAAATCGTAGGGAGCCCCATTTCACCCCTAAAAATCATAGGGAGCCCCATTTCATCCTGAAGAATCGTAGAAAGCCCCATTTCACCCCGAAGAATCATAGGGGCCTCATTTCATCCTGAAAAATCGTAGGGAGCCCCATTTCACCCCGAAAATCGTAGGGAGCCCTGTTTCACCCCGGAGAAGAGTTTGGGACTTGTATTTATTATTTATTGTATTTTTGTATAGTCTCGGCAAAATTTAGTAATAATAATGGACTTAATTGTGTTTTAAGGTTTCTGCTTGTTGTTTGCAATTGTACCGTCAATTATGCTAGGCCATATCAGTTGCAACAGTTTAATCACAATATACTAAATATTAACCTAAAAATTATTTTTGTTTTCAACCTACTTGAAATCGCTTTGTATTATTATGCAAGATAAGACTTCACTAAACCACTGTTTTTGTTTTGTCAAATACAGTTCTACCAGCTAACCAACCTTTCTTATGTTTCTTGACACCTCACTCTTGTGCAACCCCCTCACTTCCCTGTGCCCCCATTGAGAGTTCTATAACAAGTATTTTGAAAGATTTTGTCTCCAAAATATTGATTATTTGCAATTGAACCATTTTACTTTGTGAGTGCTACTATATAATATTTCTCTGTGGGTACTCACACTATGTTCTGTTATCGCTTTGAGATTTCTAACGCGCCAATATAGTCGTCAGCCTCCAAAGTTTACAGTCTAATAATTGATGTCATAAAATGTTCTTCTAAGAATAAGAGATTAGACCTGTTTTAACGTATTCAGATCTATCGCCCACTTATTTCAAATTTTGACTACTCTTCTTATAATATTTTTTTGCGTTACTACTCACACCGATTTTGTTAAGTAGTGAATTTATATATTATCTGTACAGTTTTTCTGTGGAGTATTTCCGATTTAAAAAAAGAGCTATGCTAAGAAGTTATTGCGTTCGTTATTTTAATACTGTTATTTTATTAGCTTTTTATGAGCCTGTTTCTGGGGTAATTAGCATCACGGTGGGCTATCTGGGGTAATTAGCATCACAGGTGGAGTATCTGGGGTAATTAGCATCACAGGTGGGCTATCTGGGGTAATTAGCATCACAGGTGGGCTATCTGGGGTAATTAGCATCACAGGTGGGCTATCTGGGGTAATTAGCATCACAGGTGGGCTATCTGGGGTAATTAGCATCACAGGTGGGCTATCTGGGGTAATTAGCATCACAGGTGGGCTATCTGGGGTAATTAGCATCACAGGTGGGCTATCTGGGGTAATTAGCATCACAGGTGGGCTATCTGGGGTAATTAGCATCACAGGTGGGCTATCTGGGGTAATTAGCATCACAGTTGGGCTATCTGGGGTAATTAGCATCACAGGTGGGCTATCTGGGGTAATTAGCATCACAGGTGGGCTATCTGGGGTAATTAGCATCACAGGTGGGCTATCTGGGGTAATTACCATCACAGGTGGGCTATCTGGGGTAATTAGCATCACAGGTGGGCTATCTGGGGTAATTAGCATCACAGGTGGGCTATCTGGGGTAATTAGCATCACAGGTGGGCTATCTGGGGTAATTAGCATCACAGGTGGGCTATCTGGGGTGATTAGCATTACAGGTGGACTATCTGGGGTAATTAGCATCACAGGTGGGATATCTGGGGTAATTAGCATCACAGGTGGGCTATCTGGGGTAATTAGCATCACAGGTGGGCTATCTGGGGTAATTAGCATCACAGGTGGGCTATCTGGGGTAATTAGCATCACAGGTGGGCTATCTGGGGTAATTAGCATCACAGGTGGGCTATCTGGGGTAATTAGCATCACAGGTGGGCTATCTGGGGTAATTAGCATCACAGCTGGGGATATCTAGGGTTATAAACATTCCAGATAAGGATCTCTGTTGCTATTTGGTTGCCAAGGTAGGAATTTTTTAGGGCTTAAAACCAATTATCACAGCCTATTAAATGTGAAAAAATTTCAGAGCCCAACACCTGCCCCTGTCCTAACTGTACCAATGCCTAAGGGGCTAGCCTTAGGCTAGCACTAGTCGCATCCCAGAGGATTAAGAGAACAATTGTTAATAAAGAAAAGAATCAGAATGTCAGCTGTAATAGCTGACGAGCTGGCCGAATCCGCAGCTTCATCAGCTTGGGAGCTGAGCCACTGCGATGGTTTCAGTCTTGTCCGATTGCTGCATCAACGTCAGCTGGGATTTAACAATCGGATTAACTGTGACAGAATTCTCAAACGCTTATCCGAGTCCAGATCTATTAGTAGTCGGCATTGCCAGCAGGTTCAACTGGCCGAGCCAGCTTCTAAGCGGGTTGTCAGTTTAGCTCTGTCAGCCAATCAGCAATGGCTAGCAGCTGCTCACACTGATCATTGTATTCGAGTCTATTCGCTGAGCTCAACGAATTCGCCAACTGATAATGACAGAAATATTGTCCAGCTACTATTCGGTCATCAGAGATTAGTGTGGACACTGCAGTGGCATCCGCGTCTGCCGCACATCCTGGCTAGCGGCTGTCTTGGCGGCGACATTCGCGTCTGGCCGGTGCAGCAGCAGCAGCCGGCGTCGGGGAGGCCGCGTCTTGAATGCGACAACTCTGTTGACAGCGGTGCCGCTATTTTAAAGGTGCGTCTCGCTTTTAGGGGGCCGGTGCTCTTTGTGTACTTCAGATGGGTTTGAACTGCTGTGTCTCTCACTCGCCTCCCTACACCCTCCCCTCTGTCTACCCTACCACTGTCTACCTTCCCCTCTACCCTCTTATGTGTCTACCCCTCTGTTACCCTCCACTCTATATCTACCCTCCTCTCTATCAACCCTCCCCTCTCTATCTACCCTCCTCTATCAACCCTCCACTCTATATCTACCCTCCTCTCTATCAACCCTCCCCTCTCTATCTACCCTCCTCTATCAACCCTCCACTCTTTATCTACCCTCCTCTCTATCAACCCTCCCCTCTCTATCTACCCTCCTCTCTATCAACCCTCCCCTCTCTATCTACCCTCCTCTCTATCAACCCTCCACTCTTTATCTACTCTCCCTTTGTCTATCCTCCCCTCTCTATCTACCACCCCTCTGTCTACCCTCCACTCTCTATCTACCCTCCTCTCTATCAACCCTCCCCTCTCTATCTACCCTCCTCTCTATCAACCCTCCACTCTTTATCTACCCTCCCTCTGTCTACCCTCCCCTCTCTATTTACCCTCCCTCTGTCTACCCTCCCCTCTCTATCTACCACCCCTCTGTCTACCCTCCCCTCTCTATCTACCCTCCTCTCTATCAACACTCCCCTCTCTATCTACTCTCCCTTTGTCTATCCTCCCCTCTCTATCTACCACCCCTCTGTCTACCCTCCACTCTCTATCTACCCTCCTCTCTATCTACCCTCCCCTCTATCTACCCTCCTCTCTATCTACCCTCCACTCTTTATCTACCCTCCCTCTGTCTACCCTCCCCTCTCTATTTACCCTCCCCCTGTCTACCCTCCCCTCTCTATCTACCACCCCTCTGTCTGCCCTCCCCTCCCTACCCTCCTCTCTATCAACCCTCCTCTCTCTATCTACCCTCCCCTCTCTATCTACCCTCCCTCTGTCTACTCTCCACTCTCTATCTACCACCCCTCTGTCTACCCTCCCCTCTCTATCTACCCTCCTCTCTATCAACCCTCCCCTCTCTATCTACCCTCCTCTCTATCAAACATCCACTCTCTATCTACCCTCCCTCTGTCTACCCTCCCCTCTCTATCTACCACCCCTCTATCTACCCTCCCCTCTCTATCTACCCTCCCTCTGCCTACCCTCCCCTTTTCTGTCTACCTTACCTTCGACTTACTCTCACCTTACCATCCCTCTCTACCCTCCCCAATGTACAGTGTATGTACACTGCTATACCCCTGTTGTACCTGCATGTACCTGCCAACGTGCCCGTATGCGTTTCCTCTCTTCTTTTTATCTATTTTTAGCACAAAACTGACTAATAAATTCCAGCTCAGCGAGGTCACCATGATCTCCAGTCTGGCCTTCCATCCTGGCCCCGGCGCCGAGGACCGCAGCCTCATGGCCTACGCAACCAGTACTAAGGTGGCATTCGTCAACTGGCTCACCGGTGCGCCCCTGTTCACCTGGCGATTCCTGGCCTCCTATAGTCGAGTTCGTTGGCTAAAATTTGACGCATCAGACGGCGGCGGACGCCTATTTGTAGCGTCAACTAATTCGCCAGACGATGTGCCAATACCGCTGGTTTCCATGCCAACCGAGTCCACTGCTGCAACAGCCGCCGCTGCAGCAGCCGCCGAAAGTCGCTCCCGTCTTGTCTACGAAGCCGTCATCGCCGAAGTGTCCAGACTTTATCCGCCAGCCTCGTCCGGTGTCTCGTCTTCGACGTCGTGTCATCAGCGACAGATTGAACCGGACATTGTTGACCTTGAATGTCACGGACAGATTCAACAACAAAGCGGCGCTACAAGTCGACGGATTCATAATTTCGCCTCACCCGACTTGATAACTAACGTTAATAGTAATAATAATGATGTTGCCGAGGAAAATTCTTATCGTGCTACTACTGCTATTAGTAGCAGCAGCGGCGCTATTGACACTAATCGAGTCCGGTCAAGCATAGCCGAGGTCACCTGTCACGTGTTGGAACGGGCGCACCGGTTGCGTTACTATGGCGAAGCCGATTTAGCGTCTAGCGGCGGCGAATATGACGCTTCACTGATGCGTCTGGCTAATGCACTGGCTCCGCAGCCTCGGGTTGACCCGGCCTCCATGCGGGCCACCCTCACCGACACCGGCCTGCTGGCTATTAGACGATTTGCTAGAGCTGCCGCTATGTCCGCTACTAATAGTAGTAGTAACAGTACTAGCACCGCATCTACCTCTGCCGCCGCCGCCGCCGCCGCTGCTGGCACTTCGTCGACAACATCAACTAGTAGGCGTCTTCTAACTCAGCTGTCTTCGGCTGGCTCTTTGTCTTCTGCTTCCGCAATAGGAGCGGCTACTTCAGATTCTTCTAGTCAAAGAAATTTTGCTAATCCGGCTCTCGTAGTTCCGGCCGGATCGGCGGCTGGCTCAGGCGCCGCCGGGGTCGGAGTTAATGCCGGATTTCGCGAGGACACGCCGTTTATGCGAGTCCGTCAGCGGCCGGTGGATCACGCGGATTATGGAGTTGGGCCCTTCGAGTTTGCCGAGGCAGCCGCCTCTGCTGGGGTTGATCCGATATTGAGGGCCGCCATTGACAGGTGAGCTAAACAGTAGTCTGTGTTGCTACCTGATGTCTGTCAGTAGTCTGTGTTGCTACCTGATGTCTGTCAGTAGTGTGTGGCTACCTGATGTCTGTCAGTAGTGTGTGTGGCTACCTGATGTCTGTCAGTAGTCTGTGTTGCTACCTGATGTCTGTCAGTAGTGTGTGTTGCTACCTGATGTCTGTCAGTAGTCTGTGTTGCTACCTGATGTCTGTCAGTAGTCTGTGTTGCTACCTGATGTCTGTCAGTAGTGTGTGTTGCTACCTGATGTCTGTCAGTAGTGTGTGTTGCTACCTGATGTCTGTCAGTAGTGTGTGTGGCTACCTGATGTCTGTCAGTAGTCTGTGTTGCTACCTGATGTCTGTCAGTAGTGTGTGTTGCTACCTTATGTCTGTCAGTAGTCTGTGTTGCTACCTGATGTCTGTCAGTAGTGTGTGTTGCTACCTGATGTCTGTCAGTGTGTGGCTACCTGATGTCTGTCAGTGTGTTGCTACCTGATGTCTGTCAGTGTGTGGCTACCTGATGTCTGTCAGTAGTCTGTGTTGCTACCTGATGTCTGTCAGTAGTGTGTGTTGCTACCTGATGTCTGTCAGTAGTCTGTGTTGCTACCTGATGTCTGTCAGTAGTGTGTGTTGCTACCTGATGTCTGTCAGTAGTGTGTGTTGCTACCTGATGTCTGTCAGTAGTCTGTGTTACTACCTGATGTCTGTCAGTAGTCTGTGTTGCTACCTGATGTCTGTCAGTAGTGTGTGTTGCTACCTGATGTCTGTCAGTAGTGTGTGTTGCTACCTGATGTCTGTCAGTAGTGTGTGTTGCTACCTGATGTCTGTCAGTAGTGTGTGTTGCTACCTGATGTCTGTCAGTAGTGTGTGTTGCTACCTGATGTCTGTCAGTAGTGTGTGTTGCTACCTGATGTCTGTCAGTAGTCTGTGTTGCTACCTGATGTCTGTCAGTAGTGTGTGTTGCTACCTGATGTCTGTCAGTAGTGTGTGTTGCTACCTGATGTCTGTCAGTAGTCTGTGTTACTACCTGATGTCTGTCAGTAGTGTGTGTTGCTACCTGATGTCTGTCAGTAGTCTGTGTTACTACCTGATGTCTGTCAGTAGTCTGTGTTGCTACCTGATGTCTGTCAGTAGTGTGTGTTGCTACCTGATGTCTGTCAGTAGTGTGTGTTGCTACCTGATGTCTGTCAGTAGTGTGTGTTGCTACCTGATGTCTGTCAGTAGTGTGTGTTGCTACCTGATGTCTGTCAGTAGTGTGTGTTGCTACCTGATGTCTGTCAGTAGTGTGTGTTGCTACCTGATGTCTGTCAGTAGTCTGTGTTGCTACCTGATGTCTGTCAGTAGTGTGTGTTGCTACCTGATGTCTGTCAGTAGTGTGTGTTGCTACCTGATGTCTGTCAGTAGTCTGTGTTACTACCTGATGTCTGTCAGTAGTCTGTGTTGCTACCTGATGTCTGTCAGTAGTGTGTGTTGCTACCTGATGTCTGTCAGTAGTGTGTGTTGCTACCTGATGTCTGTCAGTAGTGTGTGTTGCTACCTGATGTCTGTCAGTAGTGTGTGTTGCTACCTGATGTCTGTCAGTAGTGTGTGTTGCTACCTGATGTCTGTCAGTAGTGTGTGTTGCTACCTGATGTCTGTCAGTAGTCTGTGTTGCCACCTGATGTCTGTCAGTAGTGTGTGTCTTGCTACCTGATGTCTGTCAGTAGTGTGTGTTGCCACCTGATGTCTGTCAGTAGTGTGTGTCTTGCTACCTGATGTCTGTCAGTAGTGTGTGTTGCATCAGTAGTCTATGTTACAATCTGATACAATTTTGAAGTCAGGACTCTTGTTTTGGTACCTGTGTGCACAGCAATATTCTATTAATTAATCACTGCAGATCCCTGTGCCAGCTGATCCGCAACCAGGGCCCAGCCAGCTGGGACAGGGCCAACACCAGCAAGATTCGCGTCTGGCCGCTGCGGCGCCATGGCCCAGTCCAAACTCTGGTCCGGCACTGCTACGTGCTGAACGACGCATCCATTGACTTGTCTAGCGATGGCCGCCTGCTTGCTACCTTCATCTCCTCTGCCAGCTTCCCTGAGAAGTGAGATCTCCACTGACTGTGTCTGTATGTGTCTGTGTGTGTGTGTCTGTCTGTCTGTCTGTCTGTCTGTCTGTCTGTCTGTCTGTCTGTCTGTCTGTCTGTCTGTCTGTCTGTGTGTCTTTCTGTCTGCCTGCCTGCCTGTCTGTCTGTCTGTCTGTCTGTCTTGTATGTCTGTCTGTCTCTCTGTCTCTCTGTCTCTCTGTCTGTCTGTCTGTCTGTCAGAGTGTGTCTGTCTGTCAGTCTGTCTACATTAATACACATTTTAGCTTTCACCCAGTCTCCCAAATCCACCACCCACTTCATCAGATTCATAATCAGCGTATTCTCGGCCGCACCCGGACACTCATTCGGCCAGCTGTTGTACACCCGACTGCATGGCCAGTCGGCCAACACGCTATGCTTCAGTCCGCACTCGGCCAAGCTGCTCATGGTTGGCTACGGCCAGCGTCCTGTCTTCGCCGTGTCGCGTCGGCAAGCCGTTGGCTGCATCCTGAGTCTGTGCCGGCCTGGCCAAGGCGAGCGCAGCACCGAGGTGGTCTGTCCCGTCCGCGTGTCCACCCGGCCGCCGGCTGGCAACGATGCCGCCGCCGACGATCCAGCGATGCAGTCGGCCGTGACAGCCGCCGTGTGGCTGCCCGGCCAGCTGGTTGGCCTCGTGCTGGCCACGATAGGCGGGAAAATTTATTACTTGGGCCCGTGCAGCTGAGCTGACCCGTCTTTTAATGGGAGTGGGGGAATTAAGGAAAAGAGTACCGCTACTATTTTGTTTATTTTTTGACAGTATTTTTTAGTTGATCCAGCAATTGTTTTAGATCCTAAAAATATGCATTAATTTTCATCCTTAATCCCCATTTGGAAGAATCGGTCTCAAATCCTCAATTTGGAGGAATCGGTCTCAAATCCCCTATTTGGAAGAATCGGTCTCAAATCCCCTATTTGGAGGAATCGGTCTCAAATCTTTTTTTTGGAAGAATCGGTCTCAAATGCCCAATTTGGGAAAATCGGTCTCAAATCCCCAATTTGGGAAAATCGGTCTCAAATCCCCTATTTGGAAGAATCGGTCTCAAATCCCTTATTTGGAAGAATCGATCTCAAATCCCCTATTTGGAAGAATCGGTCTCAAGTCCCCTATTTGGAAGAATCGGTCTCAAGTCCCCTATTTGGAAGAATCGGTCTCAAATCCCCTATTCGGAAGAATCTTTCTCAAATCCCCTATTTGGAAGAATCGGTCTCAAATCCCTTATTTGGAAGAATCGATCTCAAATCCCCTATTTGGAAGAATCGGTCTCAAATCCCCTATTTGGAAGAATCGGTCTCAAGTCCCCTATTTGGAAGAATCGGTCTCAAATCCCCTATTCGGAAGAATCTTTCTCAAATCCCCTATTTGGAAGAATCGGTCTCAAATCCCTTATTTGGAAGAATCGATCTCAAATCCCCTATTTGGAAGAATCGGTCTCAAATCCCCTATTTGGAAGAATCGGTCTCAAGTCCCCTATTTGGAAGAATCGGTCTCAAATCCCCTATTCGGAAGAATCGATCTCAAATCCCCTATTTGGAAGAATCTTTCTCAAATCCCCTATTTGGAAGAATCGGTCTCAAATCCCCGTTTGGGAGAATCGGTCTCAAATCCTCAAATCTTCTTGCCCTTAAAAGTTCCCAGAATCTCCCTCATCCTCTCAAGAATTCGTGAGGAAATCTCATTTAGAAAAGTTATAATGTTAGAATCGTTACACCCGTGCTTAATTATTAGTTTTAAAGCTCATAAAATGCGCGATCCGCTGCTCCCGGTTTTACTGTTTACAAAATCAAATCTGCACTTTAATATTTCGTATAGTTAAGTGCTTATGCCAAACCTTAAGTTTTCTTACCTTCTCTTACCAGTTATTTACTGGCCTGTTTGTACATATGTACATATGTAAATATTGCAGTATTTAAAAAACTAATACTAAACAAATGTGCAAATAAAAATTCCTGCTTAATTTGTTATTTTTTAAGTTGCAATATAAGTTACAATGGCATAGTAATCATATTTTATTTAAGTACTTTATCAGATCATCGTAATAAGGTATGCTAGTAATACTAAATAAAAAATCATAGCTTCGACCTCGAGACTAGAGATCCATCATAGAGTCCTACATTAGAATCCGTCATAAAGTCAGAATCCGTCACAGAGTCATGTAATCCTTCATTAAGTCATAAAGTCTGTCTTAGAGTCATAGAATCAGTCATAGAGTCATAAAAACCGTCGTATAGCTATAGAATCCGTCATAGAATCATAGAGACCGTCACAAAATCCGACAGAGTCACAAAATCCGACAGAGTCACAAAATCCGTCAGAGTCACAAAATCCGTCAGAGTCACAGAATCCGTCAGAGTCACAGAATCCGTCAGAGTCACAGAATCCGTCAGAGTCACAGAATCCGACAGAGTCACAAAATCCGTCAGAGTCACAGAATCCGTCAGAGTCACAAAATCCGTCAGAGTCACAGAATCCGTCAGAGTCACAAAATCCGACAGAGTCACAAAATCCGTCAGAGTCACAAAATCCGTCAGAGTCACAGAATCCGTCAGAGTCACAAAATCCGTCAGAGTCACAAAATCCGACAGAGTCACAAAATCCGTCAGAGTCACAAAATCCGACAGAGTCACAGAATCCGTCAGAGTCACAAAATCCGACAGTCACAGAATCTGACAGAGTCACAGAATCCGTCAGAGTCGTAGAATCCGTCATAGTCATAGAATCCGTCATAGAGTCAGAATCCGTCATAGACTCAGAATCCGTCATAGAGTCAGAATCCGTCAGAGTCAAACCGTCATAGAGTCATAGTAACCGCCATAGAGCCATAGAAACCATCATAGAGTCATAGAAACCATCATAGAGTCATAGAAACCATCATAGAGTCATAGAAACCATCATAGAGTCATAGAAACCATCATAGAGTCATATAACCCGTCATAGTCATAGAATCCGTCATAGAGTCAGAATCCGTCATAGATTCAGAATCCGTCATAGAGTCAGAATCCGTCAGAGTCAAACCGTCATAGAGTCATAGTAACCGCCATAGAGCCATAGAAACCATCATAGAGCCATAGAAACCATCATAGAGTCATAGAAACCATCATAGAGTCACAGAAACCATCATAGAGTCATATAACCCGTCATAGTCATAGAATCCGTCATAGAGTCAGAATCCGTCATAGAGTCAGAATCCGTCATAGAGTCAGAATCCGTCATAGAGTCATAGTAACCGCCATAGAGCCATAGAAACCATCATAGAGTCATAGAAACCATCATAGAGTCATAGAAACCATCATAGAGTCATATAACCCGTCATAGTCATAGAATCCGTCATAGAGTCAGAATCCGTCATAGAGTCAGAATCCGTCATAGAGTCAGAATCCGTCAGAGTCAAACCGTCATAGAGTCATAGTAACCGTCATAGAGCCATAGAAACCATCATAGAGCCATAGAAACCATCATAGAGCCATAGAAACCATCATAGAGCCATAGAAACCATCATAGAGTCATAGAAACCATCATAGAGTCATATAACCCGTCATAGTCATAGAATCCGTCATAGAGTCAGAATCCGTCATAGAGTCAGAATCCGTCAGAGTCAAACCGTCATAGAGTCATATAACCCGTCATAGTCATAGAATCCGTCATAGAGCCCGTCATAGTCAGAACCCATCATAAAGTCCTGCTCCCTTGTAGCAGTCAGTCTGTCAGAAAATAACTGAATATTTTATTTAAAAATTCTAGCCAAAGCAATCTCTGTCCTATGCTGTAATTCCCTTCAAATCCCTAGCGTCGTCATGGCAACAACAATATCAGAAGCGGCTGCATCTTCATCAGTCGATTCCCAGCAACAGTCAAATAAACCCGACAAGCCGATTCGAAAGTTCGCCGATTTCCGCTTAAGCGCTCGGACATTAAAAGGCCTGTCTGGCGCCAATTTTGTCAAGCCAACCGACATTCAACGGTTAGCGATTCCGCCCGCGCTGTCCGGCTCCGACATTGTCGCCTCGGCCAAGACAGGCAGCGGCAAGACGCTGGCCTTTGTTGTGCCCGCCTTGGAGCTGCTTCATCGGGAGCGCTGGAGCCGCGATCTCGGACTGGGCGCTCTGATTGTGTCTCCAACCAGAGAGCTGGCCTATCAGATATTCAGAGAGCTGCGTCGTGTCGGCGCGAAGCACCAGTTCTCGCTGGGCCTGGTCACCGGCGGCTATCACGATGTTAAAGAGCAGGGCTCTCGGGTTGGCAAGATGAATATCCTGGTTGCTACGCCTGGCCGGCTGGTCCAGCATCTGTCTGAGAGGCCCGACTTGAGCACCGATAATCTGCGATTGCTAGTGCTGGATGAGGCTGATAGGTGAGGCAGTTTGTGCGCTGATAATTCATTTTTGTTTGCCTACTAAAGAGGCTTGTGCCATTCACTGCTGTGAGTGCCAAACAACCCCCCCCCCAAGGCACAGAAAAGTGTACATGCCTGACGATTAGAAAGTCAGGGACGCTGCACACCCTGTGCCCTGTGTGATCGTGTCATAGCTCATAGAATCCGTCATAGGGTCAATAGAAACCACCATAGAGTCATAGAAACCGTCATAGCTCATAGAATCCGTCATAGGGTCAATAGAAACCACCATAGAGTCATGGAAACCGTCATCGCTCATAGAATCCGTCATAGGGTCAATAGAAACCACCATAGAGTCATAGAATCCGTCAGAGGGTCAATAGAAACCACCATAGAGTCATAGAATCCGTCATAGGGTCAATAGAAACCACCATAGAGTCATAGAATCCGTCATAGGGTCAATAGAAACCACCATAGAGTCATAGAATCCGTCATAGGGTCAATAGAAACCACCATAGAGTCATAGAAACCATCATAGAGTCATAGAATCCGTCATAGGGTCAATAGAAACCACCAAAGAGTCATAGAATCCGTCATAGGGTCAATAGAAACCACCATAGAGTCATAGAAACCACCATAGCTCATAGAATCCGTCAGAGGGTCAATAGAAACCACCATAGAGTCATAGAAACCGTCATATAGTCATAGTAACCGTCATAGGGTCAATAGAAACCACCATAGAGTCATAGAAACCACCATAGAGTCATAGAATCCGTCATAGGGTCAATAGAAACCACCATAGAGTCATAGAAACCGTCATAGAGTCATAGAATCCGTCATAGGGTCAATAGAAACCACCATAGAGTCATAAAAACCATCATAGAGTCATAGAAACCGTCATAAAGTCATAGAAACCGTCATAGAGTCATAGAAACCGTCATAGAGTCATAGAAACCGTCATCTACTCATAGAAACCGTCATAGAGTCATAGAATCCGTCATAGAGTCATAGAAACCGTCATAGAGTCATAGAAACCGTCACCGACTCTTAGAACCCGTCATAGGGTTCATAGGGTTCTAGAATTCGTCAACGAGTCATAGCGTCATATAATCCGAATCCGTCAAGACTCATAATTGGTCATAAAGTCATAAAAACTGTCATAAAGTTCTAGAATCCGTTATAGTGTCCTAAAATCTATGAGCGCTTTGAGCGCTTTGAACACAAATCTCTGAACGCGGGCTTTTATGTACTCAAGAGTGAGCAGGATAGGCGGAATTGCCTATTGAGAGTTAAGCGTCTTGCTCAAGGACACAAATTGTACCAGCGGGTTCGGGAATCGAACCCCCAACCTCCAAGTCGCGAGTCCGACGCTCTAACCACAAGGCTACAACCCCACTCACTACTGCATGCACCAATCCAGAATCCTACATCTGGGCTTTAAGGCCGAGCTAGACGCTCTATTGGACTACCTGCCTGCCGAACGCCAGACTCTACTGTTCTCGGCTACTCAGACGCGCAGCGTTCAAGATCTTGTCCGATTGAAAATGCGCCAGCCAGTCTGTCAAGTTGACGCCAGTAAGCTGGCTGCCACAGCAACGCCTGACGGACTCCGACAGGGTTTCGTTCGCTGCCAGTCTGTGTGCGACAAACCGCGCTACCTTTGGCAGTTCATCACTGGCAATAGGCAGAGAAAGAGTATTGCGTTCTTTGCCACCTGCAAACAGGTGAGATTTGCCTTGCATCTCAACTGGATTCAATAATCTCCTTGCTACATTTTTCACAACCTTTAGATCTACCACGATAAAAAAACGCACATCTAAAACCATTGCTAGACCCACAACCCCCATACATCTACCACCCCCCTGGATCTCCAACCTATAGATTTATAATAATCTATAGATCTTAAACATCTGCATCTAGATGTCGCAGCCTCTAGATCTCTAAAACCTCTAGATCTCTAAAACCTCTAGATCTCTAAAACCTCTAGATCTCTAAAACCTCTAGATCTCTCAAATGGAATGATCTCTAAAACCTCTAGATCTCTCAAATGGAATGATCTCTAAAACCTCTAGATCTCTAAAACCTCTAGATCTCTGAAACCTCTAGATCTCTCAAATCTCTAGATCTCTAGAACCTCTTAGATCTCTCAAACCTCTAGATCTCTCAAACCTCTAAATCTCTCAAATCTCTAGATCTCTCAAACCTCTAAATCTCTAAAACCTCTAGATCTCTAAAACCTCTAGATCTCTAAAACCTCTAGATCTCTAAAACCTCTAGATCTCTAAAACCTCTAGATCTCTCAAATGGAATGATCTCTAAAACCTCTAGATCTCTCAAATGGAATGATCTCTAAAACCTCTAGATCTCTAAAACCTCTAGATCTCTGAAACCTCTAGATCTCTCAAATCTCTAGATCTCTAGAACCTCTTAGATCTCTCAAACCTCTAGATCTCTCAAACCTCTAAATCTCTCAAATCTCTAGATCTCTCAAACCTCTAAATCTCTCAAACCTCTAGATCTCTCAAGCCTCTAGATCTCTCAAGCCTCTAGATCTCTCAGACTTCTAGATCTCTCAAGCCTCTAGATCTCTCAAGCCTCTAGATCTCTCAAATGGAATAATCTCTAAAACCTCTAGATCTCTCAAGCCTCTAGATCTCTCAAATGAAATGATCTCCAAATCCTCTAGATCTCTCAAATCTCTAGATTTCTCAAGCCTCTAGATCTCTTAAACCTCTAGATCTCTCAAGCCTCTAGATCTCTCAAGCCTCTAGATCTCTCAAATGGAATGATCTCTAAAACCTCTAGATCTCTCAAATCTCTAAATCTCTAGAACCTCTAGATCTCTCAAACCTATAGATCTCTCAAACCTCTAGATCTCTCAAGCCTCTAGATCTCTCAAGCCTCTAGATCCCTCAAATGGAATGATCTCCAAATCCTCTAGATCTCTCAAATCTCTAGATCTCTCAAGCCTCTAGATCTCGCAAACCTCTAGATCTCTCAAGCCTCTAGATCTCTCAAGCCTCTAGATCTCTCAAGCCTCTAGATCTCTAAAACCTCTAGATCTCTCAAGCCTCTAGATCTCTCAAATGGAATGATATCTAAAACCTCTAGATCTCTCAAATCTCTAGATCTCTAGAAACTCTTAGATCTCTCAAACCTCTAGATCTCTCAAACCTCTAGATCTCTGAAACCTCTACATCTCTCAAACCTTGAGATCTTCGTGCCTCTAGATCTCTTTTCTACAGATCTCCAACTTCTACATGTAGATCTCCCAACTCTATGTATCCCAACCCCAAGCACTTATAGATCTCACAAAGCTATAGATCTCCAACCTTCACAACGAAATCTCCCCGATCTCTTATACCCGCCATCCCAGGTTCGATTCTACAACGAGCTGTTCCTAAAACTTCGACCCGGCGTCAGAATTCTCCAACTCCACGGCGGCATGACGCAACGCCGTCGAACGGCCGTCTACGACGAATTCGTCCGGGTGAAGCACGCCGTCCTGCTCTGCACAGATTTGGCCTCGCGCGGACTCGACTTTCCCGACGTTGATTGCGTCCTACAGGTGGACTGTCCGCCCGATCTGCGCACCTACGTGCATCGGGTCGGCCGGACAGCCAGGCTGAGTCGAACTGGCCGAGCCGTTGTCCTGCTGCTAGACTGGGAGGCCGACACTTTGCCCAGCCTCCTGGCCGGCCTGAGGCCTCCTGTACACCTGGAGCCGGTTAAATTGCGCCTGCCAGTCAAATGGGACATTGTTGCTAAGCTGGCCGGATTAGTGGCCGCCGATTGCGAGCTGCGCGGCGTGGCCGAACGAGCGATTCGAACCTATTTGAAAACTTACGCTTGCTTTGCCGAACTCAAGCAGGTATGAGCTCTGCGTGATTGCTCTCCATCTATTGAGTTGTTTTTCCTGTCTCCATTTTATTGCTTTTCCATCCTACTCTATTCCCCACCCCTCCCCATCTCCCATCTCCCCTCTTCCCATCTCCCCTCTCCCCATCTCCCCATATCCCCATCTCCCCTCTCCCCATCTCCCCCTCACCCCATCTCCCCCTCTCCCCATCTCCCCTCTCCCCATCTCCCCTCTATCCATCTCCCCTCAATCCATCTCCCCTCTCCCTATCTCTCCCTATCTGCCCTCAATCCATCTCCCCTCTCCCCATCTCCCCTCAATCCATCTCCCCTCTCCCCATCTTCCCTCTCCCCATTTCTCTTTGAACCATGCCACCTCTTGCCATCTCGCATCGCCACATCTCCCATCTCACCCTCTCCCCATTTCCCCTTCACCCCGTCTCCCCTCACTCCATATTCTCCCCTCTCCCTGTCTCCCATCTCTTTATCACAAATCTCTCCCTTTCTAGTCTCTGATCTATCTCCCCTCTTCCCATCTCCTATCTCCCCTTCACCCCTCTCCTAATCTCCCCTCTCCCCTTCCAATCTCTCATCTCCCCTCTCCCCTTCCAATCTCTCATCTCCCCTCTCCCCTTCCAATCTCTCATCTCCCCTCTCCCCTTCCAATCTCTCATCTCCCCTCTCCCCATCTCCCCATCTCCCGATTTCCCTTTTCCCATATCCCCTTTTCCCAACTCTCTCTCTTGTCCCCCACCCCCTTTCGCCCTCTCTCATGTTCCCCAAAATCTGAACTCGAATTTCTCTTTAATATCTTTACTCCACAGTCCGCTATAGGATGGTTACTAACCCGCTTAGCAACTTTTTGGCTCAGGTATTCCAAGCCAACCGGTTAGACCTATTAGACCTGGCTCGCTCTCACGGCCTGGTCCGGGTGCCCCGCCTGCCCCGCTCCGTGCTGTCTCGCGTTCGGTTGCCCGACTATCAAGACGATCTTGTCGGCGACATTGCAGCCGCTTCCTCCGACGGCGACGGCGACGACAACGATGAAGGCGAGAAGATAAGCGTCGATGCCGACAATGGCAATGATTTCTTAGTTGCTAAGCAGGCCGACAACGCCGAAGAAGCAGACAAAGCAGCTGTCAAACAGAATCAGATGCAGAAGCAAAAGAAGCAGACTAAACAGAACCAGCAGCCAATTGATGATCATCAACTGTTGAACGAATCCGACTCCGACGACAAGAGTACGTCGAAGCAGAAAAAGAAGAAGACTCTGACTAAAGCCAGGCTAGCCAAGCGCATTCTGAGCAAGGGTATCCGGCCGTTCACTCGAGTACTATTCGACGATGAAGGCGACGCCGTCGCCGATCCGCGTCGATTGCAAGTAGCCGTCGGGGCCGAGAAACAAGTCGACGGCGAGGGCGAGGGCGAAGGCGAGGCAGGTCTGGCCATAGACAAAGCCAAGCGTCAACTAGAAGCGGAAGACATTGTGGACAAGCAGTTGTACAGGCAGATGGTTAAACAGCGACACCGAGAGGCTAAGGCTAAGGCTAAGGCTAGGCAGGCTAAGGCTAAAGCATCCAGTTCCTCTGGTCCGTTCGCTAAGAAGCGACGAATAGTCTACGATGAAGAGGATAGTGACGCTGATGAAGATGAAGAATCTGAGGCCTCGGATGATGATGCTGATGAGAATGATGCTGAGAATGAAAGTGACGATTAGTTTAACAAATCACTTCCAGCACGTTTGTTTACTATTAAATTGATTATGTGCATTTTCTGCAGGTCATTTTTGCCTCTTTGGCCTTTTAAAAGTATAATGCATATAATGCAGTATAATGCAGTAATGAAGAATAGAATGAGGGCTAAAGTTTAAATGCTTGCTCTCTATTTGGTACATACTTTTTGTAGCATTTTCTTTTGTCTTTCATTTAATGCATAGACCTGTGTATGTAGGGTTTAACAGATTTGTATAGCATTCGATTGATCTTGTAGAGTTGGATAGATCTGTGTAGGTGTAGCATTAGATAGATCTGTGTAGGTATAGCATTGGATAGATCTGTGTAGCATTAGATAGATCTGTAGCATTGAATAGATCTTTGTAGATGTAGCATTGGATAGATCTGTGTAGCATTGTATAGATCTGTGTAGCATTGTATAGATCTGTGTAGCATTAGATAGATCTGTGTAGCATTGGATAGATCTGTGTAGCATTAGATAGATCTGTAGCATTGGATAGATCTGTGTAGCATTGGATAGATCTGTGTAGCATTGGATAGATCTGTGTAGATGTAGCATTGGATAGATCTGTGTAGCATTAGATAGATCTGTGTAGCATTAGATATATCTGTGTAGCATTGGATAGATCTGTGTAGCATTGGATAGATCTTTGTAGCATTGGATAGATCTGTGTAGCATTAGATAGATCTGTGTAGCATTAGATAGATCTGTGTAGCATTAGATAGATCTGTGTAGCATTGGATAGATCTGTGTAGGTGTAGCATTGGATATATCTGTGTAGTATTGGATAGATCTGGGCAGGATAAAGTCTAAATCATCATATTTCTCTACTTCATGCAATAGTTCTAGAAGCAGAAGCAGGAACAACAAACTCAGCGACAATGTCAGACCCTGAGCAGCTGCTGGACTCCATAGAAGCGGCCTGCCGGTCTCGTCGTGTCGGTTTAGCGACCTCTTTAAATTCGTTTCGTCAGCAGCTGGAGCAACGCCAGGCGGCTCAGCTCAACGCCGCCTGTGGCTGCTTCCCTGACAACAATGCCAGCAATAGCGGAGACGGCAATGTCGAGAAATTCGATGACGGCACCGAAAATGCTGAAGCTGTTCGTCAACAGATTGACGAGTTGCAACGGCTGAAATCCGCTTTGGAAGCTCAGATGGCTGTTGTTAAGCTTTGACTAGTCAGAGAAAGTGGTCTGGGAATGTATGCAGTTTTTTGGCCTACAAGTGCACCTTTTCTCTGTGTGGGGTCAAGTTTCCCTAATCCTTTCCCAGAAACCCTTGGATTTAGTTGAATCCCATCCTAAGACTTCAGAATTGCCTAATCCCTCCTATGATATCCCTAATCGCCTCCCAAGACACTGATATCCCTAATCCCCTCCCAAGACACTCAGATATCCCTAATCCCCTCCCAAGACACTCAGATATCCCTAATCCCATCCCAAGACACTCAGATATCCCAAGCCCCTCCCAAGAGACACTCTGATATCCCTAATCCCCTCCCAAGACACTCAGATATCCCTAATCCCCCCTCCCAAGACACTCGGATATCCCTAATCCCTCCCAAGACACTCGGATACCCCTAATCCCCTCCCAAGACACTCGGATATCCCTAATCCCCTCCCAAGACACCCAAATATCCCTAATCCCTTTTGTTGTTGTCCTGCATTTTATCATGAATATAAGCGGCGTGACAGTCTGCAGTTTCATTACAAATAAACAGTTTTTTGTATATAGCAAATACAAATAAATGAAAATGTGAATTTACTTCAAGTATTCATTTCTAATCAACTTTTTTGTTTTTCCCTCTAGGTGAGTCACACTTTCCAGCTATGTGAGTCACTGTTACTCTCTAAGTCTAAGTCACATTTTCCCTCCAAGTGAGTCATTTTTTCCTATAGATGAGTCACCTTTTCCCGCTAGGTGAGTCATTTTTTCCTATAGATGAGTCACCTTTTCCCGCTAGGTGAGTCATTTTTTCCTATAGATGAGTCACCTTTTCCCGCTAGGTGAGTCATTTTTTCCTATAGATGAGTCACCTTTTCCCGCTAGGTGAGTCATTTTTCCGATAGGTGAGTCACCTCATTCTAATGGTTTTGCCGCTTAATTCCTGCCAACGGAACCAGACAGACATCAAATTATGAAAGGCGGATCAAGAGGAATTAAAAGGCAGAAAGCGAAGACAGTCAAGGACGGGTCGTCCTCGGCAGCGGCGGCGCCAGTCACAACTGATGTCGTTATCGACACAGATGCCCTGTTTAGCGCCAAAGAGAAATTCGACGCTTCGAATGCTCTGGCTTTGCCCGGCATGCGTCGGCGAAAACGTCGACCTACCGACGATCAAAGCGACGACGACGACGACAATGGCGAAGATGACGAGGAGTCGAAAAAGCGACGCAAACGGTTGAAATTGAAACGCCTGAAGCGGGAGCTGCAGTCGGACTTGTTGACAAAAAAGAAGCGCAAGGAATTGGAGAGAGTTGTGAGGAAGAAGGAGAGCGCCAAGACTCGATCGCAGCTGTGGGAAGAGCTGCGGCAGTATCAGTTCCCTAGGGAGGAGGGCGAAGCCAACGCTACGGCGCACCTGTTGCCCTCGGCTGCAATCCACGGCGTAGCCAGGTGAGAAGGTACTCAAAGTCTAGAATCCCACATGGAAATAATCTTGAGTTTGATCCCCTAGAATCCCACATGGGAAGAATCTTGAGTTTGATCCCCTAGAATCCCACATGGGAATAATCTTGAGCTTGATCCCCTAGAATCCCACATGGGAATAATCTTGAGTTTGATCCTCTAGAATCCCACATGGGAATAATCTTGAGTTTGATCCCCTAGAATCCCACATGGGAAGAATCTTGAGTTTGATCCCCTAGAATCCCACATGGGAATAATCTTGAGTTTGATCCTCTAGAATCCCACATGGGAATAATCTTGAGTTTGATCCCCTAGAATCCCACATGGGAATAATCTTGAGCTTGATCCCCTAGAATCCCACATGGGAATAATCTTGAGTTTGATCCTCTAGAATCCCACATGGGAATAATCTTGAGTTTGATCCCCTAGAATCCCACATGGGAAGAATCTTGAGTTTGATCCCCTAGAATCCCACATGGGAATAATCTTGAGTTTGATCCTCTAGAATCCCACATGGGAATAATCTTGAGTTTGATCCCCTAGAATCCCACATGGGAAGAATCTTGAGCTTGGTTCTCTAGAATCCCACATGGGAAGAATCTTGAGCTTGATCCCCTAGGATCCCACATGGGAAGAATCTTGAGTTTGATTCCCTAGAATCCCACATCGGAAGAATTTTGAGTTTGATCCTCTAGAATCCCACATGGGAATAATCTTAGTTTGATCGTCTAGAATCCCACATGGGAATAATCTTAGTTTGATCGTCTAGAATCCCACATGGGAATAATCTTGAGTTTGATCCTCTAGAATCCCACATGGGAATAATCTTGAGTTTGATTCCCTAGAATCCCACATCGGAAGAATTTTGAGTTTGATTCCCTAGAATCCCACATGGGAAAAGTCCCACATAAGAAGAATCTTGAGTTTGATCCCCTAGAATACATGGGAAGAATCTTGACTTGATCCCCCCTATAATCTCCCATGGGAAGAATCTTGGGCTTGGTCCTCTAGAATCCCACATGGGAAGAATCTTGAGCTTGATCCCCTAGAATCCCCAATGGGAAGAATCTTGGCTTTGATCCCCTAGAATCCCACATAGAAACAATCTAGAGTTTGTCCTCTAGAATCCCACATGGGAAGAATCTATTACTTGAGTTTGATCCCATAGAATCTCACATGGGAAAAATCTAGAACTTGAGTTTGATCCCATAGAATCTCACGTGGGAAGAATCTAGAACTTGAGCTTGGTCCCATAGAATCTCACATGGGAAAAATCTAGAACTTGAGTTTGATCCCATAGAATCTCACATGGGAAAAATCTAGAACTTGAGTTTGATCCCATAGAATCTCACATGGGAAAAATCTAGAACTTGAGTTTGATCCCATAGAATCTCACGTGGGAAGAATCTAGAACTTGAGCTTGGTCCCCTAGAATCCCACATGGGAAGAATCTTGAGATTGATTTAAAATCCACATTGATCCTTCTTACATTCGCTAATCCATATATTTTTAAACAGCAAACGAGCCAAGCAATCAGATAAGAAGAAATCCCCAGGAGACAACTCTGAACCAGACGCCAACACTGACGCTTCAATAAAGCCTCTATTAAAAGGTTGGCAACAGCAAAAGCAGCAACTAGTTAAAGACAGTGACAGTAGCACCGACACGTCTGACATTACCGTGAGCAGTAGCGAGTCAGAATCTGAGCTTGAGCACGATGACGCTCCAGCCTCAGCATCTATTACTGTTGATGCGCAAACTAATGATGAATCCAAAGCAACAGCGGAAGCAGAAGCAGAAACAGCAATTAAAGAACACCGACCGGCAACATTTGTTCAGGTGCGCAGATCGAAGGCTGTACAGCAGCGTAGACTGGAGCTGCCCATATTGTCCGAGGAGCACAGCATCATGGAGGCGGTGTCTGGCAATGATGTTGTACTAATTTGCGGTCAGACAGGTAGCGGCAAGACTACTCAAGTGCCGCAGTTTCTCTACGAGGCTGGTTACGCCTTAGACGGTAGACGGGTTGTTGTAACCGAGCCTCGGCGTGTTGCCGCCATAGCAATGTCCGAGCGAGTTGGACAGGAGCTCGGTCTTGGCCGAAATCGGGTGGCCTATCAGATTCGCTATCAGGGCAATGTGACCGAGAATACTGTTATTAAATTTGTGACGGATGGAGTGCTGCTTAAGGAGGTTAGTTGTGTGTTAAAGTGTGTTGTTTTAAATCTTAGTTTACATTGGCCTTATAAACAGTGGACTCAAAACTTGAAGGGTGGGGGGTTCGTTTCCCGATCTCACTGAAACAATTTGTGTCTTTAATTGCAAGATTTTAAGACACTTAACTCTGAATTGCTTCAGTTCACCCAGCTGAAAAATGGGTGCCGCATTAGCTGGGGTAATTGAAGCTGTGTGTGGCGACCCCCAGCAGTCATTGGACTGAACAGCCGTACGCAGCTTTCAGATGCGCCGCGCAATAGCTGTGGTTGCGCTGTCGGTTGCACACCTGGTCCAGTTGGGGCTGGTGTAATCAATTATTTTTATTAACAGGTACTCATTTATGGTTTATGTGGAGGGGGAGCTCGTCAGAATCTTGGGTCGCGATCCCTGGTTCAATTTCGTGGCCGGTCACATTCATCTTGAGGCTTGTGTGCACGAGAATTGGCGATGCACACTCAGGAAGCTGTTCTGGAACGGTTTTTGAGAATCTTTCGTAAGGATTTCAAAAAACTGCTGCGAAACGGTTGCTAAGAATCGCTCGGAAGCGGTTTCTAAGAATCTCTCGGAAGCGGGTTCGAAGAATCGCTCGGAAACGGTTTCTAAGAATCGCTAGAAAAAGGTTTCTAAGAATCGCTCGGAAACGGTTTCTAAGAATAGTTTCAAAACGGTTGCTAAGAATCGCTCGGAAGCGGTTACTAAAAATCGCTTGGAAGCGGTTTCTAAGAATCGCTTGGAAGCGGTTTCTAAGAATCGCTTGGAAGCGGTTTCTAAGAATCGCTAGAAAATGGTTTCTAAGAATCGCTCGGAAACGGTTTCTAAGAATAGTTTCAAAACGGTTGCTAAGAATCGCTCGGAAGCGGTTACTAAAAATCGCTTGGAAGCGGTTTCTAAGAATCGCTTGGAAGCGGTTTCTAAGAATCGCTTGGAAGCGGTTTCTAAGAATCGCTTGGAAGCGGTTTCTAAGAATCTTTCTGAATTGGTTTCTATTCTAAGAATCTTTCTGAAATAGTTTCCAAGAATCTTTCTGAATTGGTTTCTAAGAATCTTTCTGAAACAGTTTCTAAGAATAGTTTCAAAACGGTTTCTAAGAATCGCTCGGAAGCGGTTTCTAAGAAACGCTCGGAAGCGGTTTCTAAGAAACGCTCGGAAGCGGTTTCTAAGAATCGCTCGGAAGCGGTTTCTAAGAAACGCTCGGAAGCGGTTTCTAAGAATCGCTCGGAAGTGGTTTCTAAGAAACGCTCGGAAGCGGTTTCTAAGAATCGCTCGGAAGCGGTTTCTAAGAAACGCTCGGAAGCGGTTTCTAAGAATCGCTCGGAAGCGGTTTCTAAGAAACGCTCGGAAGCGGTTTCTAAGAATCGCTTGGAAGCAGTTTCTAAAAATCGTTCTGAAATGTTTTCTAAGAATCGTTTTGAAACGGTTTCTAAGAATCGTTTAAGAATTGCTGTACCTAATGTTGGTCGTATCCCTATAAAAATTGCCATAACAATAACGCATTACTCCCCAGCTCGAATCCGACGTATTGTTGCGCAACTATTCTGCCGTGGTAATCGACGAAGCGCACGAGCGGACCATCTACACCGACATTCTCATCGGCCTGCTCAGCCGTGTCGTCTGTCGGCGGCGCCGTCTTGGCCACCCGTTGAAACTAATTGTTATGTCGGCCACTCTTCGCGTGCAAGACTTCTTAGCCAATGAGCGGCTGTTTCCCAGCGCTGCGAAGCCACCGCTGGTTCGCATTGATGCCAGACAGTACCCAGTGACTGTGCACTTTAACAGGCGAACTGAGGACGATTATTTGAGGGCCGCGTACGCTAAAGTGTGTCGATTGCACACCTCACTACCGCCAGGTGGAGTTCTTGTCTTTGTCACTGGCGCTCAGGAGGTAATTAAAAGATTTGAATTTACACGTAGAATAGTGTACTAATCTACAGGTACTTGAAATGATAACGAAGTTTTTTAAGAAAAGAACTCAAAATCCAGTCGAAAAATGAATCGAAATCGGTCTTCGAATCCAGATTTTTGAAATAATTCAAAATCGGCATTCAAATTCAGATTTTAAATGAATCTAAATTCGGTCTTTAAATCCAGATCTGAAAATAATTCAAAATCGGCCTTCAAATCCGGATGTTTAAAAGAATCCAAAATCGGCCTTCAAATCCGGATTTTAAAAGAATCCAAAATCGGCCTTCAAATCCGGATTTTAAAAGAATCCAAAATCGGCCTTCAAATCCGGATTTTAAAAGAATCCAAAATCAGCCTTCAAATCCGAATTTCAAAAGAATCCAAAATCGGCCTTCAAATCCGGATTTTAAAAGAATCCAAAATCGGCCTTCAAATCCGGATTTTAAAAGAATCCAAAATCAGCCTTCGAAAATACTTTTTAAATTAATCTGGCACCTGCAATTCCACCAAGGTGGTGACTCTGTGCTCTTGGCTGCGCCGCGCTTTCCGCAAGTCGAAGTCAACAACAACAGCAACGGCATCTTCTTCAATCAACGAAGCCGAAGCCGAAGACCGCCGTCTGGAGATCTGCCTGGACAACTACTCGGCCGTGCCAGCTGACGAGGACGCCGAGCTACACGAAGCTCCAATCGATGCAGAACTTCGTCGGGACGGTCGCCTTCAGGCTGACGACGATAATGATGACGACGACGATGATGGCAACGTCGAAGTCGATGCCGACGTCGAAGGCTTCCGTCTGACTGACGAAATCGGCGACGAGCCAACGAAGCGACAGCTCGGCAGCTCCGGCCCGGTGCACGTAGTCGGCCTGTACTCGCTGATGCCGCCGGAGCGTCAGGCAGCGGCGTTTCGCGAACCGCCCGACGGTCACCGAATGATTTTCGTAGCGACTAACGTGGCCGAGACGTCCATCACGATTCCCTGCGTCCGGTACGTTGTGGACACCGGCCGGGTGAAGACTAAAGTCTACGACAAGGTCACCGGCGTGTCGACCTTTGTTGTCACCTGGACTAGCAAGGCTTCGGCCGAGCAGCGGGCTGGCCGAGCCGGCCGGCTGGGACCCGGACACTGCTACCGGCTGTACTCTTCGCAGGTACCTTTTTTAAAGACATGGGTTGGGCTGTGCGCACCCTGGTGCACTTTAAGCGACATTGTCACACAGGAGTGTACAGCGGCCCTAACTTTATTTATCATCAGGCATGTACACTTCACTGTGCTTTGGGGGTTGGGCCTCAAGCTGGGCGTTAATTGCACGAGCAGAGCCAAGCCGAGATTCCAATTTAGCCACAAAATTAACTTAAAATCGAGCCTGGGCCGCTAGCACATAAGAGCGCCGCTCTGGGCCACTAGGCTACGGCCCCAGGTACGTAATGTGCTTCAAAGCTTTAGTAAGAGCCAACCCCCAAGGCAGGAGTTTACATGGCTGATGATTAGAAAGTCAGTCAGGGACGCTGTACACCCTGTGTGATCAGAGTCAGTCGGGGCCGCTGTACACCCTGTGTGAGCAGAGTTAGTCAGATCCGCTGTACACCCTGTGTGAGCAGAGTCAGTCAGGGACGCTGTACACCCTGTGTGATCAGAGTCAGTCAGGGACGCTGTACACCCTGTGTGATCAGAGTCAGTCAGATCCGCTGTACACCCTGTGTGATCAGAGTCAGTCAGATCCGCTGTACACCCTGTGTGAGCAGAGTCAGTCAGATCCGCTGTACACCCTGTGTGATCAGAGTCAGTCGGGGCCGCTGTACACCCTGTGTGAGCAGAGTCAGTCGGGGCCGCAGTACACCCTGTGTGAGCAGAGTCAGTCAGATCCGCTGTACACCCTGTGTGATCAGAGTCAGTCGGGGCCGCTGTACACCCTGTGTGAGCAGAGTCAGTTGGGGCCGCTGTACACCCTGTGTGAGCAGAGTCAGTCAGGGACGCTGTACACCCTGTGTGATCAGAGTCAGTCAGATTGATTTTAATATTTTTATGCTGTTAATAAAAACGGCAGTTTTAAACAATAAAAGCACGCAATAAATGCATTCCATTCCAGGTGTACACCGACAGTTTCAAGGACTTCGCCGAGCCCGAACTGCTCACTAAACCAGTTGACGAAGTTGTCCTCTTAGCCAAACTGTACGTCAACGATGTGCTTCATTTCCCTTTTCCAAATGCGCCAGATGGCGAGGCTGTCGCAGCTTCCGAGGCGCGCCTTGTTAAGCTTGGCGCTCTGGACTCGCGCAAACGATTGACGCCTCAAGGCGCTTTGATGCGCCAGTTCCCTGTGGCTGCACGATTCGCCAAAATGCTAGTTGTCTGCGAGCAGCAGGAGGAGCTCATACCGTACGTCATCCTGCTGGTGGCCTGCCTGTCGGTGCCAGAGATATTCGTGGAAGAGTCCGCCGCCAGCTCAGTTGGCGACGGAGATCGGGGCAATGACGGTGAGACCCCGGTTGCACCACTCACTCTCCTCTCGTTTGGTGCCCGGCTTCTAGGGACACCCACTGCCTGACACCTCACTTGACACCTCACTCTGACACCCCATTCTCTCTGACACCCCACTCCCTCTGACACCCCACTCCCTCTGACACCCCACTCTCTCTGACACCCCACTCCCTCTGACACCCCACTCTGACACCCCACTCTCTCTGACACCCCACTCTCTCTGATCCCTCACTCTCTCTGACACCCCACTCTCTCTGACACCCCACTCTCTCTGACACCCCACTCTCTCTGATCCCTCACTCCCTCTGACACCCCACTCTCTCTAACAACCCAATCTCTCTGACACCCCACTCCCTCTGACACCCCACTCCCTCTGACACCCCACTCTCTCTGACACCCCACTCCCTCTGACACCCCACTCTGACACCCCACTCTCTCTGATCCCTCACTCTCTCTGACACCCCACTCTCTCTGACACCCCACTCTCTCTGACACCCCACTCTCTCTGATCCCTCACTCCCTCTGACACCCCACTCTCTCTAACAACCCAATCTCTCTGACACCCCACTCTGACACCCCACCCTCTCTGACACCCCACTCTCTCTGATCCCTCACTCTCTCTGACACCCCACTCTCTCTGACACCCCACTCTCTCTGACACCCCACTCTCTCTGATCCCTCACTCCCTCTGACACCCCACTCTCTCTAACAACCCAATCTCTCTGACACCCCACTCCCTCTGACACCCCACTCCCTCTGACACCCCACTCTCTCTGACACCCCACTCCCTCTGACACCCCACTCTGACACCCCACTCTCTCTGACACCCCACTCTCTCTGATCCCTCACTCTCTCTGACACCCCACTCTCTCTGACACCCCACTCTCTCTGACACCCCACTCTCTCTGATCCCTCACTCCCTCTGACACCCCACTCTCTCTAACAACCCAATCTCTCTGACACCCCACTCCCTCTGACACCCCACTCCTCTGACACCCCACTCTCTCTGACACCCCACTCCCTCTGACACCCCACTCTGACACCCCACTCCCTCTGACACCCCACTCCCTCTGACACCCCACTCTCTCTGACACCCCACTCTCTCTGACACCCCACTCCCTCTGACACCCCACTCTGACACCCCACTCTGACACCCCACTCTCTCTGACACCCCACTCTGACACCCCACTCCCTCTGACACCCCACTCTGACACCCCACTCTCTCTGACACCCCACTCTCTCTGATCCCTCACTCTCTCTGACACCCCACTCTCTCTGACACCCCACTCTCTCTGATCCCTCACTCTCTCTGACACCCCACTCTCTCTGACACCCCACTCTCTCTGACACCCCACTCTCTCTGATCCCTCACTCCCTCTGACACCCCACTCTCTCTAACAACCCAATCTCTCTGACACCCCACTCCCTCTGACACCCCACTCCCTCTGACACCCCACTCTCTCTGATCCCTCACTCCCTCTGACACCCCACTCTCTCTAACAACCCAATCTCTCTGACACCCCACTCCCTCTGACACCCCACTCCCTCTGACACCCCACTCTCTCTGACACCCTACTCCCTCTGACACCCCACTCTGACACCCCACTCTCTCTGACACCCCACTCTCTCTGACACCCCACTCTCTCTGACACCCCACTCCCTCTGACACCCCACTCTGACACCCCACTCCCTCTGACACCCCACTCTGACACCCCACTCTCTCTGACACCCCACTCTGACACCCCACTCCCTCTGACACCCCACTCTCTCTGACACCTCACTCTCTCTGACACCCCACTCTCTCTGACACCCCACTCCCTCTGACACCCCACTCTGACACCCCACTCCCTCTGACACCCCACTCTGACACCCCACTCTCTCTGACACCCCACTCTGACACCCCACTCCCTCTGACACCCCACTCTGACACCCCACTCTCTCTGACACCCCACTCTCTCTGATCCCTCACTCTCCTGACACCCCATATCACTTTTATTTTACAGACAGCAGCGTCGAACGCAAACAGCGCGCTAAAGCGTTTCGACGAAGTTTTGCGCGCACAGGCCAAGCGCTGCTGTTGGGAGATCCCATGTCCCTGATCGGCGTGGCCGCCTGGTACGAGCGCCAGCTGGGGCAGCGGGGTCGCACTGAGGCTGAGCTGGTTGAGCAGCTCGGACAGCTGGGCGTTCGTCATCGGGCTATTGGGGAGGTCAGAAAGCTGCGGCGACACCTCACTGATATTGCCGGCAGACTGTTTGTCAGGCGACAGGTTTGTCTGTTGTAAATTTTATTACGATACATATCGGTGGAGTCGCCAGTCACATATTTTTAAGCATTTATTATACCATCAACTTCTTCTAGTAGTTATTGTCTTGTCTTGTATGTACGTTTACTACGATACATATCGGTAGTCTAGCCAGTCACTTATTTTTGACGATTTAATGTACTATCATCTACTTGCAGTAGGTAATTAAATTCTTGTACGCGCGTATTAAAGTCTACGACGATACATATCGGCAGAGTGGTTAATTACGAGCTACTTATTTTAGACGACTTAATGTACTATCGTCTACTTGTATTATTCGATTGTGTTTTATCTAAGCTATTTCGATACATATCGGTAGTCATTGCATTAATTTATCCTACGAATATAGATATGACTTTATTACTTATTCATTTAGTCTACTATGCAACAAACTTCGATTACGCCTCATCCGCTTTATTCAAGGTGTTCCTGGATCCAGCGCTGCCGCCTCCTCCAGAGCGGGTGTCTCTGCAGATGCGTCGCTTGCTGGCATCCGTGATGCCCGATCAGGTTTGTGAATTTCTGAATTACAGCAGCCAGTTTATACAGATTACAGCACCTAGTTTATACAGATTACATCACCTAGTTTATACAGATTACAGCACCTAATTTATACAGATTACAGTATCCAGTTTATACAGATTACAGCATCCGGTTTATACAGATTACAGTATCCAGTTTATACAGATTACAGCATCCAGTTTATACAGATTACAGCACCCAGTTTATACAGATTACAGCACCCAGTTTATACAGATTACAGCACCCAGTTTATACAGATTACAGCACCTAGTTTATACAGATTACAGCACCCAGTTTATACAGCTTACTGCAGCCAGTTTATACAGATTACAGCACCCAGTTTATACAGATTACAGCAGCCAGTTTATACAGATTATGATGTAACCGCCCTTGTCGCCTGTCCGCTCCGTAGAGAGACGAACGCATGACTAGAGGGGGGCAATGACCGTAGGCTGCCTATGACCGGGCAACGACCTGACGGACCTCCAGCACCAGACTGTCCCGCCCACATGATTAGTAGCTTTTGGTAGCGCTTCGTGACCAGAGGGCCAAGGACCCACATGGACCCCACCTGTAGCCAAGGTGCAATAGTTGGTCACTCGGTCATGGTATGACCGAGTGGCTGCCACCACTCTATGTGACCTGGCGCACCTGGATCTTTCTACCAGACCTCTCGAGGCTAGAGCCCCGCCTGGATTGGTTACCAGGGGATTTAGGCTAACAGGGGAGACGCATGCAGCCGAGTACAGGGACTCTGCTTGGGGCATGATCGGGAACTCTGGGCTCAATCCTGGAGGATTCCTCAGCAGGGGATCCTTTGTGGCTGTGAGCGAGGCTGACTTGCGACTTTGATTACTAAGAGTAGTATGAGGCGAACATGTACTGTCTCTAGTTTAGATTGCTCAGGGCGAAGGGACGCGTTAGCATGGGGTTGCAACCTTCCTACTGCCATTCTGTGCCAAGACTCGCTAATCCCTCTACTGCACGCACACGCGGCCCCGCAGCACGCACTCACAGGCGGGCTTTGCACGGGGAGAGGCCATTAGCTTACCCAAACTCCCTTATGCTTTGCCACCCTGGGAGAAAGGCTTAGCAAGCCATGAGTTAAATGATGGTGAAAGATGGAATAATGATGAAGTTAGTTAATAGTTAATAATTAGGCCCTTAGGCGAATAATCAGGCAATTAGGCGGCTTCACTATTGAGTAAAATACAGCAAAAGATACGGTATCACAATTGGCTCAGCTCTCTAATCAGACAATGGAAAATAGGCAAACCCCGGATAAGCAAAGGCAATTAGAGCACAAATTAGTAACAGGAACTTACCGGCAGCTGCACAGAGAGAGAGAGAGGCGGAGTGACCGAGGGCGGCTGTAGGCTGCAGTCAGGCAGATGGTGAAGCGGCGATGCGCTGAGGCGACGAGGCGCTGATGCAGATCAGGCGATGCTGATGATGCTGGGCGGTATCAGACCGCTGGCCGATAGGCGAGCTCGCTTGGGGAGCTAAGGATAACTTGACGGTAACAGACCGCGGACCGGCAGGGATTCGTCTAATAGACGAATGGGTCAGAACTCAGTCTGACGGCAAGTCTAAAGAAAGACTAGGAGCCCGAAGGTGGGCAGAAGTTGAACCGTAGAACGCGAGAGGATTCTCATGCCGAAATCGCTTCCTTTTATAGACCTCACAGCCGCCACCTCAAGGTCGTTACCATGGCTCCCTCTCTCTGATTGGCTGCCGGCAGAATGACGTCAGAATGAGTCATGATGAGAAGCATGAGACCGGCATAGCAACAGGAGAAATCGGGAAATTGCGCAATCCGGAGGTGGGGTGGGGGGATAATTGGCGCAGCGGGTGGTCGCGAAAGTGTTGCGCAAGCAAACATTGAGAACAATAGGGCTGGGGTCGAGAACAAAGGAATTGGAAAACGGGGATAATTGGGGAGAACTGAGAACAATGGAAAAGTAAACATTGGGGAAAAGGTGATAATTAGGTGCGAAAACGAGAACAAAAGAAAGAGAAAATCGGAGAAAATGTGATAATTGGTGGGGGTCGAGAGAACAAAAGAAGCAAAAACGAGAACAATAGAAGCGGAGGTGGGGTGGGTGTCGCATGAGAAATTTGGGGAGGAGAACAATGGCGTGAGAAAAGGTTGCGCAAGAGAGGGGGATGAGTCATCGATGAGTCACCGAGGGGGAGGGGGGTCACACGGCTTGCGTCACCGTTTGGGAGTTTGAGAGGGGATGGGGAGACGGTGAGCACACAACATACTGTAAGTAGACACAGAGAAAGAAGGAGGGGACAGCGCAGGAAAAGAGTGCAGAGGGAGACAAAAAGAGGGGGGAAAGGGAAAGTACAAGAAGAATAGGGCGGAAAACAGAAGAGGTAGGGTAGAGGGGGAGGTACAGAAAGGGGTAGGGGGCTCCGGAAAGGCATGTGTGGCGGCAGGGGAGACGGGACCAAGGCAGTAGGAGGGGGGCAGCAGAGCGGGAGTCTCCAGGCCTGGGCGGAGACCTGGCCGAGTCTCGACAGCTCTGTGCAGAGGGTGCACGGGATAGGAGGCACTTTCGAAAAAGTTCCCATGCCCTATCCCGCGACCAGAGCGTGGTTACATCAATTACAGCATCCAGTTTATACAGATTACAGCAGCCAGTTTATACAGATTACAGCATCCAGTTTATACAGATTACAGCAGCCAGTTTATACAGATTACAGCATCCAGTTTATACAGATTACAGTATCCAGTTTATACAGATTACAGCACCCAGTTTATACAGATTACAGCATCCAGTTTAAACAGATTACAGCAGCCAGTTTATACAGATTACAGCAGCCAGTTTATACAGATTACAGCAGCCAGTTTATACAGATTACAGCATCCAGTTTATACAGATTACAGCACCCAGTTTATACAGATTACAGCACCCAGTTTATACAGATTACAGCACCCAGTTTATACAGATTACAGCACCTAGTTTATACAGATTACAGCACCCAGTTTATACAGATTACAGCATCCAGTTTATACAGATTACAGCACCCAGTTTATACAGATTACAGCACCCAGTTTATACAGCTTACTGCAGCCAGTTTATACAGATTACAGCATCCAGTTTATACAGATTACAGCACCCAGTTTATACAGATTACAGCATCCAGTTTATACAGATTACAGCATCCAGTTTATACAGATTACAGCACCCAGTTTATACAGATTACAGCATCCAGTTTATACAGATTACAGCACCCAGTTTATACAGATTACAGCACCCAGTTTATACAGATTACAGCACTGCATTCGCCACTGTCCGCACTCGCAGGTGGCCAGCAAAATCCCAGACAAGCCACGCGCCTATCGCTGCCGCAGTCTGGCAGGCGACCTGTACATACATCCCAGCAGCGTGCTGGCCAGGGAGCTGCCTCCGACTGTACTATTCCAGGAGGTGCACGAGTCTTCCAAGATGTTCATGCGATGCGTGTGCGCGATTGACGAATCCTGGTTGAGCACCGCCGAGGACAATCGGGCCTAACTAATGAACTGCATTTGACTGCATTTTGATGTGTTCTCTCTTACCGATAAGTATACACTTAGCGTGGACATTGGACGCTATGTTTTCTGATGCTAGCGGAATGAAATTCTCTTTTTGATTACCCTGTTCATTGGCTTTGTTTTTTCTATCTACCTGACACCCTGACACCCTGCTCTCTCTAACACCACACTCTCTCTGACACCCCACTCTCCCTGACATCCCACTCTCCATGACACTTTATTCTCTCTGAGACTCCACTCTCTCTGACACCCCACTCTCTCTGACACCCCACTCTCTCTGACACCCCACTCTCTCTGACACCCTACTCTCTGACACCCCACTCTCTCTGACACCCCACTCTCTGACACCCTACTCTCTCTGACACCCCACTCTCTCTGACACCCCACTCTCTCTGACACCCTACTCTCTGACACCCTACTCTCTGACACCCCACTCTCTCTGACACCCCACTCTCTGACACCCCACTCTCTGACACCCCACTCTCTCTGACACCCCACTCTCTCTGACACCCCACTCTCTGACACCCTACTCTCTCTGACACCCTACTCTCTGACACCCCACTCTCTGACACCCCACTCTCTGACACCCCACTCTCTGACACCCCACTCTCTGACACCCTACTCTCTGACACCCCACTCTCTGACACCCCACTCTCTGACACCCCACTCTCTCTGACACCCCACTCTCTCTGACACCCCACTCTCTGACACCCCACTCTCTCTGACACCCCACTCTCTGACACCCCACTTTCTCTGACACCCAACCCAGTTGCCATAATATTGCACTGGATTGAAACCAGCTCTCAGAAGTGTAGCAGGTGTTTAAATACAGAGCTACTCACTTGGTAGAGTTGTTGGGTTTTAAACGATAACGCTTTATAGGAGGCCAAGTTTATAGGATGGCCTCCGTGATTCGAACTACATGTAGCTTCAAAGTGAGCATCAAATCAGGGACAACTCAAACACCGGGACGGGAAACTAGAAATTTTTTACGAGGCTGGTCTTTTAAGCAGCAGTAGAAAATAACCATAGACAACAAAGTAACACAGCATCGCTCTAATGGAAATCAGCCAGCAAGCCTCGTCAGCTGCTAAAGACCAGCCTCGTAAAAAATTCCTAGTTTCCCGTCCCGGTGTTTGAGTAGTCCCTGCATCAAATGGTGATAATGAAAGCTTACAGTTCAAATTTGAGCAAAGGAACCAAAGTACTCGTATTACGTAAATCAGCCACCACACCCACGCACAAAAGTTCCGACTGTCGCTGTTGTACCTTTGATCATAATTTCGACAGCAGAATTCTTACTGGCAAAGATGAGTGCGTCAAATTAACTGAATTAAAATTTAATCTTGATTTTCGCATTGATACTAGAAGCTGCGTGTGCTAAAATAGTTCTTTGTGACGTTTTCCCTGTGATTTTTGTGCGCTCATAATTCCCTGTGATTTGTGTGCGCTCATAATTCCCTGTGATTTGTGTGTGTGCTAATAATTCCCTGTGATTCGTGTGTGCGCTCATAATTCCCTGTGATTTGTGTGTGTGCTAATAATTCCCTGTGATTCGTGTGTGCGCTCATAATTCCCTGTGATTCGTGTGTGTGCTCATAATTCCCTGTGATTTGTGTGTGTGCTAATAATTCCCTGTGATTCGTGTGTGCGCTCATAAATTCCCTGTGATTTGTGTGTGTGCTCATAATTCCCTGTGATTTTTGTGTGTGCTAATAATTCCCTGTGATTCGTGTGTGTGCTTATAATTCAATTCCCTGTGATTTAAAGGAAATTCCAAATCCTACTGTAGTTGACTATATCCAGAACGACCCTGTGTTGTGAGCTGCTAGTCTCAGCTGAACTTTCCTAGCAAATATTGCAGCAACTCGTGATGGATGACATCTCCATGTTTTCGCCGCTCTAAAAAATCCAGTGTACATGGGGGGCAGCTAATGAAAAACTTGCAGATTGATGGAATATATTCCCAGATAATTTGCATCAAGCAGATCAGATATTTTTAGAATGATGGAACGCAGTTCGCAACCCTGTGGCTGCCGGTTTTTTATTAATTCTGGTGACTGAATTGAGACCAGCTTTTTCTGAGTGAAAATGCCTTCTGTAGATTGCATTTTGCAGTGGGCCAAGCTGTGATATTTTCTGCACTTAGTGACCTTTGATGTGTGGCTGCTGCTGTCTCCCTGATCCTTCAGTGCTTCCCCCCTCGATCCTTCAGTGCTGCTGTCCCCTGATCCTTCAGTGCTGCTGTCCCCCCTGATCCTTCAGTGCTGCTGTTGTCCCCTGATCCTTCAGTGCTGTCCCCCTGATCCTTCAGTGCTGCTGTCCCCCCTGATCCTTCAGTGCTGTTGTCCCCTGATCCTTCAGTGCTGTTGTCCCCTGATCCTTCAGTGCTGTTGTTGTCCCCTGATCCTTCAGTGCTGTTGTCCCCTGATCCTTCAGTGCTGTTGTCCCCTGATCCTTCAGTGCTGCTGTTGTCCCCTGATCCTTTAGTGCTGTTGTCCCCTGATCCTTCAGTGCTGCTGTTGTCCCCTGATCCTTCAGTGCTGCTGTTGTCCCCTGATCCTTCAGTGCTGTTGTCCCCCCTGATCCTTCAGTGCTGCTGTCCCCCCTGATCCTTCAGTGCTGTTGTCCCCCTGATCCTTCAGTGCTGTCCCCCCTGATCCTTCAGTGCTGTCCCCTGATCCTTCAGTGCTGTCCCCCTGATCCTTCAGTGCTGCTGTCCCCCCTGATCCTTCAGTGCTGTCCCCCTGACCCTTCAGTGCTGTCCCCCTGATCCTTCACTGCTGTCCCCCCTGATCCTTCAGTGCTGTCCCCCTGATCCTTCACTGCTGTCCCCCCTGATCCTTCACTGCTGTCCCCCCTGATCCTTCACTGCTGTCCCCCCTGATCCTTCACTGCTGTCCCCCTGATCCTTCACTGCTGTCCCCCCTGATCCTTCACTGCTGTCCCCCCTGATCCTTCACTGCTGTCCCCCCTGATCCTTCACTGCTGTCCCCCTGATCCTTCACTGCTGTCCCCCCTGATCCTTCACTGCTGTCCCCCCTGATCCTTCACTGCTGTCCCCCTGATCCTTCAGTGCCGCTGCCTCCTATTTTAAGCTGCAGTTTGAGCTGTGAATCGAGCTGCTCGAATGCAAAAGATAAACTCGAACACAGCATTGTCAGCAGCTGATCATCGATTTCAACATCCCAGAAGGCCAGAAATTCAATTTGCAACCCGCCAATTTCCAACAGTCCTGGCGGGTTTTAACTGGCCTCAGGTGTGCCTAGCTGCTGAGCCAGCTGCTTCAGGCACTGTTGCACCGGCTGCGTAAACCCCCCGGGGCCTTGGAACCGTTTTTATTTAGAATGATTTATTCATAATAAAATAAGCCAGGAGAGTCAATTTCTGACTTATTTTAGATTCTCAATGACAATTACCCGAAAGTAGGGAAATAAAAGAGTGATTTGAAAAAACACTGATACAGGGAGCTGAGAGTGAGGGAGTAGAGATGCACACAGGGAGACTGAAAGTAAGATAAGAGAGCGAGCCTGTGAGACTGAGAGTGAGAGTAGAGATGCAGACTGAGAGATGCAGACTGAGAGTGAGAGTAGAGAGCGAGACTGTGAGACTGAGAGTGAGAGTAGAAATGCAGACTGGGAGTGAGAGTAGAGATGCAGAAGCTGAGATTGAGAGTAGAGATGCAGACCGAGAGACTGAAAGTGAGATTAGAGATGCAGACTGGGAGTGAGAGTAGAGATACAGACTGAGAGATGGAGACTGAGAGTGAGAGTAGAGATTCAGACTGGGAGTGAGAGTAGAGATACAGACTGGGAGTGAGAGTAGAGATACAGACTGAGAGATGGAGACTGAGAGTGAGAGTAGAGATTCAGACTGGGAGTGAGAGTAGAGATTCAGACTGGGAGTGAGAGTAGAGATACAGACTGAGAGATGGAGACTGAGAGTGAGAGTAGAGATACAGACTGGGAGTGAGAGTAGAGATTCAGACTGGGAGTGAGAGTAGAGATTCAGACTGGGAGTGAGAGTAGAGATTCAGACTGGGAGTGAGAGTAGAGATACAGACTGGGAGTGAGAGTAGAGATTCAGACTGGGAGTGAGAGTAGAGATTCAGACTGGGAGTGAGAGTAGAGATACAGACTGGGAGTGAGAGTAGAGATACAGACTGAGAGATGGAGACTGAGAGTGAGAGCAGAGAGCAGAGACTGGGAGACTGCAAAGAACTTCTGTCAACCACAGCAGGTTGCAAGGGTTATTGACACTGATGGCGGTTGGCATAGCAACTCCCAGTTCATGCCTGTCGATCAATTTTAAATAACATCATCACGCAAGTCTATTAACTTGCGTGCCGCATTCTCAGCTCAACTGGAAAAAATTCACCCTTTGGTAAAACCGATATTGAGAAAATTCTAGTCAAGGATATTTCGAAAAATATATTTCCCCCGCACTGAAAGTGGCGTATCCCCAGGATGCTGGCCGCTCTGAGAAGCTGATTGACCGTTTTTGATCAGAGTGAATGATTAATCATATAGTCAAAAAATGAAAAAATTCTGAATGCACTGAGAAGGATTATCAGCCTCAGAGCAGCAGAAGCTGCGATTTTGGGGAATGACAAAAACACAAATCCCCAGCCCGGGTAAAAAGCTCATCAACTCAGACCTGCTGTCCACGTTTCCAGCTTTTAAATCAAATTTTTGATTGGTTTGAAATATAAAGCAAAATTATGGCCATTAACTACTCACTGATCTGCTCACTAAAGCCGCCACTCACTGAAGGATCAGGGGGGGGGGCAGCAGCACTGAAGGATCAGGGGGACAGCACTGAAGGATCAGGGGGACAGCACTGAAGGATCAGGGGGACAGCACTGAAGGATCAGGGGGACAGCACTGAAGGATCAGGGGGACAGCACTGAAGGATCAGGGGGACAGCACTGAAGGGTCAGGGGGACAGCACTGAAGGATCAGGGGGACAGCACTGAAGGGTCAGGGGGACAGCACTGAAGGATCAGGGGGACAGCACTGAAGGATCAGGGAGACAGCACTGAAGGATCAGGGGGACAGCACTGAAGGGTCAGGGGGACAGCACTGAAGGATCAGGGGGACAGCACTGAAGGATCAGGGGGACAGCACTGAAGGGTCAGGGGGACAGCACTGAAGGATCAGGGGGGACAGCAGCACTGAAGGATCAGGGGGACAGCACTGAAGGATCAGGGGGACAGCACTGAAGGATCAGGGGGACAGCACTGAAGGATCAGGGGGACAGCACTGAAGGGTCAGGGGGACAGCACTGAAGGATCAGGGGGACAGCACTGAAGGATCAGGGGGACAGCACTGAAGGATCAGGGAGACAGCACTGAAGGATCAGGGGGACAGCACTGAAGGGTCAGGGGACAGCACTGAAGGATCAGGGGGACAGCACTGAAGGGTCAGGGGGACAGCACTGAAGGATCAGGGGGACAGCACTGAAGGATCAGGGAGACAGCACTGAAGGATCAGGGGGACAGCACTGAAGGGTCAGGGGGACAGCACTGAAGGATCAGGGGACCAATTCCGACCAGCACCTGCGGAGACGGAGAGGAGGAGGCAGCGGCTTTTAAAGATGGCTGAAACCCCCACAGGGAGAAGGGGAGTGAATCTCAATGGCATTGGCTTTATCATTTTGGTCCTTACAGTCAGCTGTGCTGCATCAACAGCGGATCCCAGCCCAAAAATATTATTTAAACTGCTGTCTGTTCGAGTCACGCAAATGAAGCACGTGTTGTAACATTTGTTTGCGACATCGCCTCAAGGATGTACAGTTGGCGCGGACTTCCTAATGGTCAGGCATGTGACTCACTGTGGCTGCCGTGGGGGTTGGCCTCAGGACTGTGAACTGCCCGACAACCCCCCCTGACCCCAAATTTTGCACAGACACTTTAACATCAAACTTTGGCCTTCAATTAGATACGGATGGCCGCTTTCAATGTTGAAGCAGTCCTTGCTTGATGTGCTTTTATTTAATACTATAATCAACATTCGCTGGCGCTGCTATCAGGTGTGGCAAGCGGATCAGTAATTAGAGATTAGTAAAAATCCACGGACATTAAGGTAAGCGCTGGTCCTGTGCAGTCATTGCAAAAATTAATTGAATTCGATGAGGCAGAAATAAACTGAAGTTCGCGAGAAACTGAGACTGAGCTACCCCGTGTTTAGTAGAAAGTATAACTTTATAACTAAACAGAGAGCTGGTTTACTCTGAAAAAATGAGTCAAAGTTATTTGTCTGTCTTGATAATCGATGAGAACTGGGAAGTTAATCTTTGTCATTCTCTAATTATACTCTAATTGATTGGCTGCCCTCCGGCACTTGGGTGACAGGAAAAGAGGGAAAGGGGAGAGAAGAGGGAGAGAAGGAGAGGAGGGGAGAAAGGAGGGGAGAGATAGGAGGGGAGAGAGAGGAGGGGAGAGAGAGGAGGGGAGAGAGAGGAGGGGAGAGATAGGAGGGGAGAGATAGGAGGGGAGAGAGAGGAGGGGAGAGAGAGGAGGGGAGAAAGGAGGGGAGAGATAGGAGGGGAGAGAGAGGAGGGGAGAGAGAGGAGAGGAGAGAGAGGAGGGGAGAGAGAGGAAAGGAGAGAGAGGAGGGGAGAGAGAGGAAAGGAGAGAGAGGAGGGGAGAGAGAGGAGAGGAGAGAGAGGAGGGGAGAGAGAGGAAAGGAGAGAGAGGAGGGGAGAGAGAGGAAAGGAGAGAGAGGAGGGGAGAGAGAAGAGGAGAGAGAGGAGAGAGAGGAGAGAGAGGAGGGGAGAGAGAGGAAAGGAGAGAGAGGAGGGGAGAGAGAGGAAGGAGAGAGAGGAGGGGAGAGAGAGGAAAGGAGAGAGAGGAGGAGAGAGAGGAAAGGAGAGAGAGGAGGGGAGAGAGAGGAAAGGAGAGAGAGGAGGGGAGAGAGAGGAGGGGAGAGAGAGGAAAGGAGAGAGAGGAGGGGAGAGAGAGGAGGGGAGAGAGAGGAAAGGAGAGAGAGGAGGGGAGAGAGAGGAGGGGAGAGAGAGGAGGGGAGAGAGAGGACAGGAGAGAGAGGAGGGGAGAGAGAGGAAAGGAGAGAGAGGAGGGGAGAGAGAGGAGAGGAGAGAGAGGAGGGGAGAGAGAGGAGAGAGAGAGGAGGGGAGAGAGAGGAAAGGAGAGAGAGGAGGGGAGAGAGAGGAAAGGAGAGAGAGGAGGGGAGAGAGAGGAGGGGAGAGAGAGGAAAGGAGAGAGAGGAGGGAGAGAGAGAGAGAGGGAGAGAGAGGAAAGGAGAGAGAGAGGAGGGAGAGAGAGAGAGAGAGGAGAGAGGAGAGAGAGAAAGGAGAGAGAGGAGAGAGAGGAGAGAGAGGAGGAGAGAGAGAGAGGAGAGAGGAGAGAGAGGAGGGGAGAGAGAGGAGAGGAGAGAGAGGAGAGGAGAGAGAGGAAAGGAGAGAGAGAGGAGAGAGAGGAGAGGAGAGAGAGGAAAGGAGAGAGAGAGGAGAGAGAGGAGGGGAGAGAGAGGAGGGGAGAGAGAGGAGGGGAGAGAGAGGAGGGAGAGAGAGGAGGGGAGAGAGAGAGAGGAGAGAGAGGAGAGAGAGGAGGGAGAGAGAGGAGGGAGAGAGAGGAGAGAGAGGAGAGGAGAGAGAGGAGGGGGAGAGAGAGGAGGGGAAAGAGAGGAGGGGAGAGAGAGGAGAGGAGAGAGAGGAGAGAGAGGAGAGGAGAGAGAGGAGGGGGGAGAGAGAGGAGGGGAGAGAGAGGAGGGGAGAGAGAGGATAGGGAGGAGGGGAGAGAGAGGAGGGGAGGGAGAGGAGGGGAGAAAGAGGAAAGGAGAGAGAGGAGGGGAGATAGAGGAGGGGAGAGAGAGGAGGGGAGAGAGAGGAAAGGAGAGAGAGGAGAGGAGAGAGAGGAGAGAGAGGAGAGGAGAGAGAGGAGGGAGAGAGAGGAGAGGAGAGAGAGGAGGGGAGAGAGAGGAAAGGAGAGAGAGGAGGGGAGAGAGAGGAAAGGAGAGAGAGGAGGGGAGAGAGAGGAGGGGAGAGAGAAGAGGAGAGAGAGGAGAGAGAGGAGGGGAGAGAGAGGAAAGGAGAGAGGAGGGGAGGGAGAGGAGGGGAGAGGGAGAGGAGGGGAGAGGGAGAGGAGGGGAGAGAGAGGAGGGGAGAGGGAAGAGGAGAGAGAGGAGGGGAGAGGGAGAGGAGGGGAGAGAGAGAGGAGGGGAGAGAGAGAGGAGGGGAGAGGGAGGGGAGAAGAGAGAGAGGAGGGGAGAGGGAGAGGAGGGGAGAGAGAGAGGAGGGGAGAGAGAGAGGAGGGGAGAGGGAGGGGAGAAGAGAGAGAGGAGGGGAGAGGGAGAGGAGGGGAGAGAGAGAGGAGGGGAGAGAGAGAGGAGGGGAGAGGGAGGGGAGAGGGAGAGGAAGAGAGATAACCGGTGAAAACAATGAACAAACAGAGAGGATAAGCACAGTAATCAGACGCACACGAGAAGAGGTGGCAACACTTTCCCTATTTAAGCGCAGACTCGCACCAAGCGTCTCCAGGCGAAGTCAGACAAAGCGAGACAAAAAATGAACTCGGAACTAGCGAACCAGTTCAAAAGTGCACAACACAGTCGCAAAAAGTACAAAAAGTACAAGCAGTGCTCAGCTGTCCACGGAGCCTCTGCGCACGCTGATCAGGTCCTCGAGCTCGTCCAGTTGTGCGGAGTCCATGGAGCTCTGGTCCTCCCGGCACAGTCGGCACAGAGGAGCCAGCTGGATGCCGCCTCCGTCGGCGCAGACAGCAGCGTTTAGCGACGGCTGTCTTCGTCGAGACGACGACGAACGCGATGAAAACAAACCGTTGCCGCCGCCTTCTACAGCGCTGTTGTTCAGCTTCCAGTCTGGCGACTGCTGGTGACTCGGTTGGGTCCTTGGAGAGGAGAGAGGTTTGGCTTTCTTAGAAATGAGCTGGAGCTTCTGTCCGGCGCCGCAGGCACTCATTTTGGCGCCGCAGGCACTCATTTTAGCGCCGCAGGCACTCATTTTGGCGCCGTAGGCACTCATTTTAGCGCCGCAGGCACTCATTTTAGCGCCGCAGGCACTCAATTTGGCGCCGCAGGCACTCAATTGCCTCCTGGTTTTTGGTATTCGCCGCGCCCAACCCCACCCCCCAGGCAATTGGGGGGGGGCCGCGGCCCCCCCCCCGGCCCCCCCCTCCTGGCTACGCCACTCGCCACACACACCCTCAATCACCCCAGCTAATGCTGTCACCCATTTTACAGCTGGGTGAACTGAAGCAATGCAGAGTTAGTGCATTTTACTCAAGGACACAAATCGTTCCGAATGGCTCGAGAATCGAACATATGCAATATGCAAGTGCTCAGACGAATTAACTTGAAAATCAACATCGATGCCAAATTGAGTCACCTTAAAATCGACACCTGCCGTTGCTGCTGCTGCTGGCCCAGCGCCGCCACAGCCGTAGCGGCAAAGGACTCCGCCTGCGACTGGGACGTCCAGCCAGCGTTGCAGGGATCAGGCAGAAGTCTATCTTCCCCATCGCCATCGCCGCCGCCTCCCCTTCGCAGTCGTCGCCGGTCTCGCAGCCTGTCCAGCATCTTGAAGAAGTAGAACGACGCGGCTAGGGAGAAGATCTCACCCAGCTCGAACACGGTGATGCAGGAGGCGCCAATCCAGAGGCCGATGATGCCGCCCATGTCGCTGAGCAGGGAGATCAGGGTGTAGCTGTGCTCCTCAATCATCGTCCTGATGGTGTGCGTCTTGGCGAAGATCCTCAACTGGGCGGTGTTGTCGCTGATGAACCGTTGAAGAGGCCGGCAGGGCTCCACGGCGAGTCTGGCGGCCTCCGACTTGTTGGGCATCTTGGTTGAGGCGAACTGCAGGCTGAGGCACCGGCGCAGGTCGATGCCGCTGCTGTTCAACGATTTGGCGATGGCGGCTGGCGGTCTGGCAGCCCGATGTCGGGCCAGGTAGTCGTGCAGCAGCTGGCTGAGCTTGCCCAGCTGGATGTCCGCACCGCGCGGTCGCAGCGAGCTCTCCGGCCAGACACTCTGGATGACGAAGTACTCGTAGCTGGTGGCCGAGCAGATGTTGCTGCACTCCGTGCCGGCCGGCTCGTCCAGGCGGGCTGCCCGGATGCCGGCAGCGAGCCGGCCAAGCCGCGCCATGACGTCCGGCATGCTGGAGTTGATCTGGCTGGCGAACTCGGCGAAGAATCTCGACAGAGGCCGTCGGCCGCGCTTCGATGCGATCCGTTCGACGGCGCGTAGTCGTTTTAGCAGGGCTCGAACCCGGGACTCCGGCTGGCCGAAGACACCGAAGACGTCGTGACAGAACGGCGGCGGCCGGTCGCCTGATTCGGCCAAGAAGGCGAACGCCGGCAGGGGGCCCTCCATCAGGCAGCCTGCGGCGGCCAGAATTCGCCGGCTGCGCTCCAACTCCAGACAGTCGGCCAGCTCCCAGAGGTACCGGGTTCGAGTCCGCAGCATCGGATCGAAGAACAGCCGATCGCCGGGCGGAGTGCACGGCTTCGACGGCGTGCTGATGATGCTGGTGGTAGTCTGCGTCAGCGGCAGGTCCGTCCGGTGTCCGGGCTGGACGAACAGCTCGGACATCAGCGGCTTCGGCCGGGTGTCCGCCTCGTGGATGGCCACCCGGAAGCCCTTGGACTCCAGGCCGGTGACGCTCATGGCGTACCTGTCGGGCGGGAAGTAGGGATCTGTGCTGGGCGAGTACAGCACCAAGATGAGGCCATCGTCGGCGTTCTCCGAGCGGAGGCTGCGGCTGGGCGGCCGGAAGGTGAAGCAGTTGCCGAAGCGTCTATGGTAAAAGGTGCGGAAGTCGCGCGGGTCGCATTCGCGGCCGTTGTAGCGACAGTCGACGACAAAGTCGAACAGGCGAGCCGACAGTGCCGACATGTTGATGCGGTGCTCCAAGCTGGAGTACAGCGCCGTCAGGTAGTCGTCGGAGTCGTACACGAACGCGTGGCCGAGCAGGAACTGCAGGTAGAAGGAGTAGCGCAAGTGCAGGAAATCCGGCACTCTAGGCGACGCGGCGCTTCTCTCGTAGTCGGCGATGTTGTCGTAGAGAAAGATTCGAGTCTGCATGGGGTCGCACAGGGTCACGTCGGGCATTTGGAAGGAGTTGGGACTGAGGCGAACTGTCGAGCTGACCGGATGGCTGAGGTACAGGGCGATCTGGTTCACCGAGTGAATCGACATGCCTAAGAAGGTCATGCTCAGCACGGTGAGCCAGATGAACTTGTCGGCATTCTGCGAGTTGCCGATCACACGGTCAGCTCCGTGCACCGAGGATTTGCGCAGCAGGCTGAGCACCCTGGTGTGCAGCCGAGACAGTCTGTAGGAGGCCGGCGGACCCCGCATCTTTGACGTCTTCTGCTTCTACCGGTTAGCAACGGTTCGATCTGTGCTTGCTCCGAGAGTATAGGATGGCTGAGCGGAAGGGGAACTGCAGAGTGAGTATCTCTCTCTCTCTCTGTCCATATGAGGATGAGACTCATTGGCTCAGGACGGCATGCGCCCACACTGGGCCAGAGCCCAATGAAACTGAGCAGCAGAGTTCAGTTCGGGAAACCTTGAAGAGAATTCGGTGCTAAATGGATATATTTCTGAACGGCTGACTCATGGACGCTTAAGCTTAATAATAGATGTCTGGAATGGAACTACGGACAAACGCGCCCATTACATTTAGCTTATCCATGAGATCGCGCATACACAGGTGAGCTGTACAGCAGCCCTGACTTTCGTCATCAAAACTCAAAACTTCGCAAGCTCGAAATTAAAAATCACCAAATCAGCAAGAGTTTTAGACAAATTCGAACTTTCGCGGCAGTTTACAATCCAGAAACGTTTCAAGGCCTTACAAGTTGAATTTCTACAAAGACGTCCTTGAATAATTCCTTGCTTTCTGCCCCTTTTCCAATCCAGTCCAGACGCTTTTTTAAAGCTCACGGCTCACTGAGCAGCAGCTCGGGATGAGGCGGAGGCAGAAGCAGAAATTCAGGAAACTGGGCGGAACAATAAAACTGCCAATCTTCTTCTACTGCATGGCTGGCATCGGAACAGCAAGAGCAACTTGGCTAGAATTGGCAAGCAAAAAAACTGAGGCGCATAAGACCAGACCGACTCCCAGATACAAGCAAGATTTCTTTGACAGCTGTTCCAGCACAAGGAGATCCGAAAGGCAAACACACAGGCACTCTTCAGCCCCTGAAGCGTTCCGCGCTCAGAGGGCAGAGCAAGCCGAGCTACAGGCACTTTGTCAAGTGTTTCTCGTTTCTTCTTCTCTTCCAGCAGAATTTGCATTCAGCATTAAGCAGCTCTTCTTAGTCAAATATAAGCAGATGGAAGAGAAAGTGCAATATCAGTAAAGGACAAGACTGGAATGGGACGGGGATGGCCGGGGATGGGACAGTCACAAGAGGGGAGGTCACAGGTCGGGAGGGGGCAGTCACAGGTAGAGAGGGGATGGTCACAGATGGGAGGACGCGGTCACAGGTGGAGGGGACAGTCACAAAAGGAGAGAAGACAGTCACGGATGGGGAGGGGACAGTCAGGTGGGAAGGGGACGGTCACAGGTAGAGAGGGGACAGTCACAGGTGGGGAGGGGACAGTCAGATGTGGGAGGATAATCACAGGTGAGATGATATTCACAGGAGAGAGGATATTCACAGGTGAGAGGATATTCACAGGTGAGAGGATATTTACAGGTGAGAGAGAGGGCGTTCACAGGTGAGAGAGAGGGCGTTCACAGGTGAGAGAGAGGGCGTTCACAGGTGAGAGAGAGGATATTCGAAAGTGAGAGAGGATTTCAAAAGTGAGAGAGGATATTCATAGGTGTGAGGATATTTACAGGTGAGAGTATATTCACAGGTGAGAGAGAGGTTATTCATAGGTGAGAGAGGTTATTCACAGGCGAGAGAGGGCATTCACAGGTGAGAGAGGGCATTCAAAGGTGAGATGATATTCACAGGTGAGAGGGAATTCACAGGTGAGAGAGGGCATTCACAGGTGAGATGATATTCACAGGTGAGAGAGGGCATTCACAGGTGAGATGATATTCACAGATGAGAGAGGGCATTCACAGGTGAGATGATATTCACAGGTGAGAGAGGGCATTCACAGGTGAGATGATATTCACAGGTGAGAGAGGGCATTCACAGGTGAAAGACGATATTCACAGGCGAGAGGGCGTTCACAGGTGTGAAAGAAGGTATTCACAGCCGGTATAATTAAAGTAACCAGGTCGATTTAATCAAACCACTTAGAATATTTTTGCAATGCCACAACAAGCTAGTAAATAAAGTGTCCACTAAATATTGAATTTATGCAGCAATATTTGTTTATTAATACAGTGTCTGTCTAGACCTACAGTAAAATAACGTGCATAGCATAAAACAGTTCAATAATATTTAATAGAGCAGATAAGGAACTTGAAGTGTCGGAATTAGAATATGATATAAACTACTGTTGCAACTACAAAACAAAATATGATAAATTATTATATTATAACATCGTATGCCCCTATCACAGGAACTAAACTAGCGTATTATTAAATTCTAATATTATGCTTTCAAATTGGATTCGTCATTCAATGCTGCGTTGAAAAAATCATAATCAAGAATTATATTAACAATTTTTCTGCGGCTAGTTTAAACAAATTTTCCGGCTTTAAAACAAGCTTATTAATTGCGAAGTAAAACAAATTAAGCAAAATTAACGAAAATTAAAAGAATGACGCAGAGATATGGCTGGAGACATATAAAAGCAGCATGACTACAACCTTTGACGAATAATCTCACTACTACAACCTTTTGTTTATATGCGTGGGATTAAAATATTGACAATCAATTATTAATAGATCGATATAAAAAAACGCTGTTTGGTGACAAAGATAACTGCTAGCTCAACTCTAAGCAAACACTAAATAAACGGAAACAAAGTGACTGATAAAAATTGACTTCGACACGAGCTACTGAACTATAAGAGAGGCAAGGCGCAACAGTTGCGACAATGAGGAAACATTTTCATACCCAGTGGTTAGAAAAATTGGGGCGTACCCTCTAGGCCGGCGCCCCGGCGGCCCTCAAGGGTACGCCCCATCCCGCAAGATAAAAGTTTGTAGGTTTTCTTCTTTGTACGTATGAAATATTTTTGTGAGGAAATTATGTAAAGAGCAGAATTTTTAAAGTTGATTTTTTTAGTTTCGGGTGTTTTTGTGCTCGAACCTGACAGTACGCCTTTCAGTACGTGCAGTGGACAGTGGGGCGAACTATTGATATCCTTATTAATTATTTTCTTGTATAATGAGCTCATTATTTATTTGCATTGACCAATCCTCATACTACAGCTAACTTGAACTTTTAACCCTTTGAGCAGCCATCTCTTTGAAAAATTGCTGCAAGCTCCAAAGTGGGGTATAGGCGACTCGTGCAAATTTTTCTGAGTTTCATACACTTCAGAAATTGGATGTGAACGCAAAAGTGTGCGTTTTAGCCTACCTACTTATAAGTAATACCTTTTGATCTTCGAAATCAACGCAACAAAAAATATATTTTTTAATACTCCACTACTTAAGCACTAGCGCATGTACAATGTTGCTTGTATTCTTAAGTTTTCATTTAGATGAGTCCGATTTGGTGGTCAATTCAGGATTTTTAAAGTAGTGGGGGCAGATTTGCCCAAATTTTTGTTTTGGTCTAAAAAGCCAAAGTAAGCTCAAAATTTACCCCCCTTATATGCAAGTCCAGCCATGGCAAAGGGGGCGGCCGCCGGGTCTACTACATCTACGAGTACATTTGACCGCCACAATTTGATCGCCGTTCTATTCAAGGTGAAATAGGGCGGCGGGCAAATTGTCTGGCGGGCAAATTGTCTGGCGGGCAAATTGTCTGGCGGGCAAATTGTCTGGCGGGCAAATTGTCTGGCGGGCAAATTGTCTGGCGGGCAAATTGTCTGGCGGGCAAATTGTCTGGCGGGCAAATTGTCTGGCGGGCAAATTGTCTGGCGGGCAAATTGTCTGGCGGGCAAATTGTCTGGCGGGCAAATTGTCTGGCGGGCAAATTGTCTGGCGGGCAAATTGTCTGGCGGGCAAATTGTCTGGCGGGCAAATTGTCTGGCGGGCAAATTGTCTGGCGGGCAAATTGTCTGGCGGGCAAATTGTCTGGCGGGCAAATTGTCTGGCGGGCAAATTGTCTGGCGGGCAAATTGTCTGGCGGGCAAATTGTCTGGCGGGCAAATTGTCTGGCGGGCAAATTGTCTGGCGGGCAAATTGTCTGGCGGGCAAATTGTCTGGCGGGCAAATTGTCTGGCGGGCAAATTGTCTGGCGGGCAAATTGTCTGGCGGGCAAATTGTCTGGCGGGCAAATTGTCTGGCGGGCAAATTGTCTGGCGGGCAAATTGTCTGGCGGGCAAATTGTCTGGCGGGCAAATTGTCTGGCGGGCAAATTGTCTGGCGGGCAAATTGTCTGGCGGGCAAATTGTCTGGCGGGCAAATTGTCTGGCGGGCAAATTGTCTGGCGGGCAAATTGTCTGGCGGGCAAATTGTCTGGCGGGCAAATTGTCTGGCGGGCAAATTGTGGCGGTCTCCGCTGTCGGTCTCCCGCGGCCGCGCCCCCCCCCCTTGGATAGTGGCGTAAATAAATACTCATTTCAAAGTTTTACATGTAAGTAGGCGGCATACCCTTGCACAAGGTTGCATAATTATTTGAAAGCCGTATGCTTGTATGGGGTGGACAGTTGACAGTCAAAATGCCTATATCTACATGTACCTCCATACAGTAATAATTTACCTATTAAACAACAGGTAAGGTCAAAGATAACATATGCGTATGCCAGCAAAGGTTTAAAATTTTCAATAATTAATTGTACGGTACAATGCGATAGCAAAACAAACTAATCTTAGATGCAGCTATTATCTAGAATCTCGATTTATCTTCCAGAATTTTAGAGAAATACAACTAGGACAGGGGAAATCCCGGAAAATCAATCAGGTTTGCCAAGCTGTATTAAAGGGGGACAAGCGCATTTTTGCCAAAATACAGAGCCACCCCTCCGCCCCCCTTGGGTCTTTACCCTTCAGAATCCGCCCCCCCCCCACATAAGAAATTCTGCTTGCGCCACTGCTAACAGTTCAAGTAATTCTGGAGAGCACAGAGTGCTGTCTAGAGAAGCTGTTCAGGCTTGGCACAACGCGCCCGCCAAAATTTTGTTAATGTCAACTTTTGCTCATTGTAATGATCGAAATTCCTTGCGAGGGATTGGCTAACTATTTTACTTTAAGTGCCAGATAGAGAATCTAGCTCAAGACTGCGGGCCAGAAGGAGGAGAGTGGAGGGGAGAGGGGAGAGATGTGAGATGTGAGAGGAGGGAAGAGAGGAGAGAGGCGAGATGAGAGAAAGAAGGGAGATAAAGGGAGAGAGGAGAGAGGCGAAAGGAGAGATGTCAGAGGAAGGGAGCAAGCAGTAGGGCAACCAGAAATTTTTTGAGGGGGGGGGCGGATTCTGGAAGGTAAAGTCCCGTGAGGGAGGGGGCGGAGGGGAGGCTCTGTTTTTGGCGAAAATTCGCTTGGTCCCCCTTCAATTTTTTCTGGGTCTCCGCCTAAGGGGGGGGACCGCCCCCCCCCGCCCCCCCCCCTGGTTGCGCCACTGGGAGCAAGGAAAGAGGGGAAAGGAGGAGAGAGGGGAGATTTTGATGAGAAAAGGAGAATAAATTAGCAAAAAAGCTGAGAAGAGATGCAAACCTTGAGCGGGCTGGATTGTTATTGGCATGGGAAGTTAGAAAGGACCCGAGGGCTGGATAGAGAGACTGCGGGCCGCATGTGGCCCGTGGGCTGGAGTTTGCTGACCCCTGCAGCCTGCAGTAGGCTATGCATGACGGGCCCAGTTAACTGCATAATGGCAAATAAGAGACATGGGAGATTGGAGATAGGAGACTGTCTCCCCTGTCTCCCCTTCATTTATCTCCCCGATTACGAGTAGGGCACAGTCACTCAGTCACATTTTGATAAGGAGGGATACATAGACATAGATATTTTCTCAGTTTTCATATTCAGAGGCGGTCAGAGCTCAAATGGGACAGGTCATGAATAAATAACAATCTAACCCCCGCCTTGTCATTTTTCCGGATGAATAAATCCACTGAATCATAAAGGTTTCAAAGTGCCTTTGCGTTCTCATGACAGTTTTTGCCACTCAATTATTCTAGTCTTACTGAATCCCCGAGTTAACAGAAAATTATAGCTCGGCGCACGTCCGCCAGCTTGAATATTCTCGCTATATTGTTCTCTATTTGCGATCGTCTTTTACAACCCGACATCAATAAAACCCGTGTGGGCTTTATCTCTCATTAACAGAAATCTCTCATCAATTATAGCCTGTATAAAGCTTACTCATTTTGAGTTGCTCTTAGAAAAATGTTTTGAATTTCCTGGCCAGTGGCAATAACCCGTAATGACAGGGCAATGCAAGGAATTATTTTAACCTAGAGGTGACAGCTAATTTTGGCCAATTCATTTCAGTTGGGTGGGGGGGGGTTAGAAGAAAGGCTAGAGAAGTGATATGGGAATTTCTACGTTGTACCGTTCTTGCCTGCTTAAGCGAACCTATGCGAAACAAACAAACTGTCCTGACTCCTTATCAGTGCAGGTCATCAAGTTTTTTCTATTCCATATTGCACCAAAGATAAAGGAAGAACAAAGACGAATTTCGTGCGAGGCTTGACAAGGTCTGAACTATATATATATATTTTATAAGTTACAACCTAGCATAAACACATAAATACTTTGATACGGAAAGTATTGATTCGATCTGACCTAAAATAGGTGCCAGCAAAAGAAAGAAAATATTCATAGCATTTTATATGTGCTTAAAAGTAAAACCAGATGGTAACAGATGGAAATTACAGTTGTGCAGCTAGTTGATTATTATCAATGGGATAAGTAAAATATTACAAAAATTCTGTTGGCTTGAATTGGAGGTAGGAATACTGTATACAATACCATTAGTATTTCATACTCGTATACTGGGGTTTAAGAAAATAAATCCCCATTTCAGCCACATACAGCGGCATCACCTCCCACTAAGTTTCCGGCCCCTCCACCCCTCCTACACAGTTTTGAGCTAAATTACCCCTCCGGCCTCTATAACACCGAATTTTAAGCTGTACCTAATTCTAGGGTTCAAGAATGTAAACAATAAAGATAGAATCAATATAATCAGTCTCTAAAATAACTCCAGTTCATGAATGACCGATCGCCAGGCTTGTAGTAAACTCGTGAAACTGCGGATCCTAAAAGTAAAGATAAAATGGCAGTTGCGATCGAGTATGCATCGTAATATACTAATATTTAACTCACAATCTACAATCATGTCTGCGTGTTGAAGCTGAGAACATATACAGGAAGAAATTGCAGAATTGCAGAATACAGGGAATACGAGAATCGAGATAGAAGGAAATCGGATTGATATAAAAAACCAGAGAAAGATATTTTTAGTACTCACTTGCGACTCACGCGTCCTACATCAGGCCTCCTCGGAGTCACCTGTCAGAGGAATGACAAAAAAATGGCTTGCTGGATCCCTGTCCGCTCCAGCAAGATTGGCAAGCAGATTCGCAGGCAAAATCCAGCACTTTCGCTCAGGTGTGCCAGTTAGAACACCAGATGTCATCCTGTACAAGCCGATTCCCAGACGCAAAGATGGATATGGGTTGGCGTAGATGTTGTCAACTGGGTGTAAAATCCTGCCAGTGACTTGATTAGCTTCACTTACAGCTTCGATTAGGACGCATACTTTGTCGATTATGCAACAATTATCACCTCGCTTTGTGCTGAATTTCAACGGTGGAATTCGCTGCTCATTCAACAGAAGATCGCGAACTCTGAGCACCTGCTTAACTGAATGCGCTGCCATGTGCCTTGTCACCTTTACGCGGCGCTTTACAGATCCAAGAAAGTTTTCGAAAGGGAAAGTCGAAAAGTTGTTTAAACTGCCTAGCTTTCGGACAAACTCATCCAAATGAAGAATAGTGTGAAGATTGAAACTTATAAACTTCTGGCCGTAAAGGTGGGCAGCCCGTTCAACAAAAACTTCAATGCAAGTTTTTGCCTGCGTCCACCACTTGGAGTACCTTTCGTTGGAGTATGCGTAAATGGCGAAATGGAGGTAAAGAAAGTGGTTATACCTTTCTTCATTTAAAATGCCTTTGAAGAGGACAGGTCCTAGGTACAGCAAGTACTGTCTGAATTCAGTAGCCTTCATGTGCTTCAGTTCCAAGTCGATTTTCCGGGTCTTCGTTGAAAGTTTGAAGGTGTCCAACCGGCAGCCATAGTAATTCGGTCGCCCAATAGGCTCATCGGACCGGGATAGACGAGACACTTCTTGCCATTAGATTTGTCGAAAAATAGGTAAAATAGCTTCCTTGTGACTCCAAGGCATACGGCATGCTGGTAGTCAGGGGGAAAAGCATCGACAAAACTAATGTTAGGCAAATTTAGAAGGGGCGATAGAGCGATTTTTTTATTTTCCTGGTTAGACTCCTTTCCCTCTCGGTATTGTTGGCTGCTACGAGACTCCCGACGCTCGTTGAAAATGTTACTCTGTTGTCGGTATAAGGTCCAGTAGCCCTGCAGTACATGCAACCGACGTACGACATGTGCCCTTGAGTTACTGAGACCCAGGCTCGAGCAGGCGCATCGCAAACAAATCGGATAGTCGAGAAGCTGATGCTTAAATTTTCGATAATTTTTATTGGACCCGTAAGAAAACGTTTAGCCTCGTCGCAAAATTGTCGAAGATAATCATTCAGAGGTGGCTTGCCACAACCAGCCCATACGGCTACTGGAAAAGGTCTGCTGAATATGCTGGGAATAGACATAAGTATGGGCCAAAGACCGAAGTGGCTTGCTCGGTACAAAGGCAAGCCGTCAAATTAACGATGGCTTCAATTTTGTAAACCTTCTCAGTTTCACTATCGTGTTGTAGATATTCTGGCTTCATGTGCAGCTGGTTTTTGCGAAACATTAGTTCTAGATTTTTCAGAATCGAAATGTAGCGAAAATGGCCTTTTCCCATGGGCTCCAATTTTTCCGTTGGATCGCCAGCATTGATGACGGCCTCAATAGAGTTGACAGACTTCGGCGCAGGCAAGCCTATGTCTCTTAGACCATCAACAAGGAATTTTTAGATCCACGACTTAGGTTGAAACAAGAAAAGTAGACTACCAGCAAGGCGAATATTTTATCTTCTAAAGAGCGGTCATCCTCTTTCTTGTCAATCTCCTCATCTTCATCGCTGCAAACTCGCGCGAACTCGTCAAAATCAGGATAGCTGCCATTGTCGTTGTCAAGATCTGGATCCGTACCTTCATTGACTTCTGCTACAGAGGACTCCGAAGCGATGAAACCGGCGACTCTCCCAGAATCATCTGCTTCGAATACTTTTCTTTTTTTCTCTTGCAGTGCGATGTCTTCCAAAGCTTCTTGTTCTCCTTCCATGAACAAGCCCAGCAAATCCTTATTTGCTTGTCGCCTCAATTGCCTTGTCATTGTTTTCGTCCGAATCAGACTTTGATGATAGTTGACTGTTGTAATAATAATAAAGTAATTACTACGATTGCTTATTTCGTATTAAAGAAAGGATATGAACAAAAGCTGGGAAGAATTGAAAACTATTCCTTTGGGGGTTTGTGCGCGCTGATTGGACAGGTATGGATGCGGGGACGGTAGGGCCAATGAAATTGGAAAAGCCAGGGCGGCCTTTTTCATTCGAAGAACTATAGAAGACAATTGCTTCTAGAAGCAACCTAAACCACTGAATCATTAAATAAGCATAAACTATAGTGTGAGCTCCAAACTCTTGCTTTATTTGGTACTCAGTTTTGCACTAGCATAGTCTAGTCTGCATGCTACAATGAAGTTTTTAGTGATCTTTAAAGACGACGTCAAATTGTTGAGGTCTCGGAAAGCGAAGTGAAGCTTCCTGAAGGCTTTCAAAACCTTAAGGAAGAGGAATGGTTAGAAAAGAGGGACTCCACTGAGAAGTGGAAGTGTGAAGCCTTGTATGAAGGCTGTTTTTACTCTGCTCTAATTATTCAGGTAAGCAACCGATCCCAACGATTGAAATGTTAAAATTCTTGAATCGATCTAATATTTGTACGCTCATATTTTCTCATTAATTTAAAGGTAATACTAAGCAACAACCTAGAGCCTGGGAGCTTCCGCTTTGTGCGTGAATTGGTGGCCAAAAAGACCCGACTGAACCGAATTCTCGAGTTGGTTCAACCCAGAGTCTTTCAGGAGCGTGACATGAAGAAAGCACGAAGGCATTACCAGACTAAGGTAAAATTAAGCACAGCCCATATAATTTTTATCGAGAACTTTGTTTTCTCCGTTTTACCTTTTAAACTATTTTTTAAGAAAAGGGAAGAAATTAAATGTGAAAATAATCTTTAAAACTGACATTAACTTGATAATTTCTCATGCCGTAACCATCCCAAACAGAATCTGTCAGACGGTCAGCCACCGATTCCGAGGCAATCTTCGAAGATAAGAGCAGCCGCTGTTTGCAACCTCCAGCTTTGCTGCCTAAACAACATCCGCCTACGATTGCACAGTTAGCGCCAATGCCTCCTATTAGTGATGATGAAGCAGAAGCTGGCGTAGACGAATATGGAAGCTGAGGCGGAAGCTGAGGCGGAGCTGAAGTGGAAGCTGAGGCGGAAGCTGAAGTGGAAGCTGAGGCGGAAGCTGAAGCGGAAGATGAGGTGGAAGCTGAGATCGGAGCTGAGGTGGAAGCTGAGATGGGAGCTGAGGCGGAAGCTGAGGCGGAAGCTGAGGTGAAGCTGAGATGGGAGCTGAGGTGGAAGCTGAGGCGGAAGCTGAAATAGAAGCTGAGTTCGTAGCAGATGATCGATCGACGATTCCTAAGTCGCCTCCCACCATTTCATCTTTTAATTTTGGTTCTGGCTTTCTTAGAAAACTAGAAGAGCAGATCCAAGCCGGTGTTAGCTTTGAGCTGGAAAGTCCAAGAGGCCATCAAGTTTCTGTCCTTATATGCCCTACGCGAACTTACTATGCGCAAGAATGAATTGAAAGCATTAGAAAATAGTTTGACCAAACAAATCACCGCAATGCGCACTGAAGTGCAGAGCGTGCTACGCTTTTTGGAACCTGTTGGCGCTGACATTCCAACTGATAATTCTGAGCCTTCATTCTGGCCGATCAACTCCTGGAAAAATATGTTGCAAATTCGCTTCCAGTCCAAATGAACATATTTCTACTTTGGTAAGTTCATGACAGAGTTTTTTATTTTCTTTTCATTAGAAGAAATGCTCTAACTACTACTCAAAGCGCACTAGTACTATCACTGAAATAATAATCTATAAGTATTCTCACCTGTAAAAATCTAAACAGAAGAGCCTGCTACGTTCATGCAAGCGAGACAAGTGGTCCGATGCTTTAATGGCAATGCTTAACGAGAGCTTGTCGAAAGAGATGCAGGCGGTTATTAATTTAATCGGGTCAGACATGCGAAGCCGAGCTGTTGCTGCTGGAGTTGCGACCAACCTTACTGATGCGCAGCTTGGATTTCAGAGCACTCTGCTCAGCCATTTCCAAAGTAAGTCTACTTAATCAACGTTCAATGAGACTTTTAGAGCTAAATATCAAGAAATTAGTCGAGCACAGTGCATGCTATTCATAGTAACTTTCAACTTTTTTCCTAACAGAAGCAATCACATTCATCTATGGCGCGACCGCTGAAGCCGGCAGGCCCTCTGAACAATCTGTAAGAAATACTTGCAGACAGCAGCTAAAGCATGGCGGTGACCGATTAAAGGGGCGGTCGCATCGCACAGGAAGCCAGCTGCTTTCCGGAGTCCAGACTCAAAGCCCCGCTTCTGACAGCGCCGTACAAAGACAGTCTCTGGTGGCAGCGACTCCAAGCCCCGCTTCTGGCAGCGCCGTACAAAGACAGTCTCTGGTGGCAGCGACTCAAAGCCCGCTTCTGGCAGCGCCGTACAAAGACAGTCTCTGGTGGCAGCGACTCCAAGCCCCGCTTCTGGCAGCGCCGTACAAAGACAGTCTCTGGTGGCAGCGACTCCAAGCCCCGCTTCTGGCAGCGCGTACAAAGACAGTCTCTGGTGGCAGCGACTCCAAGCCCCGCTTCTGGCAGCGCCGTACAAAGAGTCTCTGGTGGCAGCGACTCCAAGCCCCGCTTCTGGCAGGCCGTACAAAGACAGTCTCTGGTGGCAGCGACTCAAAGTCCCGCTTCTGGCAGCGCCGTACAAAGACAGTCTCTGGTGGCAGCGACTCCAAGCCCGCTTCTGGCAGCGCCGTACAAAGACAAGTCTCTGGTAGCAGCGACTCCAAGCCCCGCTTCTGGCAGCGCCGTACAAAGCAGTCTCTGGTGGCAGCGACTCCAAGCCCCGCTTCTGGCAGCGCCGTGCAAAGACGGTCTTGGTGGCAGCGACTCAAAGTCCCGCTTCTGGCAGCGCTGTGCAAAGACGATCTCTGGTGGCAGCGACTCAAAGTCCCGCTTCTGGCAGCGCCGTGCAAAG